>CATNEM010000181.1:0-32500 GCA_950096795.1 Macrostomum cliftonense
CCAGTCGGCCCAGGCAGAACTCCTGGTCCGAGGCATCCGGGCCGGATCATCGGAGCGGCCGAGAGACGCCGGCGGCTGGCGATGGCGCCGACCAGCAGCTGGACGGGGCGTCGAATTTCGCCTTGAACAATTACGACACTTATCACGGCTCGCAGGATTTTCGCAGAATATTTGCGCGTCAATTTTAAAGGCCTGATGCCTGGTGAGGATTTGAACAAAGACTTGCGTCATTGGATCATTCTAATCTATTACTTTTTCTTGTGAAAATCTTGAAAAATACTGTCATTCTCGAATAGTCTTGAACAAAGAGTCATGGACTAATCTTGAACATAGACTGACTCTGGTTTAATGTTGAACAAAGACTAACATAGGGGCAAATCTTAAACAAAGACTGACATTTAAATAGTCTTGAACAAAGAGTGACATTAGACTAATCTTGAACAAAGACTTCCATTGGACTTGTCTTAAACAAAGAGTGACATTAGACTAATCTTGAACAAAGACTTCCATTGGACTTGTCTTGAACAAAGAGTGACATTATTAGACTAATCTTGAACAAAGACTTCAGTTAAACAAATATTTAACATACACGGACATTGAATTAATAATCTACGTATATATATATCCTCAGATCCCGAACAAAGACTGTCATCAAAATATTACCAAGTAAAAATCGCAGAATCATCTGTTGTAAATGTTGACTACAACAAAATATTAAATAATGGTTTGAAAAGATGATATGACCACGGACAATTTTTTCGATGTACTAGCGTATTACCTTCGTACGTAACAAAATACCTAATAATCGTCCAATTTCCCCTTCCAGTGAAGCCGGGCGCCCTCCAACCTGTTCTCCACCAATCTGATCCGCTCAGCTGGCCGCTCGGATCCTCAGTTGCAGCAATCGGAAGATCCGGAATCCGGCAATTCAACATCCGGCGTCCGGTCCAGCTCGGCCGACCTGCTGACGCCCGAGATGCCGCTGTCGCCTTCGCTGTCACCGTCGAGGCTGCCGCCGGAGTCAACGCGCCGAAATCAATCGTCGTCTCCGGGCGACAATTCAGAGGCTTACGTTGTTGAATCCTCGGCAGAAGCAGCTGAGGATGAAGACGAACTGGAAGCGGTTGGCCAATCGCGTCTGGACACGGCGCCCTGCGTGCCTGAAATTTTCCCATTGGAGACGTTGCACAATTCGCTGACGCTGCGACAGTTGGAACTGTTTTTGCATAGGTTCACTCGGGTGAAGCTGCAGACTCCATGGAGGCAGCAGGCGGCACTCACTTAAAACAGAAATTTAACGCCGCAATAGATGATAAGTCTAACTTAATGAATTTGGTTTTTTAACCAGATTTAAGAATAGTTTTGCAAGCATTTTTTTTCTATTTATAACCTATTTGCGAGGACGTCACAGGCACATTTTGATTGGCTGGCATCGCTCGCCCCCTCCTCATCCTCCGCCTGTTGAGTGTACATTTGCTCGGTCGGGGCTGGGGCAGGAATTAATGGTTTAGCTAGTTGACCACTTCACACCATCTGCCCAGCCACCTTAATTTTTTCACCAGCCAATCAGAAATGCTTTGGTGTTGGCGGCACAAGTTCTTAGAGCACTTGTTGATGCAACGTTTTAAACAATATCAGTTTCTAGCCTTATTAGATGTTTAATAATTATTTGCATTAAACCAATGACCTGAACAACCAGCTCGCACCTATCTGCACCATTCGTGAGCGTAAATTTTTTCAGCAATAAATTTTCTGATTACACCTGAGCGACCAAGAAATTCTGATTTGGCGCTTAAGCAAACAATCATTGATATGTTTTTTTTCAACTTATTCAACCTGTTTTGCTTCCACAAAGCAGTTGAGTCTCAAAGTTTTTCTACCTTCTTTTTTCTGCTTTAATTTTCCTCTGTTTTGTTCTTTTTGATCAAAAATTTTATGTGAAGATGATTTTTCCTAATTAGTGTTTGTTTTATTAAATACAATAAGAGACACGTTACTTCCTCAATAAAAATGGCTGAGGACCATCTTAGTGGCCTAGTTCAAGCTTCAGTGATTTAACTAATTTATAAAAGACGTGCTTTTAATAAGGGTCGTGCAGGTATGCGACAAATTGTCAATAAAATGTCAACCTTGAGGGTCGTTGATATTTCGTTAGTTTTATTTAATATATTAGTGACTCAAAAGCGATTTCCATTTTTTTTAATCCACAATTTGCAATGCACAGTTGAAGACTATTAAAAATACTTCTTACTTGGTTTGCACAAGGACAAAGATCAGTCAAAATTAACATAAAAAACTCCGCTTGCTTCTTCTTATCACACAGAAAAAGACATTCCTACTTGTTGCATGTAGTTCTAGGTACAGCAAAACACTATATGCTGATTAGTGATAAAAAAACTAAACGTCGTCGACCAGTTAGACAAACAACATTGGAACGAGCAAAATGTTTTCTTTAAAATTAAAAGCTTACATGTGATTGCTTCGCATGAATAAAAAGCTACGAAACTCTACGTTAAGTTATGCACAAAAACACTAGATCAAACTAGCGCTGTTACGCTCGTAATGCGAAACCTGCAAGTCATTTTCGTTGTTATAATTCAAAAAAGTGTATAAGATAAGTCAGCATTGAAATTTTGCATCAAAATATCATTAGCAAGTGGGTTTAGTTTTGTTTTTGCAAAAACTTCCTCGCAATGGCCGTACGGACAGTTCTAAACCGCTACTTAATTATCTTATCTCGTGATTGGCGAAGACTTAAGGTCCACCCTGTAAAGTTGATTGCCCAAAAAAACATGCTAGAACTCTATATTGTTGCTAAGCCTAGTACACAATCATGTCAATGTTTGTATGGAATAATCAGTTGGGTAAGAGGGGACTCTTAGGAATAGTCAGGCGTGATTTAGAACCTTGATTTGTAAGAGTTTAGCTTACTATTTCTTATTCGCTGTAGAAGTTCTGCAGTGAGGTGTTTACAGGAGCTTTAATATGTATGAGTGTAACGATCATTTAGGTAGAAGGACTGGAGTGAGGTGTTAACTGGCGCTTTATTTTTAGGGTGTAACGATCATTTGGGGTAGAAGGACTGGAGTGAGGTGTTAACTGGCGCTTTATTTTTAGGGTGTAACGATCATTTGGGGTAGAAGGACTGGAGTGAGGTGTTAACTGGCGCTTTATTTTTTAGGGGTGCGACAATCATTTAGGGTAGAAGGACTGGAGTGAGGTGTGAAATGGAATTTTAATTTGTAAGGTTGTAAGCGATCATTTGGGGTAGAAGTGGAACTTATATTTGTAGGAGTGTAGCGATAATTTGCGTTTGAATTAGAAGGAATGTGCGAGGTTATGAGGTGGAGCTTTAATTTGTTGGGGTGTGGCGATCAGGTCGGTAGAAGGACTGAAGTGAGGTGTGAAACTAATGCTATCAAGTAGCGCCTGTGTAATGAACAGTTGGGACTAAATGTCTGTGTTAATTAGATTTTTAATTTATTTTATAGGGTAAAGTGAGAATGCAAGGCCTGAAAGTGTACTTCGTGAGCAGGTAAGCCATCCTACGCCAATTAGCATAGTCTTTCTGGTAAAAATGGAACTGGAGCTGAATTTCACTGAAACCGTAGCGTTCACTTTCAACTGTCAGGGCGTCACCTCGCCATTCGCTGCAGGAGGCGGGTCTATCAGATCGTCGCCCTCGCCATGTAGCCAGTATGTTAGCTGCTTGCCTTTGCCCTGGAAAGTAAGGTACAGATTTTTCTAGAGCAGAATTTTCATGTCCTACGAACTTAGTAATTGGGTATTTTCAGTAGTTCTTTCTCGCTTTTAGGCAATGGATGCTGTCAACCGCTAAACCTGGATCAGCATGAATCCCGTCCGATTGGCTGAGGCCCGAATACTCCCCCCCCCCTACCCCATGCCCTGATGGTCTGCAAAGCTTTCAACTAACCTTCATTTCAACTTCGCCGCGCACTGTGGTAACAAAATTTCCTATGTCAGTCAGTAGCTGGTGGGTAGCGGCGCTGATGTGTATTTTCAATGGCAAACCATTGCTCTCCATCCTGGATGCTGTGTTAACTGTGTCGCCGAATAGACAATACCGCGGCATCTTTAAGCCGACCACTCCAGCGCACACGGGGCCTGAATTTGTATTTGTTATAATTGATAGAATTCTTACAGGCTACTTTAAATACATATTGTTTTTAATGCTGGAGGTAGGAAAATTCACCCCGAGTGAATCCCAATTCTCAGTTTGAGCTGCACGCCCGGCATGTGCCGAATCTCGAAGCTGTAGATGCTGCTCAAAAAATTTCAGCGCCATCCGACAAATTTCGCCGGCGTGCCGATTGCCGTTGCGCTCTGGCAGGCCCGACACCACCATGTAGGCGTCGCCGATGGTCTCGACTTTGTAGCAGCTGTACTGCTCGATAATGCGGTCGAACAGCGTGTACAAGTCGTTCAGCAGAGTGACCACCTGGGCGGTGGAGGGTGAAGAATTGGTCAGCTTGTGTGAAAGCGTTTCAGGCGTGCGTTTAAGCTTCATTAAAATAATGGTTACGCTTGTTGAGTCGGTTGCTGCGTCTCCTCCAGCCCGACAGGACTGAGCAGCTGTACACAGCCCCCCTATTCAAAACATTTTATTTTAATGGTGACAAGATAAAAATGCATCTTCATCAGCTAACGCACCTCCATCGGGGTGCTTTCACTCGAGAGGGCGGTGAATCCGCAGATGTCGGAGAAGTAGATGCTGACTGAGTCGAACCACTCAGCTGTGACAGCTTCACCCCTCATCAGAGTGGTCGCAACGGCCTTGGGCAGCATGCAGTACAGAAGATCCTCGGCCTTCTTCTTCTCCACTTGGTACTGATCGGTCCGCTTGGCAACCAGACTCTCCAGATTATTGGAATACTGCTCCATTCGTTTCAGTAGATTGTCCAGAATGTTGCCGGACTCTGCTGTTTTGTTGAACCGGCTAATCCGGCTCTTGGCCGCGTTGAAGGTCGGCCTGGCGCCGGGGTCTTCGTGCCAGCACAGCTCCACCATGGCGGTGAGGGCGGCGGCCCGGTCGGGCTCCAGATCCGGCAGCTCCTCCACCAGGGCCGGCCGGAATGGCGGGTTCTCGTGGGAGCGGACGCGTTCGAGAATGTCTGCAATTTTTTAGTTGCTTTGGTAGGCTAGCTAATAGATAAGAAGAAAGCGACTTGACTCGAGCCCGAACCCTCGCTCACCCTGAGGCTCGATAAAGTCCGAGTCGCTCAGAAAGAACACTCCCTTCCTGTAGATGATCTCCTGACAGATGATGGCAAAACTGTACATGTCACCCTCTTTGGTGCCTTCAAACGGAGGAGTCGAAACTCTGAGCAGCTCGGGAGCCGTCCACAATTTGTCTGTGAAAAAATTGTTACAGTCAAATGAATCAAGAATGCCCCTTTTCAGATGGATCAATTTTTCTAAGAATAACTTTTTAGGCCGGGGGTGATGTGGAGAAGTAGCGTGTGTTGATTTTTAGGGACTGTAGGCTTGCGCTTTGAATTTTCTAGTAGCGGATGTCTCCATGCTGGATTCTCATCATGGATTCTCATTCTCATCATTCTCATCTAGAGGGCTACTCAAAATTACTCGCACTGCAGAATGGTAGCCTCTAACAGAAGACTATCGGTCCTATTTTTTTATTCCCTTAAATTGCTGAATCGTGTCCTTTGCAGTCAGCTTACCCTGGATCTGTTTTTTTTATTATTGCGTTTTTTCATTGGTAAAATACTTTTTTATAAGTTGGTATGTCAATATTAGTAAATATTTCGTGAAAGATGTCCACTCCATATTGTAGCAATACGGATGGACAAAAAAACGCGATAGCCTCCTTGGACTCGGGTCTCATTTTTTAGTCATCTACTTTGTTGCCGGGAGAGTCTGATCCACTGAGCCGATTCTAGCGGTGAATAGATGTAGAAAAAAAGCTGAAAGGCGATATTGAGTCGCCCCAGAGCTCATTCGGACGACTTTCCCCGGGAGCATCAGCGACACTATGTTGGAGAAAATGGGGAGAGAAAGTTTCATTCTCTGTTTCACTCTTTCTGCATGTCAGGCAGAAGGCCACAAAAGCAGAACCAACAGTCAGAGATCTCGTCCAACCCACGCGACCGGGCACCCAGCATGACATCCATCCGGAGCTATGCATGGCTGAATCGATTTTTTTAGGAACTTATACCTCGCGCACCGGTTGGGATCAGGGGAAGGGGGGCTTTCTCTTTTCATCCCTTGTCCCTTACTCGGCCTCCGAAGAATTGCGGAGATTGGGGGAGGGGGGGCGGGAAGACGAAGCCAGCGACTGAAGCAGGAAGTTTTCTTTGCAAGTCTGTCGTCGCCCATCTATTTCTCAGTGTTTGTTCACAGCTGCGAATGAAGCTTAGTGTTGACTGCCAATAAAGGACTAGAAAGTTTATATTGAACACGCATCGACTGGCTGACTAACTAACTGACTAACTGACTGGCTGACTGACTATTAGCAAAAACACGTGGCTACCCTAATCTTTTATTCTACACAATAACGTTGGCTCAATTTCTAGTAGAATTTTAGTATATGGGACTAGCAATTAGTGCCCCCCAAACCATTAAAAGCCGACAAAGGAGATCTTTAACCCATGGATCACAAAACCGACTGTTTAACCACCGAAAAAGAGTCAATTTCAGCCAAAAATATTCTCTCGCACATGTTGCAAACTATGCCGTAAAAAACCAAGCTACTCAAAACGCGAGACAATATTAAAAGCATATTTCAATTCTTCATTTCAATCGGTGCATTGTGTCTAAGTGTAAGCCAATAGTACAAACTTAACTGACTTATGAATGAGTTCATGATTCGATAAACTTTGAAAAAAAAACAATATTCAAAAGCAGAATTTATAGATTAATATGTTCAAGCAAACACGTCTAGGTGTGGAAACAATAAGATTGTGCCTCACGTGAGAAAATTCTTTCAATTCGTTGTCAAACGAGCACGTATAGAAAAAGATCTTACCTAGGAATTGTTCTGCAACGAAAATTTGCATAAAAATTTGTCTCTAAGCATTTTGTCAATAGTTTGATGGGAATATTAATTTATGATCAAGAAATTCAAACCTTGACAAGAAGGTATCTGTATGAGGCATAAGGGTGCGCATGTCGCAAAGGTGATACAGACACGATGCAAAAAATGTTTTACTTAAATCCAATAAAGTCTTCTTTAAAATACTGGAATCTGTTATTAATTTTGATTCAAAAAATCTTTCGTTGCAACGGAAAAAAATCATTAACTAAAACAGAGACTCACTTCGATAAGTCGAATAATCTCCGTCCTCCTTCTCTCTGAAATCAACTTTGTGGCAGCGCAACGAGCGCAAGCCAAAGTCGGCAATTTTCAAACTAAAACGCGAGTCAACCATACAGTTGGACGATTTCAGATTGCCATGAGAACCAAACGAATGGTGCAGGTAGATCATGCCCTGAAAAAAATTAGCAAAAATAGCTATTAAAGTACACAATCGTTTTAAAACATGGGAATGACTAATAAGTTTTTATCGGATGTAGGACGCTACACCAGCAAACAAGATTCGAGCTTTCTCTACTTATTTTAGATTCAATCCATGTCACTCCTGATGAATATTCAGCCCGATTTACTCGTATAAAACAAACATTCAACGCAGTTGCACTTCCAACAGGCGCTCCAGCAGACCGACATTTCTTACCCGACAAATGTCGGCCATTA
This sequence comes from Macrostomum cliftonense, assembly GCA_950096795.1. Classification (NCBI taxonomy): domain Eukaryota; kingdom Metazoa; phylum Platyhelminthes; family Macrostomidae; genus Macrostomum; species Macrostomum cliftonense. Next base: position 7,730 of record CATNEM010000181.1, read on the forward strand.
GCGACAATTTAAACATCCAGTCCAAATTGAGATTTTCATTCTCAAGGATGTCCTGCAGAGAGCCTTTCGGGCAGTACTCAGTCACCAGGCACTCGTTTGGCGGGTCGAGACATGCGCCAATGAAGCGAACAACATTGTCCGAGGCCAGGTCTTTAACTCGTTTTACCTCCATTAGAAGTCGATTGGTAACTTCGATGCGCCGGCTGCCAAGATTCAGCTGCTTGAGCGCAACCAGGGTGCCCTTGTAGTAGGCAGTCTTGGCGAACAGCTGCGCCGTGGGGATCTGGCTCAGTGGCACTCCCGCGATGGTCTCCATTGACACCATGCTGGCGTCGTCCATCTGGACGACAATGTCTGAGTCGCCACCTCCACCTCCGCCAGAGGGTCGAAGTGGCAGAGTTTCAGCTGCTGCAGCGTCCTCTCCCGTGTTGCCTCGATTAGATCGCTTCGACCCGTGATGGTTGGGGAAGAACAGGCAGCCGCTGTCTGATCGTCTATGCTCGTGGTGCTGCTGCTGGTGCTGCTGTTGCTGCTGCTTTTGCTGCTGTTGCTGCTTTTGATTAGAATGCGAACGCTTTTTCTTTTTCAGCTGCAACGACTGCACAAGCTTTTGATGCTGCTGCTGCGGCGGCGGCGGCGGCGGCTGCGGATGAGCCAAGCTGCGCCTGCGGGCGGCCACACGTTCGGTGGGCTCCAGCTCCTCCCAGGCTATGCGCCAGTTCATGCCGTGCAGTTCGCTCTCTAATCGGAGCTTCCGGTAGATGACAAATATCAGAATGGTCAGGAAGCAAATTAGCACTAGTAAGACCACGACAGCGTAAAGGGCCATCTGTGTTAGATCTACAAGGAGAAGAAAGAACAAGAAAGCCGATGCTTGCAATGCACAATACTTCAAATACTAGTTCCAATTCACTTCACTCAATATCCATTACTTGATCTGTATACTTAATTCAGCTCATTCCATACATTTACGATTAAAACGCCGCTCCGTATGTACATGGAATCCACCCCACTCCATTTGTACATTAAATCCGCCACACTTCATATGTACATCGAATCCACCCCACTCCATATGTACATTGAATCCACCCCACTCCATAAGTACAGTTAACCCCACCTTATTCCACATTTGAACTGATAGAACGTTAATATGCGAGCAATGCATTTATCAAAATTCTTATTTAAATTCACTCCACCAACGCCCCATCAATCAACTAACCCTTTTTGCACAGCGAATAGTCGAAGCCGCACGTGGGAATATCTTTCGGCGGCAAATTCAACTCGTTGTTCCAGTCAATCTCCCGGTCCTTAACCAACTCGTAGACCTTCTTGTTGCCGTTGTAGTGCGCCACAACGGCGAAATCGCCGGTATTCTTGTCCATATCCAGCAGGGAATAATCGGCATTCCGATCCCCGTTCTTATTGATGCTGACTGTTCCGGTGATGCCCTTGAAGCTGCGGTTCTTCATACTCTCTGTGACCAGGGAGCCGTTGCGAATTCCCTCGTTGCCGTGCTTCTGCAGGGTGTCATTGATGGCCAGCGCGTACAGCAGTACGGCGTCGTGGAAAGCGCCGACGAAGCTGTTCACCTCCTCCTCTGGATAGGTGAAGTTGTACTTCTCGTACGCCAGCTCCTTCACTTGACGACTAAAATCTCGATACTCGGGACTGTTGGGCTTTCGCAGAGTGATGGTCATCAGCGAGCGATACGCGTCGCGGGCCTTGCTGTTCCGCTCCGCTGAATCGTTCCTCCGGTACCAGGGTCGGACAGTCACTTCTCGCTTCGTGTGGAGAGTTAGATATAGACAGATAGTTAGATAGATGTAGATAGAAAGAAATAAGAAAATAGATAATAGATAGATTAGATAGATGATAATAGTATAGATAGAATATGATAGATATATAGATAATAGATGATAATGATAGATAGATAGATAGATAGATGATAGATAGATAGATGATAATAGATAGATTAGATAGATGATAGATAGATAGATAGATGATAGATGATAGATTATAGATAGAATAGATAGATAGATAGATAGATAGATAGATAGATAGATAGATAGATAGATAGATAGATAGATAGATAGATGAAGAATAGATAGATAGATAGATAGATAGATAGATGAGATAGTAGATAGATAGATAGATAGATAGATAGGATAGATAGATAGATAGATAGATAGATAGTATAGATAGATAGATAGATAGATAGATAGATAGATAGATAGATAGATAGATAGATAGATAGATAGATAGATAGATAGATAGATAGATAGATAGATAGATAGATAGATAGATAGATAGATAGATAGATAGATAGATAGATAGATAGATAGATAGATAGATAGATAGATAGATAGATAGATAGATAGATAGATAGATAGATAGATAGATAGATAGATAGATAGATAGATAGATAGATAGATAGATAGATAGATAGATAGATAGATAGATAGATAGATAGATACGGTTAAATACATGGAAAGAAGGCGAATAATTGTTGAGAAAATAGGAATTAAATATTGATTTCTGAAGTTGACTTTCGTTAAAATCTTTATTTTTTTAGTTTCCATTTCATGTTGACCCAACGAAAGTTTTTGTTAAAGTTAGCGTAAAAATTATTTCGCGCTTAAAACTCGCGATACCTTGAGAAGTCGATAATTACACTTACTAATACAGTGCTACTGCCCTCTTCGTGGAATGGAATTGTAATTACAGCATCTATTCATGATTACATCCGCATCCCCAGCTGAAAAAGCTCACCTGCTGAACAGGTCAATGTTAAAGAAGACGTATTCGCCGTTGATGAAGCCCAGCTCCTTGGCCCGGATCATTATGTCTCGGACCGTGTCCGGATCGGCGCACAAAACGACGACTGAAAATTATTTTAGAGAAAGAAGATTTGCGGGCTGCAATTTCGGTTCCACTGAGGGGATGGAGGCTTCTTGAGTGCGATAATTACGATAGATCGGTGGGATTAGGAAAGGATGTCGCTGAGAAAGAAAGATGGCGCAAATTACAAATAAGGGATTCGTTATTTCTTGGCTTTTTTGAGGAAAGGCACTCTGTTCTGCGGGGCAAACTAAGAGGTGAAGAGCTAATAAAAATTGCTATCGATTTTAGCGAAAAAAGCTCTGCTCCTTATTTACATTAATCGATCACACCTAACCCTATGTACATTGTGCATACACCTCACTCCCCATGTACAGTAATCAATTTCTGTCACTCCCAATGTACACTTATCTCCCCAAATATTCGCTCCATTTTACTTCCCATTTACTAATGGCCTATAATCCTTACCAATTCTTACCTAACGTATCTAAACCGCAAAGAATTTAAAAGAATGGTACATATCCAGGTGATGAATTTTACCTTCAGTCCTTTATTTTTAAATTCTTCACTTTTAAAACACACGACTAGTGCGTTCGTTCGCACTTTCCATTTTCTGTAGCTAAATCCCGAGTCAGCTGACGGCAACGCGTTCTTTACCGGAGTGCGAAATAAGCTATTAGGGTTAGTGGCCAGTTCAGAATAGAAAATCTCATCTAACTACGAGCTAAATAAAGATAAAGGACATCCAATCTGCACTACAGACAAGGCGCTCCACCTAGGCTTCTTCTTTTCAAGCAACTCACTAGAAGAAAACAAGTAATGAAAATCGATTTCAATTTCATTTCGTTGTGACGATGGATGGAGAAACAATATCTATCTATACATAGGATTTGGGGAAAAATTATATCCCCCAGCGGACGAAACATGTTGCTGATTTTGCTAGGTTTATCAGACCTAGCATTCACTTCAATCCCTAGGCTTGATCGTCAGGGATAAAAGCGGGTTTCCGCTAGTGATTTTTCCTGGTTTATTACTCGCACTATCAGCAAGCTTTGAGTTGTAGCTTGGAGAGTAAATGGTCTCACATAACGATATGTAGTACTAGTATTGGCGTTCAACCTCCTGCAAGATCGAATTAAGTTTTCACTGGTGGGTGGGTTTTATCCCCTTTTTGTGTTCTGGCGAATAAAAGAAAGCATAGTGAGAAAGGAAATCGGAACTGAGGGTGGGATAATTTTATAGCTGGGGAAAATGAAATACCGACAGATGAAAATTTTGGGCCGCTTTGTACTTTTTGTTTCTTTGATATACGCACGTCTTTTTTCGGAACCGGTTAGCCCATGTTAACTGACTGCTGCACCTAAGGCAAAAATCTTCCCTCTTTTTTTTTAAACTTCCCCAGAAGGGATTTCCTTGTCCTGTCAAAGAGCGATCGAATGAGGCTGTCGATGCAGCTAGTGAATAATGGATGAATAAATCTCTGCGCTCAGAATGAACAATCACCAGCCGATTTGTAGCTATCCGGGAGAAAAATGCTTTACGTATAAGCCGGATCAACAAGGCCTTGTTTCAGTTTCTAGGAGGGGATTTTAAAAAAAACTGGGACTTAGACCCAGATATTTGACAAAAATTTCCTTAGTTGGAAAAGATTTTCGAAGGATTTTAAGATTGATTGATTGTCGCATTGATTATTAGGTTGTTTGACTGACTGACAGTTTAATTGACTGTTTGATTAGCTTATTGCTTTGGTAGGGCCAAAACTTGTCATGTCTTCACTGCCGAAGATCCTTGGTTCGATTCCTCGTCGCCTAATGTTTCCATTTTATCAAGCTTACTTCTTTTTTTCTAACGCAATAATGTACAAAAAATAAGAAATCTGCTTTGCTCCAAGTTTCGTCGAACCCTTCCATTCTTACGTCGAACTTCTTCCAATACTTTGAACAGCTGGCTAGCCAAGTGCGGCATGCCGGGTTTGTAGGTGAGCCGTCTGGCGATGTAGCTCACATTCGGCTGCGTCAGCATCTTCTCTATGGCCACGCTCATCACCAAAGCGTCCGAGATGATGGATTCGGACTGTTGCGATCGCGAATTGATCTCATCTGGCGGCCCGACAACCAACACAGTCTGTACAGGCCGGGGCTTCCAGCTATAATGTTCGAATATTCGCAGCAGCATCTCCTCAATCTGTTCGTGATTTGGGCCGACCCGGATCAGATTGAAATATTCGGCTTTGTTGTTTAGAACGCTGGCTCCGCCGCCGGAGGTGATGATGGGCCGCTGGTACAGGTGGTAGCGGTTGTAGCGGGCCACGGCGCCGAGGGAGAATGAGCAGTACGGACCTGGCGGAGTTTTGGGTGCGATTGGAGAAATATATCTGTGATACCAGTTGCATTATTTTCAATATTTTCCACTTCACTGACTGTCTGTTTAGAAAAGTACAATTTCCAGGAATTTACGCTCGTATAAATTAGTGAGTTGCGGGATTGCAGTGGACACCCCTCATGCCGGGCTGGCTGCAGGATGGGACAATGACACGGATGCAATACATTCCCCCCACAGCCAGCAACTCCCACACCCCATTGTGCCCCAAAGTTTGAGCCAATTCAGCCTGTCTATCATTGCTTTTGGGCTTTTAACGATAAAATTGACTGAAAAACAGAGATATGGCGATGCAAAACAGCGTGGCGGGGTACGCGAGAGGGGAAAGTCAATAAGCAGAGTGGAGATAAGAAAACTGCTAAACTACCTGCATCGGAGGTCATTAATGTTATTCGGTGAATGCTTATGAGCTGTCGTCTATCTATCTATCTATCTATCTATCTATCTATCTATCTGTCTATCTATCTATCTGTCTATCTATCTATCTATCTATCTATCTATCTATCTATCTATCTATCTATCTATCTACTATACTAAATGTCTAATGTCGGTGTGTCTGTCTGTCTGTGTGCAACGATGTAGAGCTCGAACGGCTCAACCGATTCTGATCAAATTTGCGCCAAAAGATTGCAAATTCTTCAAGGATGAGACCGTGAAAGTTTGCAAGCTCTGCTCCAAGTGGAAAGGGATTAAATATTCGAAAAACGAGTTTTTCCTATGCTTTTAATGCGAGGCCAACAAAGGTCAAAGTCGGCACTGTCAGAATGATGATTTTATTTTAGATTGCGTCATAAAGTTTTGTGCTCAGTTAAAATTCGCGGGCCAAAAATTCTCAAACTCTGCACTGTCAAATTTTTTATTTAAAAAGGTTGCGTCATAAAGCTAGAGTGCACTGCTCCAAGTTTAGCTAAATTATCGCGCCGGTAAGAAGAGAATATAAATTTTCTCACCTAGCTAGAGTACACTGCCCCAGCCCTAGCTTAATGGTTTTGCACAAGGGCAATAGAAAAACTGCTCAAGCGATCTGTGTACATTTTATTTGCGATTGATTATTTCTCGCCCAGCTGGAGAGCCAACAGTGAATAAATTGGCTTCAAAGTGTGGATGCTTGAGCGAATTATTTTTATTTAAGTAGCCGTGGGCCGTTCTGCAGTGAATTTGCCAATCATGTCTCCAGTCAGTAAGTAAAGAATGTTAGTTTTTGTAGCCCTGTTAGATTGAGAAAACTTTTCAAAGAAGCAAAAGCAGTTTAAGAGGTCATCGTCGAGCACGATACTGATCGGTAAGTCTGATAGCCTGCCAAATCTTAAATTGTGATTAGCTTAATTTTCATAAAGCGCATGTGTCTTTGATAAGGCGTTATAATAGCGACTTCCTACCTGCTCGCAGGATTTTTATCTGCTGTAGTGATTTTCCTACAAGCTCGGGAACAATTTTCTACACTTTTAGGGATTTCCTAGATGCTCAGGGGGATCTGCAAACTGCTTGGGAGATTTTCTAACGACTTTTATAAACTTTCTGACTGTTAGGGTGCTGGGAGACTTTCTAACTGCTTGTGGATTTCTGACTGCTCCAATGGGATTTTCTAAATGTTCTGGGAGACTTTTTTACTGCTCAAGGAGGTTTTCTTACTGCATCGGGAAGTTTTCCAACCGCTAGAAGGGGATTTTCTGGGAGATTTTTTGTCTGATTGGGGGATTTCAAGCTTCTCGGCGAAATTTTCTAACTGATTAGGGGATGTCTACTCGTAAGTGCTTCCAAGGGAACTTTTTTAAGTGCTAGGGGATTTCTTGACTGCACGATTGGTATTTTCTGCCTTCTTCTGGGGATTTTCTATATGCTCGGGGAGCTTTTCTGTCTGCTTGGGAGATTTATAACTGTTTTGGGACATTTTCTATCTGATTGTGGATTTCTAATGGCCCGAAGGGGAATTTCCAACTGCTGGGGGGATTTCTAACTGCTCGAAAGAGATTTTTTGTCTGCTTGGGGGTTTCAGACTGCTCGGGGAAATTTGCTGTATGCTTGGGAGATTTCTAACTGCCCGAGGGGGACTTTTTAAATGCTCGGGGAGATTTTCTAAACTACTCGAAGGATTTCAGACTGATCGGGGGAAGTTTCTATTTGATTGGGGAAGTTCCGACTTCCCAAAAGGGATTTTCTAACTTTTTGGCGGATTTCAGACTGCTCGGGGAAGTTTCTATTTGATTAGGGATTTCTAACTGCCCGAAAAGAGTTTCAAAATGCCCTGGAGATTTTCTGTCTGTTTTGAGGATTTTTTATCTGTTTAGGGAGATTTTTATCTGATTCCGGGGATTTTCGACTGCTGGGAGGTTTCCAACTGCTTGATGGAGATTTTCTAACTGCTCAGGGAGACTTTCTAACTGCTCGATGAACTTTTCTATCTGATTAGGGGATTTCTAACTGCTTGGTTGTTTTCGGACTGCTCGAGGGGGATTTTCTAAATGGCCCGGGGGATTTTCTGTCTGCTTTGATGATTTTTTATCTGTTTAGGGAGATTTCTATCGATCGGGATAGGGAGATTGCGGGGATTTCTGACTGCTAGGTTTCCAACCGTTGGGGGAGATTTTCTCACTGCTCGAAAATTTTTTAACTGCTTGGGCAACTTTTCTGTTAGGTTTGTGGATTTGTAACTGCTTGGGGAACTTTTCTGTTAGCTTTGTGGATTTGTAACTGCTTGGGGTAATTTTCTATCTAATCAGGGGATTTCTAACTGCTCGAAGCTATTTTCTTACTGTTCGGAAGTTTTCCAACTGTTTAAGGAGATATTCTTACTGCTCGGGAAGATTTCTAACTGCTCTGAGAAATTTTTTTATCTTATTGGGACTGCTCGACGGGGACTTCGAGCTGCTCGAAGGGAACAGCTTGGAGAATTTCTGACTGATCAAAGAGGATTTTCTAAATGCTCGTGGAGTTTTTTCTGTCAGCTTAGTGGATTTTCGACCTTACTCGGGGGAGATTTTTCGGCTTGGGAGATTTTGTACCTCCTATTGAGATTTTTCTGTTTGCTTAGGGATTTCTTGCTGTTTTGGGAAATTATCTTTGTGACTGGGGATTTTTAACAGCTCGAACGGCACTTTCCTAACTGCTTGGGAGATTTTCTAACTGCTAGGGAACTTTTCTGTCTACTTGGGAATTTCTGACTGCTCGAAGAAAATTTTCTAAATGCTCGGGGGGGACATTTTCCTTCTGCCTGGGAGATTTTCTACCTCTTCGATTTCTTACTGCTCGGGAAAATTTTCTATGAGGGTGGGGGATTTCTAACAGTTCGAAAGGGACTTTCTAACTGCTTAGGAGATTCCTGACTGCTTTAAAGGTATTTTCAAACTTTTCGGGAAGATTCTCTAATTGCTCAGTGAGATTTTCTGTCTGCTTGGGGGATTTTCTGTCTGCTCAAGGAGATTTTATAATTGCTCGGTGTGATTTTCTATCGGATTGGGGGATTTCTGAGAACGCTGCAGGGGAATTTCCTAACTACTTGGGCGATTTTTTTCTGCTCGGGGAATTTTTTGGTTGACTTGGGGATTTTTTAATGCTGCAGGGGGATTTCTTAACTGCTTGGGAATTTTTTCTAACTGCTCTGGCAGATTTTTTACTGCCCGGGAACTTTTTTGTCTGCTTGGGGGATTTCTAACAGCTCCGGAATATTTTCTACCTGATTTGGGGATTTCAGACTGCCTGAACTGGACTTTTTACTTCTTGGGAGATTTTTGACTGCTCGAAGGGTCTTTCTTAATGCTCGGCGAGATTTTCTGCTTGCTTGGGAAGATTTTCTAACAGCTCGAAGAGGACTTTTTAACTACTTAGGCGATGTCTGACTGCTCGAAGGGTATTTTTTATCTGCTTGGGAAGGTTTTCTAATCTAATCTAATATCAAATCTAATGCTAAGGGAGGTTTTCTGTCTGCTTCGAGGATATCTTCTTACTGCTCAAAGGGGATTTCATAAATGTTCGGGTAGTCTGCTTGAGGAATTTTCTGTTTTCTTGGGGGATTTCTGACTGCCCGAACTGGACTTTTCTACTTCTTAGGGGATTTTTGACTGCTCGAAGGGTCTTTGTAAATGCTCCTGGAAGATTTTCTAACTGCTCGAAGAGGACTTTTTAACTACTTGGGTAGTGTCTGACTGCTCGAACGGTATTTTTTGTCTGTTCGGGAAGCTTAGGGAGGTTTTCTGTCTGCTTGGGGGATTTCTTCTAAGTGCTGAAAGGGGATTTTATAAATGTTCGAGTAGTCTGCTTGGGGAATTTTCTGTTTACTTGGGGGATTTTATAAATGTTCGAGTAGTCTGCTTTGGGAATTTTTTGTTTACTTGGGGGATTTCTGACTCCTAGAAGTGGATTTTCTAACTGCGGGGGGGGGTTTCCGTCTGCTTGAGGGGCTTTCTACCTGACTGCTGGGGAAAGATTTTCCGACTGCTCGCAAAACTTTTTTCTATGTTTAGGGGATTTCTGACTGCTCGAAGAAAGTTTCTATTTGATTGGAATTTCCGACTTCTCAAAAGGGATTTTCTAACTGCTTGTGGGATTTTTTCTGCTCGTGGGTTTTCTACCTTATCCTGGAGGAAGATTTTTCGGCTGCTCTCAAAAAATTTTCTAGCTGCTCGAAAAAATTTTTAGCTGCTTGGGTGATTTTGCACTGCTTGAAGGAGATTTTCTAACTGCTCAGGGAGATTTTTAGTCTGCTTGGGGATTTTCTAACTGCTCGAGGAACTTTTCTGTCTGATTAGGGAATTTCTAACTGCTTGGGTGTTTTCGGACTGCTGGAGGGGGATTTTCTAAATGGTCGGGGAGATTTTTAACTGCATGAGGAGTTTTTCTAACTGCCTCGGATAGATTTTCTAACTGCTGGATGGGGATATTCTAGCTGCTCATGAAAATTTTCTGTCTGCTTAGGGGATTTCTTACTGTTAGGACAAATTTTCTATCTTATCGGGGGATTTCTAACTGCTTTGGTGATTTCGGACTGCTCGAAGGGGGTTTTCTAAATGCTCCATGAGTTTTTTAACTGCATGATAAGTTTTTCCAACTGCCTCAGGTAGATTTTCCAACTGCTTAAAGGGGATTTCCTAAATGCTCCGGAAGATTTTTCAACTGCCTTGGGTAGAATTTCCAACTGATCATGAGACTTTTTTCTTCCTGGGATTCTTTGTCTGGTTGGGGAATTCTCTGTCTGTGGGGGTATTTTTTACCCGAAGATTTTTCTACTGTGGGGGCTTTTCGGTCTGCTTAGGGGATTTTTAACTGCCCGGGGAAAGTTTCTATTTGATTGGGGGATTTTCTGACTTCTGGCGGGGCTTTACTTTACTGCTGGGGGAAGATTTTTTGACTGCTCTCAAAAATTTTCCAGCTGCTCGGAAAGATTATCTAGCTGTTTGGGAGATTTTTTTTTTAAAAGTGCTTGGGGCAATTGGCAAAATGCGGGGAGACTTTCAGTAGATTTTCTGAATGCACGGAAGGATATTATGTTTCTAGGGAGACTTTAATTTTGCTGCAGAGATTTTCTGGCAGCTTAGGGAGATTTCCGTTGAGTAAATGAGTGATTTAAAATGCCTGTCTGCGCCCCCCTGGGGGGGGGGCACCGAAGAGCTAGTCTATCTATCTATCTATCTATCTATCTATCTATCTATCTATCTATCTATCTATCTATCTATCTATCTATCTATCTATCTATCTATCTATCTATCTATCTATCTGTCTATCTATCTATCTATCTATCTATCTGTCTATCTATCTATCTATCTATCCATCAATCTATCAATCTATCAATCTATCTATCTATCTATCTATCTATCTATCTATCAATCTATCAATCTATCTATCTATCTATCTATCTATCTATCTATCTATCTATCTATCTATCTATCTACCAATCGATTTATACAAATCTTTTCATCTGTCTGTCGGTCCGTTTTTCAGTTCCAGTGAAATTTAACTTGTAAAATTCACGCATAGAGGTTTTTTTCTAGAATCGAGAATATTATTCATTTCTGACATCCCAGCTAAATCTTATAATCCCGCTGAACTCATCCAGGTGTCATCAAGGATATGCATTAATTTCCTTAGTCCAATCAAAACGGAACTGGACAGGCGGAAAAGTCCCAAATGAGACGGCATCTTCCGCAACATGGCAGCGATAGCGAGGATAAAAAAAACAAATTGGAAATCAGATCCACGCCCTTCCAAGCACTGCACGAGCTGATTTGAGGCACCGACTCGCTGACTGCGAGCAAAGTGAACTAGCACAAATTCTGGTGGATATCATGTGAAAACTGGGATATTTTTTCTTGATTTGGGAACATCAAATATCGACCAGAATTATTTCAATAATGAGTGAAAAAAATACGCTTGCTTAAATACCCATGACTTTACGTGATTTGATGAGTTCTCGTTGATGAGTTAGCAAGTGAGTCAGTTCATGAGAGAGTGATTAAGGAATTGAGTTAGTGAGTGAGTCAGTGAGTGAATAAGTAAGTGAATTCATGAGTGAGTTCATGAATGGGTTCATGAGTTCAAGAGTGAGTTCATGAATGGTTTCATGAGTTCAAGAGTGAGTTCATGAATGGGTTTATGAGTTCTAGAGTGAGTTCATGAATGGTTTCATGAGTTCAAGAGTGAGTTCATGAATGGTTTCATGAGTTCAAGAGTGAGTTCATGAATGGGTTTATGAGTTCTAGAGTGAGTTCATGAATGGTTTCATGAGTTCAAGAGTGAGTTCATGAATGGTTTCATGAGTTCAAGAGTGAGTTCATGAATGGGTTTATGAGTTCTAGAGTGAGTTCATGAATGGGTTCATAAGTGTATGAGTCAGTCTATGAGTGACTTCATGAGTGAGTTCATGAGTAAGTTCATGAGCGAGTTAATGAGTGAGTAAGTTATTCCACATAAACTACTTCAGTATCATTATTCAGAAAATTTTAATAACTTTTTTTGGGCAATGGACTGACAGGTGACACGGCTGCGCAGACAGCTGAGGGATAAAAGTCCGTTTGGCAAGCCCTCTGGCTGGACCCGAGCTGGAGTTGAGAAAGAAGGGGGGAGTTGAAGCATCCGGATTGGGGATGAGGTGAAATCGCCACCTCCACCAGCAGCCGATCATGCATTTCAACTCCATCAATTTCATTATTTTTTTTTTAGTCTGGCCAGCCCGGCTCAGCCTCCTTGCTGTAACCGGCCGCTCCATCCATCCATTTCCCGAGGCATCCGGGGGAGACAGCCCAGCTCCAGTAGCCAATTTGGGGCAATGGGGAGGAAGGACAGGTGTGAGGTGTCACCCAGGTCACCCATAGGCAGGAAGCGAAAGGTTGCACGGAAGCTCAGTGGCTGCAAAGAAAATTACGAAGTGAAAGCGGCGCTGAAGGATAGATGGTGGTGGGGTAAGCAGGCGACAGAAATGCATCGTTGCTATTCAGGCGTCTGTATGTATACATATGATTAAAAAAGTGTCTCAGACTGGATATCAGAATCCATCAGAAAAATTATAGGAATACAATCTATAGCATAGTTCATAAATAGGATAGAGAGGATAGTCAGGGTGAGACACTGAGAAATACCGGATGAGATAGAGAGGATAGGCAGGGTGAGACACTGAGAAATACCGGATCAGATAGAGAGGATAGTCAGGGTGAGACACTGAGAAATACCGGATGAGATAGAGAGGATAGGCAGGGTGAGACACTGAGAAATACCGCATGAGATAAAGAGGATAGTCAGGGTGAGACACTGAGAAATACCGGATCAGATAGAGAAGATAGTCAGGGTGAGACACTGAGAAATACCGGATCAGATAGAGAGGAGAGACAGGGTGAGACACTGAGAAATGCCGCATGAGATAGAGAGGATAGTCAGGGTGAGACATACAAAGCACAAGTTCAGAGAACTCACCAAGCATTAGGTCGACCTCGCGTAGCATCAGCAAGCCGACCACGGGCGCCACAGAGTAGTCGCACTCGCTGTCGTTGCTTAGCAACTGAACGCTGACATTTGACAACAGGCCGTAGGATTTCGCAGTTGCCACGGCAACGTCAACCACTGGTAGGACTCGCTCGAGGCTCATCTGCGAGATGTTGTGCTTGGATGTCGGCAGAAACACCGAGAACTTCAAGGACCGACCGCCCGGAGCAGTAGAACGACCAATCGATGAAATAAGAAGCAGCAACCGCAGCAGAAACAGCGACATTTTCTCTTGCTTTTTACGAACTGTCAGGATAGTTTTCTTTTTTGCCGGTTTTTATTCTTGATTAGAAATTGCGAAAAAAAACTGCTGCATTTCAGACTGGATACATCAGACAGAATCTGTAGATATTTGTTGCCCCCGATTCGGAGGATTTCACTGGCTGGAATACTATTGGCTGAGGAGGATTTTTTAAATCAAGGCTTGGGTTTTTGGGCCTTGCCGTTGGAAGCTAATGGGTGGCTTACAAAAAATGAAAATCTATTGTAAGGTAAACGAAAGTTTGATACATTTTTAGTGGAAATAAAGCCTAGTAAAAGTATTTGATATTGAATAAACTACAAGTTGTGTACTATACCAGGCGAAAAAATAATATAATGATTATGAACTGTAGGATAGGCTAGCTGCGCCTACATATTTAAGTCGTCAGACTCGATAGAAAATTAAATTACTGTAAAATGAGAATCTGGGAGCTGTCTCAGTTCTCTGCATATAGCTACTCACAAGAGACCAGAAGCCTTAATAGTTCAGACGCATCGGAAACCCCGGTTATAATCATGCAAAGTGCAAAGTACATTTCTATGACGCGTTTTGAGCTCAAATTCAGAAAATATGCGTCGCAGATCCGGCCGGGTAGGCTGGTTGGCCACTGCCCTGCAGTCAGCTATACTGAGCCTACTGAACAAAAACCCATTAAGTTGCGACTCGCACGACGGGTCACTCCATATTAATGCGATTCATTAAGTTCGAGAGCTGTGTCCAGAGCTGTATGTTTTTTTTGAATGATGACCGTCGAGAGAGAACTGCCACTGCTTTACTACCACTTGTACGCTCGTACGCACATGAGATGGAGGAAAATTATGGGGAATCGGTTCGAAGGGTTTTATTTCCCGCGACACGCAATTGCTACACACGCAGTCTCGGGGCAGTTTTAATGGATTCCAGCCAAATTGTGTCCATGAAAATTATTCCCACGTTTGATGGATTGCGAGTTAGAAAAATTACTTGGTAGATTTAACTATGAAAGCTTTTACGTCCTGTGAATGCTACTTACAGTAGAGCATTTTTGGACTCTGTCAGAAACCTCAGTGCTAAATATAAATTAAAACTATCGCATTTAAAAATTACCTAAGGCCCCTACCTGCACTTATATCACTTATAATCGCCTCTTATTACTAGCTTAACATGGATTCTTATACTGTCAGATAATAGTCCAGAGGGGACTGTTGTGTACATCACCTCTACCCCCGCGCAGATATTAGTGACTTGTGTACATCACCTCTACCCCCGCGCAGATAATAGTGACTGTTGTGCACATCACCTCTACCCCCGCGCAGATATTAGTGACTTGTGTACATCACCTCTACCCCCGCGCAGATAATAGTGACTGTTGTGCACATCACCTCTACCCCCGCGCAGATATTAGTGACTTGTGTACATCACCTCTACCCCCGCGCAGATATTAGTGACTTGTGTACATCACCTCTACCCCCGCGCAGATATTAGTGACTTGTGTACATCACCTCTACCCCCGCGCAGATACTACGGATTTCTATTCGACCTTTGTTATCAAGTGGAAATCATACTAATGACTGAGCTATCGTTAACGATGTTGCCTCGCTGTATGTGCACATCCTTACCGGAGTAAGTCGTCGAAATTTTGTTCAGGAACGCGTTAGAAATTTCCTCGTTGGTGAATGTCGTATTCTGCGTATCAAAAAATTCCGCCTTCATGTTCATTCGCTGTCGTATTCGATTGAAGTCTTGCATAAACAGATTGCAAGCGTTTTTCGCGTACCCGTGCGACCAAGTAAACATGCCAAAAAATTTTCGCCAGTTTTTCGGCAAAAAAATGGCCCGCAAAATTGAGTGAATTAGTTCGCCATTGTCGAAACTGACTCGGACAAATATGCTGTGCCTGTACTGAATGTTCGCGCTGTCCCGAAAGCCCGTCTCCACGGCGCCGATGCTTACAATTGGCTTGTTCCAGCGCTCTCTGAGGAAGTTGAACAGCAAAGGTTTGATTTTGTCGGACCAGTTTATTAATTAGTTAATGAATGAGTTTTTTTTACTGTTAAAAATGATTCTACAACACACCTAGGGGTTTATTGATTGATCAGTCATTAATTAATTCTATAAGCGGTTAAGTTTATCTTAATTATTGGTTACGCACTTAGAAGATCCACTTTGATTTGACTTGTGACCGCTAGCTTGAGTGTCAGTTGTCTCGTTTTCTTTAGCTGTCCAGTTTGATTGACAGCTATGACTGAAAAGCCAAAACGCTCCAATTTGGTAAGCAAACCCTATAAGCCATGGTGAGTACAACTACACTGACTGATTATCTTCTGCTACAAGCCGGTAAAAGTCCAAACTTAAAGCTGTGTAAATAAATAAGATAGCAGCAGTGAGACCTTGTCTCATTCGATAATATATTGTGAGCGCATTAGGTTAGTTCCCCAATAACGAATACCATGTAGGGAAGCCAAAGCAAAAAGATGGCACTGCTTGAGTGGCCGTTCCATCTTCGTTTTTTGCTGAACAAAAATTTGCCTGGGAGAAATGGCTCTAAGGTATTAGGAGTTTTTCGATTCACTGTAATGGAAGATCTTAGCTTTCATTCATGGAGGCTGTTAATCTTGGCTAATCTGGCTAAATAATATTCCGCACGGCTCTCAGCGTAAGTAATCCCGGCTGGATAAAGACTGACGTTCGAACTTTTCGTAATGAAATTTTTCTAAAGAATTTTGCAAGAACTCAAGCTCTAGGAGTACTCCCACTAGTTCTTATAGTAGTTTCCTGCGGCTGAATTATTTTTCAGAAAACAGTACATTAAGAAACATTATGACTCATGGCCTATTTATAGCTTAAAACAAATTCCATTGGCTTGAATGTGCTCGGCGATCACATCAATAAAGGGTTATACGAGATATATATGAGAACCAACCCTCTAGGCAAGCAGATCGTAGTCTATGGGTGAGAAAGTCAGGACAGATGTACACCCAGTGTGTGAAGATGCCTACATACAGTGTGTGTGAGTGTGCGTATCATCAACAGTCAGTGAAATGAGCCAAATAAAATAGGCGTTGCAACAATGACTCATCCACCTACCAAAGAGCGTAAATCGAATTATCTATGATTTAGTTTTCTCGGTTAGTTCAAGTACCACTTTGTTTCTTAGAAAATTTTTGATAGCTTGTTTTTTTTAAAAATACCCTATGGAGACGGGAAAATTTACTGTTTTTTGAATTGAACAAAATAGGCCGCCATTTTTTATTGGAATCAGATCAAATGATTATATTCTAATTTTAGGTTTTCCTGTTCCTGCTCTTAATAGTTGATTTTGCTATACTCTTTACTCTTTGCCTTGTTGTAATGTTGCATTCTTGCTATGTACCTGTATTAATCAGCCATTTTCTGTTTTTAAGCGTCAATAACTATAAAAAGCAGGAACAGAAGGAATCTTAAATCGGAATATGATCATTTGATCCGCTTCCAACCTAAAACGGCGGCCTCCGTAGTGTATTGAAAAAACGGGCATTAAAAAAATTTTCTAAGAAACAAAGTGTCCCGTCCTTCTTTTCCTAGTGTGGTCCTTGGGTTAGTTATGCTCGGAGTTTTGCACCAGCTAATGTTAGGTCAAATAAATAGTGATATTATTTTTAGATTTCTTATCAGATATCAGATTGAGCCTATATTTGGTCAATCGATTGGGGATTCGATTTGGGATAATTTCGTGAATCAAAAGCAGATTTTTTTCAGGCTTTCCCTGAAGTGACTCAATAAACTTTGTCTGTCTCTAAAGCGCCAATTGTTATGTTTCAAGCAAAAAGAAACAAGAAACAAACATGCCCCAACTCACGCGGAGTACTGCACAATCTGGCTGCAACTCTCCGGACACGCCAGACCCACGAAGCCGTCCACCTGGCCGCTGTAATAGTACTCCATGGCCGGCAGGGCAGCCTTATTGGAACACGTGGAATTTTCGAAGCTGATATTCAAGCTAAATTGATTGACGAGGCCCAGACCGGAGAGGCTGCTGACGGCGAGGTCCCAGCCGGGCTCGACAAGTTTGCGATCGAATTGATATTGGCTGGCCTGGGGCAGCAGGCAGAGCAGTCGGAATTTTAGCTTTGCGTCCGTTTTGGGTAGGCGTAGCAGCAAAATTAGCGGCAGCAACAGCAGCTGGGCTTGCTTCATCATCATATTGTAGTTCTGCTTGATTTGCTTCGGTTTGTTTGGCTTCGAACGGTTCAATTCAGATGATCCTACACAGGACTATGCAGTGCCGTCATGTCTTCTCACAGATGCTCTGAACTGATTGTGAATTTGAACAATTCGAAGTATTTGTCCTTGCTTGACTTGCAACGGAGAGGGCAGCTTATACTCGCATTGGCAGCCAATGAATTCGCTTCAGCTTGAACTTCGGGCCAATCCTTATTGCTATTTTATAACTGCGCCAAGGCTTTGTTGGGCAAAGTTGTAAAAACCCAGTTAAGATCGGCTCCACGAGCAGTTCAGGGCCAAGACTGTATATGTATATATATAGCTAGAGATATTGCCGGAGTGAGTTTGTTTGGAGGGTGAAGGCTCTTCCCGCCTGGCCTAAACTGGGAGAAGAGGGTGCGTTGGGTTCGTTCGTTGCTTGGAAGCACACAAGAGCAAGGCTTTATCGCGGTGGAGAACCGCCCGCCCGCCCAGAAAAATAGTTTTTTTTTCGGAAATGGTCAGACCCTTCCTCAGCTGAATTTATTAGTGCACAAGCACAGGTGAATTTTTCTTGGACGAGTTCTTATCTCGAGTTTTTTTCTTGCTTTTCGAGTCTTCCGTGCCGGCCTACGGTCCCTCAATCCAGCTGTGTTCGAGTGGGGCGCTGACTCGCGATAAATGGTCTTGTAAATGGCTTGTTGACGGCGAAACTCTTCGTCATGTTTGGGTATGTTGTTAAGGTTAAATAATTGCTTCCTTGAATTTTAACTATTCCAGGTGTCTCACATACATCCGGGTTGAGGGGGGGGAGGTCTTTATCTGGTCTGACCTAAAAAAATTGATTTGTGCCGTCGTGAACTTTTGTCAAAGACGGTTTTATCATGATTGACGAATCATCGTCTATCACGCTCGTAAAGCCAATACGACTTACAGCATTTACCGTGGTTTCCTCGGCTCGTGACTTCTCTGGGAATTTTTTTGCCTGCCTATATCTCTCGTTCTTTCTTCAGTAAAGTCTGTGCAAACATTGGCCCCCAGACGCGCCTAGATGTCGTCAAGATGACAATTTTTTGTAGGACAAGTTCGAAGAACTCATAAATCCCTTCAGTTGCCGATGTCTTTGTGGGATAAATAATCCCCACTCTGTCTGAGAAAGGTTGATGTCGAAAAAAAAATCGAAGCATGTTTTTTACTTTCTTATGAGAACAATTCTGCACGCGTTCTTGAGCTTCCTGAACGTCACGGTCGGTTTGAAAGACTGCTAGCCAAGGACCAGCTGTCACTCACTGGAAGCAAAAGACAGACCACGGACAGATCGGGAAAGAGAAGGACGACGGGGGGAGGAGGCGATATTTTGATCAAACAATCCACAGACCAGGAGGAGAAGACCACCATCTATTAGCCAAACTCGGGCAGCCTCTGTCCAGCAGCTCACCAAATCCTTCATCTATAGGGAGGGCCCGTTTTGAGTCTGGACTCTCTCTCTCTCTCTCTCGTCAAGGAAAAGGAAATATTTAACTAGTAAAGAAGGCCTTCACAGGAGCGTGCAAGCTGGAGCAATCATCAGTCTTTAGAGGAAGAGAAGATGGCTGGTTCAGCTGGCCCCATCCCCCCTGGTTCGCTCGCTCTCTAACTCTGACGTTTGACATGGCTAATTCATTCTTATAAATGATTCGAAATGTGGTTTTCTGTAAATGGTACGGGCTCCTTAGTCCTCATGTAATTTACGTTATTTAAGTGCTTTTAGTCCTGTTATATGCTTTAGAAAACTTTTAAAAATAAAAAAATTTAATTACCTTTGTCTAGTACCAGTAAAACAGTAAAATGAGTATTTCAGGCAGCTAAGGGATTGCAGAATAATTAGATAACCAGTGAGAAAAAAATAACGAAAAAAGAGAGACTTAGAAAACCGTTTGCTAGAAAGTTCAAATGAAGAGAGGTATAGAAGCACAAAAGACAGATGGACAGAAGGGCAAGGGATAGAGGGACAGGGGACAGAGGGACAGGGACAGGGGACAGCGGGACAGGGGAACAGGGGAGAGAGAACAGAGGGACAGGGGACGGGGGACAGAGAGACAGGGGGACAGGGGACAGGGGACAACAGGGGGGGACAGAGGGACAGGGGGGCAGGGGACAGGGGACAACAGGGGGGACAGAGGGACAGGGGGACAGGGGACAGAAGACAGGGGGACGGAGGGACAGGGGGACAGGGGACAGAAGACAGGGGGACAGAGGGAGAGAGGACAGGGTACAGGGTACAGGGTACAGGGTACAGGGGACAGGGGACAGGGGGACAGGGGGACAGGGGGACAAGGGGACAGGGGACAGGGGACAGGGGGACAGGAGGAGAGAAGATAACGAGAGGATAAGGAGCAAGAATAGGCCTCAAAGTGGGATTATATTAAGGAGTCGCGACTAAAAGCATAGTTAGAAGTAAACCAGTGAAAAATCTAAACCAAAGAGAGCAGATGTGACCAGTGCCAGACGATACCCCACTCGCACAGTTTCATTAGCTGACCAACTCAACACGTCTGCACAAAGACGGTGATCATAAAACTTTAATGCCAGAAAATTTCCCGCACTCCAATAATGGAAGGGCATAATTTACTGCCCCACAAAAATATACGGGCACTAATTAAAATATCCACCACAGAAGTATTAGGTGCTTGATCTTTTTCATCGTTGATTTTTCAGCTACAGTGTAAGCTACTACCAGTAGGTTGTTGATTAATGTTCCTAAATATTTTTAAAATCCACTAAAATTTACTTTGAAATTTGAAGTCATGATGCTTAAAGTAACGTCTTGGTCTGGTAACCAGAAAGCGACAAATTTATAGATAGTTATATTTCTTAGAAATGGGATAGACAGATGCTTACGAGTAATAAGCTGATTTAAGTCACTTATTCGCATCTGAAGCGTCAATGGCAAGCCTCGGAGCTATCATAGATTACATTTAAAATTTAATAAAAAAGCAATTTACTCCCGAATGCCTACTAAAGTGCTGCAGTAGCAACATGGACACACGATAATCTAATTTTTTTAATTCCTAGTGATTTTTGGTTAACACTAAATTCCAGATGAACTCCGAAAAAAGTAACTAGAACTTTGAACATGATTAATCCATTTTAGGGGGGGACGCCCTATGCAACTTAACTTGTATTACACATCTGGGCTTTCCTGGGTTAGCCGATAAGCTACTCGTAATTATAAAAAATTAATTAAAGGCCAACTGTCTGCTCTTCTTCTGAAAAAGATTCAGTTAGTTTCGTTCTGTTATTCTGTTAATGCTTCACTAATCCATTTGTCCTCTGTTTACCTATTTGATTTATATACCCCAATGACGAACATGGGGAATCAGTCATCCATAAACTATGACCATCATGAGGAGTCAGTCACCAATACACTATGACCATCATGAGGAGTCAGTCACCACTACTCTATGACCAACATTGAGGAGTCAGTCATCAATACACTATGCCCAACATTGAGGAGTCAGTCACCAATACACTATGACCAACATTGAGGAGTCAGTCACCAATACACTATGACCAACATTGAGGAGTCAGTCACCAATACACTATGACCAACCTTGAGGAGTCAGTCACCAATACACTATGACCATCATGAGGAGTCAGTCACCAATACACTATGACCAACATTGAGGAATCAGTCACCAATACACTATGACCAACATTGAGGAGTCAGTCACCAATACACTATGACCAACATTGAGGAGTCAGTCACCAATACACTATGACCAACATTGAGGAGTCAGTCACCAATACACTATGACCAACATTGAGGAGTCAGTCACCAATACACTATGACCAACATTGAGGAGTCAGTCACCAATACACTATGCCCAACATTGAGGAGTCAGTCACCAATACACTATGACCAACATTGAGGATTCAGTCACCAATACACTATGACCAACATTGAGGAGTCAGTCACCAATACACTATGACCAACATTGAGAAGTCAGTCACCAATACTCTATGACCAACATTGAGGAGTCAGTCACCAATACACTATGACCAACATCGAGGAGTCAGTCACCAATACACTATGACCAACATTGAGGAGTCAGTCACCAATACACTATGACCAACATTGAGGAGTCAGTCACCAATACACTATGACCAACATTGAGGAATCAGTCACCAATACTCTATGACCAACATTGAGGAGTCACTCACCAATACACTATGACCAACATTGAGGAGTCAGTCACCAATACTCTATGACCAACATTGAGGAATCAGTCACCAATACACTATGACCAACATTGAGGAGTCAGTCACCAATACACTATGACCAACATTGAGGAGTCAGTCACCAATACACTATGACCATCATGAGGAGTCAGTCACCAATACACTATGACCAACATTGAGGAGTCAGTCACCAATACACTATGACCAACATTGAGGAGTCAGTCACCAATACACTATGACCAACATTGAGGAGTCAGTCACCAATACACTATGACCAACATTGAGGAGTCAGTCACCAATACACTATGACCAACATTGAGGAGTCAGTCACCAATACACTATGACCAACATTGAGGAGTCAGTCACCACTACACTATGCCCAACATTGAGGAATCAGTCAAATTATGTTACCAAGATAAAGTACAGTTGCACTCTCCTCAGACTGCGAAATTTCCCATTTAAACTTCGTCGAAGAGATTTCTGTGTGGAAGAGAAAAATTGGAATAAATCTGTGAATTTTTGACACGGTTTCATGCCCAAGCAGGCAAATTCCTGTCCGAAATCTCAAACCAGAAGTTTTTTTGACTTCCTAATTACCCTTAATGTTTTGCTGAAGCATTTATTACCCCATCGTTAAAATCTAAAACTTAGATACGAATTATTTATTTATTAAACTTAATATTAGTTGCTTAGTTACCAAACTCTCGAAAGTTATAAAGTGGAGCTTCCTTTCATCATTCCATCCTTCATGGGCATCTCCTCCCTACCCTTCATCTAACGATCCTTTAGGGGCATCTCTTCTCTACTCTTAATCTTACGACCCTTTTGGAGCATCTCTTCTCTACCCTTGATCCAAAGATCCTTCAGAAGATCTCTTCCCTACCCTTCATCTAAACATACCTTCGGGGGGATTTCTTCTCTACCCTTCATCTAACAATCCTTCAGGGGCATCTCTTCTCTACCTTTCATTTAACGATCGTTCAGGGATCTCTTCCCTACCCTTCATCTAACCGAACCTTCAGGGGAAATCTTCTCTACTCTTCCTCCAAAAATCCCTCAGAGGAAATTTTAGCTAGAAACCGTTCGGAATATAAAATCCCCAGGATCACTTACCAGCCAAATTGTTTCCAACCTTATTCTGCAGAGCACTCTGCAACAAAGAGTCCCTCTCCTTAATTGACTGCTTTTGATCTTCTTTCTCGTGATTGATAGCGAACGATTCGAATTTATATTCGGTGTGACTTTTAAAGTAATACTTCAAAGCGTAGAACAAATTCTTGCACTGAATGTTGTCAACGTAGTACCAGGGCTCCTTTCTGGGCTGCAACTTGGAAGCCAATGGTCGCATGATGTCCTGGTAGATTAGCATCATCTTGCGCCAAGGCCTCTGACCCGCTGTCTCCGGCAGCTGGGAAAACGCTGTCAAAAGAGCGCTGGCATCGTGCTCGGCTGTAGTTCCGATTCGAATCAACTCCGAGTATTGTTCCTCGTCGAAGCTGACCGAATGACCACCGGCAGTGACTAGGGCGTCGGTTTTCAACCGGAACCACAAGAACACATTGTTGACGGCGTAGGAGCAGAGCGGCCCGACAATTAAGCGCGCGTGCTCGCCACTGTCTCGACAGCTCAAACTGATAATTCGTTGCATCGAATCGGAGAAATCGCAGCCAAAATTGGCTGTTCGTTTTCTTAGCTGTACCGGCACCGAGCGGACCAGCTGGTTGGTCAGGGCCACGTCTAGGGTGGCGTTCAGCAGCTCCAGAGGGCTGACCAATTCTCTCAAAGGCTCGTAGCAAGGCGCCAGAAGAAGAATTGTCGCCTCGGCTGGCGGTTCGAGTCCAACTAACGTCCTGTTGACTTCCTCCTCGTCAAATGCTCCGACAATAGACATTGACGTGAACAGGAGCAAGGATAGAAAACGGATCATCTTGTCGCAGGCGGGTTACGTCGAGTGGCCAGCAGTCTATAGGACCTTACATGATTTTTTTCGACATATCTTTGTGTAGTAAAAGAAATTCGATCAAATCTATTTCTATTGCAGACCGGGGGGTCGGCCCTGGCTGCGCTGTTGATTTATAACCAGCAAGTCGGACTGTGGACTCACTAGATCGTCAAGTCACTCTCTAGCTCTCTCCCTCTCTCTCTAACTCTACCCTGAATTTCGCACTCGAAAAAACAACGAATAGGAAGAGCCCGGCCGGCCGGTGACAAATGAATGTAGCAATCCAATGCGCAGAGGAAGAAAACAAAATTTTCTTTTTTTTCTCGTTTTTTCTCAAAGCCGTTGGGGGAGAATCAAGGTAGCCAGTTGCAGGTGTAAGGGAGCGGTCAGTCCGTGGGGCGCACTTCTTTCTGTAGGCCTTGCCCCGCAGGGGAGACTGGCACGGCCCGGCCTCACCAAAGCTTTTTGGCCAAGGGCTCTACAACGAATGGGCGGGCCCGGGGGGAACCTGGCCGGGGTTTCTAGCTGATAAGATAAACGAGGCCCGCGTTGGCTTCTATTGCTCAGTTGGAGTCTCTCTCTCACCTGTCAGTTTAGCCGGGTTGCCCTGTTCAGTGATAGCCTAGAGAGCCGCGGCTCAGGCAAGCGCCGTTTGTCTCTCTTTCTCTTCTATTACACATTATTCGTAGTTTATTTCGTCCATGGAATGCTTTTTAGATTTTTTGATCGCTGCGGATTGTGACCATTAGTTTTAAAATCTGATTTAGAAATATCTATCAACCTTTGTCTCTATGCATCCACTAGTCTTTACCCAGTTTGCTTGAAGACACTGAAAAACTGACACCAGCCAGCTGGGGGGGGGGGGTAGGGTCATTTCGGACACATTGCATTCAAGTTGTGTATGGCAACAAAATCAAAATTTTCTGAATTATTCGACAGTCTAAAAAAATTCCGACGCGAGAAGCCATGCAGACTCAATTGCGCACTGCCCGCGTGTTTT
>CATNEM010000181.1:37500-202500 GCA_950096795.1 Macrostomum cliftonense
TTCATATCCCAGTTAACTTCGATAAACTAGAAATTCTAGCCCAATAGACACCTGAGGGGTGCTGCACAGAGGGACACGGTGAGGGATGGGGTGCTGCACAGAGGGACACGGGGAGGGATGAGGTGCTGCACCGAGGGACACGGTGAGGGATGGGGTGTTGCACAGAACGACAGGGTCCGGTATATACTATGTATTTTCAGGAAATAGTTGACATCACAGATGACCACATTTTTTTGCCTGAAATAGTAAGAAGCCACAAAATAAGGTTTCTCTAGGCATTACTTTTTCACTCAATCAAAAATGCGGGGAAAAAACTACTTTTGTTATCAACAAAACACAAGAGAGGCTTCAATGATCTTGGAGAAAGAAATCAAACTGAGGTAAAAATAAGCAGGGAGGAAAATGGGATGCATCAAACGTCAAAGAACCCAGTGATTAATTCAAGCTAAAATTAGTTTAGCACGTATCATGTAACTGTCCATAATACACTGAATACCGTCGATATCACATTCGATTGGCTAGTTTCTGAAACGTTAGGTCAACTGAAATTTTGCTCTTGACGAGGTTGGTGCAGATCAAAGAAATGTTCACTTTACAAACCCCATCTTTCCGAAAGAGAAAGTCTGTAACTCAACAAACACAACTTAGAGAGCAGAATAGATTTTTTTCGGAGTGGAGAAAAGGCAGAACGAGAAATTTGATATTAAGAACATTTTTTATAAAACCACTCTGACTATTCTTCTATTTCATAGAAAACAGCCGCTTTAAGAACGAACTGGGCAGTTCATCTTGTTTGTTTTTATTGAGTCAAATTTGATCCCAACTAGTGTTGACACGCACAAAAGTACACATCAGCACAAAAAGTAAGCAAAACTATTGTATTATTATGTTGATTTTTATGATCTTTGTTAAATTGTTTTGCGAAATTTGAATTAAATTGTTTCCTATTAAATTTTCAAATCTCAAACATTATATAATCTAGCGTGGGTGTTCAATATAGTCTTGAGCAGTATGCTCATTGGCAGTGCAAGCTGCGACCGCGTTTGGCTACACTAGGAAATCTATTCGAGTGGTTTATAAGTCTTACCTCTCTTGCTGCCTCTTTCTCTAGCCAAACTTTTGCTTAGATCGATGAGGGTTAAGAAAAGTTGAAAAGTGAGGAACGGACGGGGATATCTTTCCCTATCCAAGTCTTGGCCATAGTCACGAACCACAGCTAACACAGTCGGCTTCTTGATGCGGTGTGTTTTTTTAGCTGAGAGAAGAAAATAATGATATTTATTAAATTTGGCCGCATTTTTCTTCACTCGCATGCCCTGGGGGGGGGGCGGGTAGCGACTTTCGGGATCACGCTGCAAGATCTCCCGTTTTCTTCAGCAGATTGGGTTAGCTATACCGAAATAAATCCGTCTGGCTGTCTTGATGAGGTTTAGCGAGTACTGCCTTAGTTATGCAGGCATTCGTATCATCTTGATTTTATCTTTTACTCATAGTGCAGATGTCTTTAGATCTGGGCCTTTTTTAATAAAATAAATTCAAGCGTTTTAACTGATTCTCAATTGATACCTTTGAGACTATTGGGTGTCTTTTTTGACAGAAAGCGCCATCTCAGATTTCATTTGTGTGCTCCATCCTGCCTGCCGCTTTTATCGTTTTCATCTATACGCTCTCTGAACCCTTTGGTTTAGGATCTCTTTTGGTCCTCTCTCCAACCTTCGCTCCTTTCTGTACCCTCTTCTCCTCTCTGTACCCTCTTCTCCTCTCTGTACCCTCTTCTCCTCTCTGTACCCTCTTCTCCTCTCTGTACCCTCTTCTCCTCTCTGTACCCTCTTCTCCTCTCTGTACCCTCTTCTCCTCTCTGTACCCTCTTCTCCTCTCTGTACCCTCTTCTCCTCTCTGTACCCTCTTCTCCTCTCTGTACCCTCTTCTCCTCTCTGTACCCTCTTCTCCTCTCTGTACCCTCTTCTCCCCTCTGTAACCTCCTCTCTGTACCCTCTTTTCCTTTCTGTACCCTCCTCTTCACTCTGAACCCTCCTCTCCTCTTTGTACCCTCTTCTGTCTGTTCTCTCCGTTACTATCTCGGCATGGAAGTAGGTCTCTATCTTCGGATAGAAATATATTATCTCTATAGGAAAATCTCCTAACCTTATCTTTCCCTTACCAAGTCTTACTACCCCCGATTTCACTGCAGGCCACGCACCCAACAGACACGTTGTAGAAGTAGGCATTCATCCTGTAGTTCAGATAGTACGGATCCACAGTCTCCAGCTCGGCACTGTATTCGTCCACCAGGCCGGCCCTCA
Source organism: Macrostomum cliftonense (assembly GCA_950096795.1). Classification (NCBI taxonomy): domain Eukaryota; kingdom Metazoa; phylum Platyhelminthes; family Macrostomidae; genus Macrostomum; species Macrostomum cliftonense. Next base: position 39,804 of record CATNEM010000181.1, read on the forward strand.
TCTTCTCGTACCATTTCACGTCCTCGTAGATGAAGCGATGCCTGACAGCCGTCAGCAGCGGATGGAACTCCCAACTGCGTCGCTGAACTGACTGCCAGCCCAGGCGATAAGCGGGATCAATCAGGGCCGCGTTCACGTAATAAGCGGAACTTCTGGGCACAACAACGTACAGACTGAGTTGGCTAGTGCAGCTGCGGTGAAGCAGGCACAGGCCGACTGGCGCTTGTTGCCATAGCAACAATACGAATACAAACTGCCCCGATAATAATATAGCCATAAATCGGCGTTAAAGACTTGGGACCGACTCAGAATACAAGATTGATGATGTTGCTCAAGTACTTTGAATCTTTTACCTTCGTTTTGAGTAGGCGGAATCTGATTGGTTTGATGAACTGGCCCATTAGAGAGCGAGAACTGGCCTGCCTCACGTAATGCTATTTGTAGGCTTTAAATCAATAATTTAGTCATCGGCATATCTATATTATCAATCAATCAATCAATCAATCAATCAATCAATCAATCAGTCAGTCAATCAATCAATCAATCAATTAATTAATCTATCTATCTATCTATCTATCTATCTATCTATCTATCTATCTATCTATCTATCTATCTATCTATCTATCTATCTATCTATCTATCTATCTATCTATCTATCTATCCATTTATCTATCTATCTATCTATCTATCTATCTATCTATCTATCTATCTATCTATCTATCTATCTATCTATCTATCTATCTATCTATCTATCTATCTATCTATCTATCCATTTATCTATCTATCTACAGTTATTTCTGAAAGAAAGTTATGCTATCACAACTAACCAAATTTGTTTAATATTTGTGATTCTACTTACTCACAAGTCTAGCAAACAGCAAGGAATTTTAAAACTATTTCTACATTAAGGCATTCAGTGTATAATGGATAAACTGGCCTATAGCTACATGAGGACGGACAACTGACTGCACACACACACACACACACACACACACACACACACACACAAAGAGATTCACACAGTCATGACATTCCTCTATACATTGCATTGCTTAGACTAATGCAAAAACTCCAAAATCTAGACAGATTCGAGCTAAGCAGATAAACTTGTAAGCGTGAGAGTGCGACAGTGTGCAAGCACACCTTTGACAGCTTGCAGTTTTATCCATCAGTTAACATATACCTTACACAGTCATGCATGTCTTTAAGGAATGCTGTTGACAGAAAAAATTTAGAAATATTCAAGCTTTCTTTGGTTTAAAAGTGGTTACAACTAGCTAGATAAAAGCGACAGAGTCTGGAGCACTTTTTTTAAAGGACTCGTACATAAATTTGCTTTTTAAAGCTTTTTTCCTATCTATTGCTCCTAAAATGTCTGTCTCTCTCCATATTTTTCTTGCATCTAATCTCACTGTCTCTCCTCCTACTTATTTTGGATCCAATCTCACCTCTCATTCCATTTTTCTTGTATCTAATCTCTGTCTCAGCCTATTTATCTTGTATCTAATCTCTCTGTCTCTCAGCCTATTTATCTTGTATCCAATCTCTCTGTCTCTTACCCTATTTATCTTGTATCTCTCCTCTGTCTCTCACCTAATTTATCTTGTATCTAATCTCTCTGTCTCTCACCTAATTTATCTTGTATCTAATCTCTCTGTCTCTCACCTAATTTATCTTGTATCTAATCTCTCTGTCTCTCAGGCTATTTATCTTGCATCCAATCTCTGTGTCTCTCAGCCTATTTATCTTGTATTCTCTCTGTCTCTCAGCCTATTTATATTGTTTCTAATCTCTCTGTCTCTTACCCTATTTATCTTGTATCTAATCTCTCTGGTTCTCACCCTATTTATCTTGTATCTAATCTCTGTCTCTCACCCTATTTATCTTGTATCTAATCTCACCGTCTTTCTCCCTATTTATCTTGTATCTAATCTCTCTGTCTCTCAGCCTATTTATCTTGTATCTAATATCTCTGTCTCTCAGCCTATTTATCTTGTATCTAATATGTCTGTCTCTCAGCCTATTTATCTTGTTTCTAATCTCTCTGTCTCTCAGCCTATTTACGAGCTATCTTGTATCTAATATCTCTGTCTCTCAGCCTATTTATCTTGTATCCAATCTCACCTTCTCTCATTCTATTTATCTTGTAACTAATCTCTCTGTCTCCTATCTTAAATATATTGTCTCAGAGGCTCAATTCCCCAATATTTTTGTACATAATCTTACCCAGGCATCCTACTTTGCCTCTCTAATCGCCGATCTGTCCTCAGATTTAGTTATGAATAGTCTTATCTAAAGTGAAACGAAGAGTTAACTCTGTTTGATCTAATCATTAGAGCCATGGTCTCTCACTACTACTAATTTTACGCTGAATGACCTGACGTTGCCGCAGAGTTAATCAGCCAAATGAAGTTGAATGCAAAACACTGCAATGCAAATTGAATTCAATTTGGCGCAATCAAATTATGTAATAACATGGGTCCGCAAACTGAATACCTGCTTTCCTATGGAAAACACTATTTTCTATTAGATATTTTCGAGGCGACAGATTTCTATACGAAGCAGAAGACGAGATGCAGAGACATCAACAGTGAGCGCATTCACGGCTTTATGCTAGCTCAGTTTCTCGAGAGTTTATCCATCCTGACAGTCGGTGATTAGCTTCAGAGAGAACAGAGTCTAGATTTTTTGGGACTTAGCGGGCTACGTAGCTATAGGATATAGCATTCAGCCGCTGCTTGATGAGACTGAACTGCAAAACCACTAAAAGCTTAACCTGAAAAATGACCCAATGACCCTACAAATTCTTGGCTATCTGACCCAAAACCCTACAAATGCCCGACTATCTGACCCACTGACCCTACAAATCCTTGACTATCTGACCCACTGACCCTACAAATCCTTGACTATCTGACCCAATGACCCTACAAATCCTTGACTATCTGGCCCAATGACCCTACAAATGCTTGACTATCTGACCTAATGACTCGAAATGCTTAAACACATCTCACCTGATGACCCAAATCTCAGGACAGTATACACGAGGAGTCAGGACAGCGAATTAATAATCACACCCGATTTAATTACAGTACTTGAGTTGCATCTTATCAAGTACAAAGGAAGTATTGTTTTGTTAATTTGTACTTGTGATAGATGAAATCCAAATAAAATTCTCATTAGCCCTTCTAGTTCCGTCTTTTATAGTCCTTCAATCCCCCAATTAATAACTAGCCAACAAAACATTCTGTCACCAATAGTACACATTTATAAATAGGACATGTATGGGCGTAAATGTAGCATTAATTAGCGCAATTTTAACTAACTCATGCTGAATAAAAACAATTAATTCTAACGCTTCTAAGAAGTACTTTTGTAAGCCTATTTATCGACTTATCAGTAAGCATGTGCAGATATATTCCCACCTATCTCTCACTATTAGAATGCCCATTTCGTACTAACTTATAACCAAAACAATCTAACCATTACTATAAGTAGCAGCCGCACTATTGCTTGCAGAGAATGATTTTATTTACCTTCGAAAGTTACTTAAAGTATAAGTCAATCAGTAAAACAAACACAAAAATAATTGCAAACGTTTAGTTCTTTTATCTAGGCGACAAAACTGACTTGAAAAGAGAACAAATTTGAATCATAGTAAATATTATAACGTTTTATTATTTTTTAAATAAATAATGTTTTCAACTTTGTTCCATACGTGCTACTACTATAAGTATAAAGTAAGCAAATTAATTGTTCGCGACAAAGTAATTTTTTTAAAAAATTAAACTGGGAGTTAAAGAGTTCGGAATAGAGATGTGTTTAAATGTGATTTTTACTGTATTCAATGATTCACAATTCGTGCATATCTAATCAAATAAAACATCAAAACTTTTGTTTATTTGTACAGAGAAGCGCTTCGGTTTCGGTATCTAATAGAAATAAATGACTGTTTATGATTTTTAATAAGCATAATTGAAGTAGTTAAGGAGACAAGCAGCATATAATTATGTACTTAGAGGCATCGCAAGAAGACAAAAAAAACAGCTATGTGAATGAAATTGCGAAGAACAGAACAAAGACAACAACAATTAAAGCGACAAGACAAATTAGAAAATAATTAAATTCCGGTGCACCCGCCCCGTTTCTCTACTTAATTACCAAAGTATTTGTAATATTTATTAGGAGGTGACTAAAGCTACAACGTAATGCTACACGATAATTATAAATATTTATCCTTATACTGAATAGGCGTCCAATTGAAAGAAAAAAAACGGACAATGGAGAGGCGGAAAATAAAAAAGCGAGCAGACACAACGAATAAAGCAATTTGAAGCGACGTAGAGAATACTTTTTTTTAAAAATTGATTTCTGTTTTCCTTGATAATTAAAGAAAGAAATAAAAAAATTGGAGACAGAGGGCCAAGTTAAGGTGAGGAAAACGCGAACAGTAGACAAGAAATTCTATAAATAAACATAACATATAATATATATTTATATATAATCGAGAGACACTACTCACAAGTAGAAAGTACTGAATCTTACCATGTAGCATTATTGGATTATTGTTGCAAAATGTGGCGAAAAAATAAAGAAAATTTGCGTATAGATTTTTTTACCCTTCAATCCGAGTCAATCAATCAAAAGTCCGACTAAAAAATCAAACAGAGATTTTCCCCCAGACGTAAACCCAATTATTATAATTAATTGTACAGGTACAAATTATTAGTTTAGAGCGAATCCTGAAGCGGCTACAAGCCAGCAAGCTACTTGCAGCACGAGGAGCCGCGTCCTGAATCGCCGGCGCCGCCGCCCTGCTGCAAGCGCTGCCCGCCGCTGGCTCCCCCGGCGCCACCACCGATGCCGCCCGCGGCGTCGCCTAGCTGGGCTAGTCGCTTAGCAACGGACAGAAACAAATCGTTGACATTCATGGCAGTTTTGGCGCTAGTCTCCATAAAAATCAGGCCCTTGTCGTCTGCAAATTGCTGCGCCTCATTCAGATCTACCAGCCGTTGCTGTTGCAAATCAACTTTGTTGCCAGCCAGCGCCACAACTTTCACGGCCGTGGCCTTTTCGTTTAATTCGCGGATCCAAGATTTTGCGCGTTGGAAAGAATCGGCGCTAGTAACGTCGTACACAACTATGGCGGCTTGGGCGCCGCGGTAGTACATCGGCGCCAGCGAGTGGTAGCGCTCCTGGCGACAATTACAATGCGTTTGAAATTTTTAGATCAAGATCACAGATACAAGGATCTGTAGATACCTCCTCTACAGATCTGTAGATCTGTAGATCACACAATTTTCACAGACCTAAGGATCCATAGATCACACGACTATCGCACACATTGATCTGTAGATCACACAATTTTCACAGACAAAAAGATCTGTAGATCACACGAGTTTTACAGACACATTGATCTGTAGATCAAAGACTTTCAGACACAAGGATCTGTAGATCACACGACTACCATACACACAAGGATCTTAAGATCACACGATTTTCAAAGACAGAAGGATCTGTAGATCACATGAGTTTCACAGACACAAGGATCTGTAGATCACATGAGTTTCACAGACACAAGGATCTGTAGATCACATGAGTTTCACAGACACAAGGATCTGTAGATCACACGATTTTCAAAGACAAAAAGATCTGTAGATCACACAAGTTTCACAGACACAAGGATCTATAGATCACACAAGTTTCACAGACACAAGGATCTATAGATCACACAAGTTTCACAGACACAAGGATCTGTAGATCACACAAGTTTCACAGACACAAGGATCTGTAGATCACACAAGTTTCACAGACACAAGGATCTGTAGATCACACAAGTTTCACAGACACAAGGATCTGTAGATCACACAAGTTTCACAGACACAAGGATCTGTAGATCACACAAGTTTCACAGACAAATTGATCTGTAGATCACATGAGTCATACTGTATATACACGAAAATAAGTATACAATTATTTATTTTGGATACACGGATATAAAAGAGTTGCAAAAGTGCAAGGATAACTGAAATTCAGTCCAATCTACATAGATCCAATGTACGCACCTGACCAGCAGTGTCCCAAATTTCAAATTTAACTGTCACATCGTCAACTACAACAGTCTGGGTTAAAAAAGCCGCCCCAATGGTGGACTCCTGGTATTCGTGGAACTGGCCTTTGACAAAGCGCAGCACTAGGGACGACTTGCCCACAGCCGACTCTCCTAGGAGGACAAGCTTAAACTGGCACTGGCGAGCTGTCTGCATGGCTGATCGATTTCACCGTTTTTTTATTGAAATGAAACAACAAAATAGGAAAATCTTGTTCAACTTGATAGTTATTAGATTTTTTACTTTAAAATTTTGGTTTTGCATTGACGTAGTATTGACAATTAAATGGTCACATAATGGAGTAGCTCCAGCAACAATATAATTAGAGATAGATGTTTTTATTTACATTTATATAAAACTCTAAAAATGAAATTTTAACAATGGTTAATTTCTAAATTCTATTTTGTATACTGTGTGTTAATATTTGTCATTTCTTGTCTTGTAGCTAAATAAATATATTGTTTTAGGTGCAAGCCAATTACATGTCTATCCATTTTAATAAGCACTAAAATAGAATTTTCCTCAGTTGCACAAAATAACTACTATTTAAAAATGTTATTCTTATATTAGTTTGATTTTGCCCTTTTCTACCCTTTGTTAATTGTATATTAATGATGCTTTTATAAGTTGTGCTACTTTACAACAATTATATAGTATGCAATCTAGTCAAGTCAGTCTAGTCAAGGTCTGGGAATAAACAAAGGTCACATTTCTGCATTTTTCCTATCCTAAAGTATGTTACCTGCAATATAAACAATATTATCTGGCAATTGCTCTAGGCATTACAACTTTTTGCATATGAAAATGACTATTGGTGCATTAGTTTGCTTGGATAGGCTAGGCAAGTGATAGAAAGCAATTGACTAATAGACTGATCTGAGGGCCTTTTAAAACTAAACTGCCATTTTTCTTAAATATTTTTGCTAAAATTTAACATTTGACATTGCAACAATATAATAGGTTGTCAAATGGTAAAAAGTAAAGTAGCATCAAAGGGTGCTTTAGGACCTAGGTATAAACAAAAGTTATGCCAACATACATGCAAAAAATTTGCCAAAGTCAGCTAATCTGGCCAAAAAATTTGGCAGCAAACCAAGGTAAGACAAAATCTGCAATGTAAGTAAAAATCTGCAATGTAAGTTGCAAAATTGGTAGAGTTTTTAGGTAAGTCACAAAATGGGTTAAAATTGGGGATTTGAATTCCAAAATTGTTCAAAATTAGGGAGGTAAATTGAAAAATGAAGCAAATTTAGGTGACATATACTGTGAAAAATAAGGTAAAGCTGAGAGATAGCTAGTAGCCATAGTCAAGATGTGCCATATCACATCATGTCATATCATGTTTTTCCTATGCCAGAAAAAAACTTGGTAAAAAACTTGTGCACTATGAGCTGAGATAGAGACCTTGCTATTGCTCCAAACTATGCTATGAGTGCCAATTTATATACTATTTTTTTAATTGACAAAGGTCTTAAATGAGATATTCAATACAAAAACAATTTTTATATCAAAATATAAATTATAAACATATTTTGACCACATTTTATATTAATTATTAAAGAGATTACAAAGCAACTCAAAGCAACTTAGGTATCATAAATGCCTAATACCCAGTTTACCCATCCAAACTAGATGGGTAAAATGGCAACAGGCCAAGGTAAATTGCAAAATTGGGGGGGGAACAAAATTGGTCAAAATTAGGGAGGTAAGTTGCAAAATTGGTCCAAATTGGGAAGACAAGATATAAAATTGGCAGCATAGGTACAATGATGCAATTTTGCAAATAATAAATTGCAAAAAGTAACTTGGTTACAAGCCCAGAGGTAGTTTGTGAGGTTTTTTACCTCTGAAAATTTTCTAATGTAAGTTACATATTTTGCTAAACTAAGTTGCACCAGATAGGTGAAATTTTGAGGTTAGATATATAAAATACCTATTATTATGAAGTAATATATAGCTAATACTCTGAAATTCCATACCATGAAAATATACATATTCTCTTTCTTAAGGATAATAGCTTTTTGTCCTTTATGATATATTAGAGCTTTGTCAACTTAGATTGATTTATTGGGTTGTACTTTCATTCATGTATATTTATATATAAGTTTACTATCTTGCTACTTATTTAAATATTTAATGTCTCAATTTAACATGTAAATAAATCTCATACTAGCTCATTAGACTCTTTTGACTCAACTTAAATAGTAATAGCTTTTTTTAGATATTCATACTATGCCAAATATTGATATTTTTGAGATATTAGCAAAAAAATTAAGTATTAAAAATACAGTATGAACTAGATCCTGTAAAAAATACAGTATTAACTAGATACTGTAAATATGGTGCATGGAAGATCAAATTAATTAGCTCAATGCTTAGTACATTCTGTGCCAAAAAACAGATATCCTCTTACCCTGTCTAAAGTTGATAACTTCAATTCAAATGGTGGGCTAGGTTTAGACTTTGGTGGATAGGATTGGTAGGTAGTAGAGTGACTAGCCCAGATAATTTTTATTTCTCATTTGATTCCTCCCTTTTTCCCTTTGTTATTTACTTTGTTAGTCATGTGACCATGTGGTTAAAAAATTTTAGCTCTTTTTTTAGTGGCATGGTAGAAAAACTTACAGATTGTAATACAATTGGCTGTATACATAAAATATGGAAAGCTTAGGATTAGAAGGTGAAGATATTGAAGAGAGAAAGATTAGAGTAAATCCCAATATACTTTCTAGGGATCAGAAAGTTAGCTATCAAATTTGATAGGAAAAAGCAAAAAGAGAACAATATAGGAAAGGAAATCATAAATTATTTAGCTGTCAAATGTATTGAAATAAAACCTTAGTGATGTGACTTCCCAAATGCCATTTGGCATCATAAACCAAGAGGTCATGAGACATGAGACATGAGAACCCTGAAATTGCATCCTAAAATTAAGAACATGGTGCGATTTTGCATCCTTTGCCCAGCAAAAAAATAAACCCAGCTGTGGGTACAATATTATAATATATATCATAAATAAGCAAGCAAAATAATTTAACGTTAGAAATAATTTATTCGAATTTAGTGTCTACATGTATTAGGGTGTCCAGTGAGCCTATTTTTAGCATGTGCAAAGTGAAAATCGGGTAAAAAACGAGTCTTCTTTGAGTGACTATAACTTTGTATGTAGGAAAGATACACCAATGAGCTTATACTTGTTGGAAAGTAGACAAGTAGATCTTTTAAATGACATATACATTGTACATGTAGCAAATTCGAATGAAAAGATACAGACTTTCAAACATTGTGTACATGTATCTAAATTTTCAAAACTGTGCCGATTTTGAGTGAAAATATGGATTCAGGAGAATTCGTTTTTCAGCCAATGGGTGCATAGTTGGTAAAAATTGTTATGAAATGCATATAGGGAACTTCCTGCAGGTCATTTGAGGTAAAAAAAAATTTACCAAAAATATGTACATGTACATGTACATGTACATGTAAATTTTCAAAAGTCCATAACTTTTGAATGGAAAGAGTCGACTCCCTAATTCTTTTTTCTATTCATTTCTGTTGACAAGAGGAAAGTTTTAGGCTAAGCAGAATGACTCTAACCCTTCCCGCAATATGGTTTCCAGACATCATCAAAATACATGTAAATCCCCATAAGAGACATGAAAATGGGCGAAAATTTTTTTTAGAAAAGAGTCGACTCCCAGTTTTTTTCTTTAAATGATCGAGTCAATGATAGTACACTTTGTCCTAGAAGCAATTTCAGCTGGTCCCTCCCGCACTGGGTGAAAATGGACTGTATTGGTACAGGTGTACATGCAAATACACTGAGTAGATAGGAAAAACGTGCATCTGGGCTTGTACAAAGTGAAGGAAAGTGCTACAGGCACCTCTGGTGTAGCAAAACAGTAAAAAGAGTCACTGTATACGTCCTCCTACTACCACCTCTAACTAATCCATAATTGGATAAGAATTTTATGAACAAATCAGGTATGATGTACAGAAATGCACTGAAGAGACTGCAGTGCATACAATTATGCAATTTTTACAAAAAAATATGAATCATCTGCTTCATTCTACATTTATCCAGCAATACATGTACAGAAGATAGACCCTTATACATCGTAATTTGTATGATTGCTTTTTGCAGCTTTTGCACCGTCGCCTCTGATCGGGACAGCTGGGCCCGCAGGTCGACCACAGATGCCCGAAGGCCAGCTTCCGAGCCCCTCTGCTCCTCAGGTGACAGAACAGCAGGAACAGCAGCACCAGCAGATCGGCGGACAGGCGTGCCAGGGGTAGGAGGTTGCAGTGCCGCATCTCCAGGCTCGATCGCCCCTGGCAGGACAGACGAATACAGTGTCCATGAAGATGGACCATGAACTCTGCTTGCCTGCAGCCTCCTCAGCGCACCCTGTTGCCAGGCAGATTGAGGCACGCAGCCAACATAGACCACACCTCGGTGCAAGGCAATTTGGCTTCCATGGCGGCCTCCAAAGTAGCAAGCATGAGGCCATTCGTCACCTTAGTCTGACACTCAGAATCTTGTATGCCACTCACTGACGCCATTAGTAATTAGTAATTTGTTAGTAAATTATTTCCAGTACTGTTAGTGTTAGTAACTTGGATTAGTACTAGTAGCAACTGGCCTTAGGCTTAAAGCTGCTGGAAAGTCGAAACAGACCTGTAGGCTATAGTATAGGTCCTATTAAGGATATCCCATATCCTATGAGCACGAAACCACAAGTAACAAGAGCATGTATATAAGTAGTAAAATGCTGTGAAAACAATTAAGTCAATAAGCAAAATAAAAGGAAGATATTCCCTCGCAAAGACAAAAGTGGTACTCTGGATCAAAGTTAAAAAATGTATTTTTTTTACCATTAACAGCAAAAAATATTAACATGCAGTAGTATGTTTGGATTTCAAAGGAATTAACAATAAAGTAGTGATAAAATGCTACAAAATGACACCTGAAGCACTAAAATCGGCCATAGAATAAAAAAGTTACAAGGTTTCAAATTTGAAAAATATGCTTTTTCGCATGAAAACGGCTTCACTTTCTAGTGTATTGGAGATAGGAAAAAAAATCTCACAAAAATCTCAATAACTTTTTTATTACTCGATCAATTTTCAAAAGTTTGGTGTCATTACATTCATAACATCCAGGGCTATAACATGGAATTATGAAAAACATGGATTTCAGAAAAAAAATTTTCTCACTGGACACCCTACATGTATTATAACAAAAAGCCACCATGCCCCTAAGTGACAAATTACATATACAACTGCTGTGCCCCTAAGTGATGAATCACATATATGGCTGCTGTGCCCCTAAGTATAGTATGCATTTTTGGTGCTTAGCATATAGCCCATAGTCAGGAAATTCTGGCACACAGATGCAATTTTTTTGTACACAATGGCACACAATGGTGCACAATGGTGCAAAAGTGCAGTGCACACAAAGGGTCTTAGCACATATTGGCACACAATGTGGTGAAAAATCATTAATATAATTTGAAAAATTGACAATGTAAGTAGGAAAAAGATAAAATGTGGCTAATTTGTGAAAACTTTGGAGGAGATGGAGAAGCAATGGTTTGCGGGACCATTTTTTGGTCCTTAAAATTTTTGCTCCAAGCAAGTGCACATAGGGTTTTTTGTTGGTACATGGCACACCATTTTGGGAGAGACAAAAAATTTGTCGGCATACACTATGCTACCTTCCTGACTATCTATGGCATATAGCTAACTTGCTTTATGTAGCCATAGCCTGCTCTATTTAATTTCGATGCATAAATCACATTAAAAATGATACTTTTTGTATTTGGCAGATTTATTACTTAAGAAAACTCTTACAGGTAGGGCATTATTTTAAAGATTAATCAATTTACTTGCAACAAATTTAAATATATAGTTCTACTTATGGCAAATTTTGTCAAGTGAAAATTAGTAAAGAAAATAAAATTCACGACTTTCATATTCGGTTGAAATGTTTCTTAACCCTATCAGATATAAAGCAGTCCTAGAGGCTAGGCCAAAGAAAATTTAATTTATCGTTAGTAAAGAAAAACATTAGGCCTCGCGTTCATTTTTATTAGCATTTTCTAATGACTGTGCAGTCGAAACGTATCAAGCAGAAAATTTATAAATAAACCAACAATACAACTTAAGGTCATAAATATTATAGTGTCGAGTCTCGAGCAAGAGCATGGCGTTTTGTGGCGGCTAGTGTTGACTAGTTTTTATTATTAATAAATATTATTGCTGCGATTAGCCGATCGATATAAAACTTAAAATGAAAATTTTACTCATTATATTAGTTGCAGGTACTGTAATATTTACAAAAAATAAAAATATACCAAGAATTTCCCCCATAATGCGTGTAAAGTCACATTAGCTTTTGTTAGTCTAAAACATTTGTTAGTTTACCTAAAAATTGAATGCACATTTTGAAATTCTTCCTAAGCGCCACGAGTTTATTGCATAGGAATTACTGGTAAATGAGAAGTATTTATTTCGGGTGGATCTTGGATGTAGGGCTGTATCTCCTGAATTCCTAAGATTTTCTTGTCTTGCCTTTTTAATCTTTTAGCTGCTTCTCTGCATTAAAACGCTTAATCCGCTAAACAGACTGATGGCCTATCCATAATTATGTCCATAACAATTAAAAAGCTGTGGCCGAGTTAGACTATATGTGTCACTGAGTTTCCCAACTTGTCGCTGACGTGGGGAGCACCTGATTTATTTCATGCCTCATTTACGGAAATATACGAAGTAGACAATGCTTTCCAAATTGAATACGTGGTTTTTAATGAATCGCATTCGCCAATATTTACATACTCAAGTACATGTAGAAACTTTACTGCACTTCACCTTAATTTAACAATAATTTTACGCTCTGCTTTGATTTATGACCCCCACTTGTCTTCTTTTTGAGATCTCAAAGCACTTATAAGATCTCCATGGAACTCATAAGATCTCTCAAGGGGGCGGGGTCACGTGATCAGCTTGCCAGCCAATCAGATAAGTGCACGACCGTTAAAACAAACACGGCTCGACCAATCAGAAAATTCAACGCCTATTCTAACAAATCAGCGCCTCTAGCGCCTATTTACAGCGCCTTCGAGCGCGCCCCAAAGATCAGAACGCTTTGACGTCCCGAGATGATAGCAAAGTCACGCTCTGTTCAGACGGCCCCTAGTTCGACAAGTATCGACAAGTACTAACCGTCGAGACCGAGATCTACCTTGGCCACTGTGGAGTATAAGAACATCGGAAATGAATTGATCTGATTGGTTTGGTGAGAAGTATTTTTACTGCGCCTCATCGGGTGCATTCTTAGTTCGTCCCCTCTCTTGGTAATTCTACTAATTCATTGGGGATTCGGGCTATTGCTCATTGCTCATTTTGTGCTGATAAGAGGCAATAGGATCATAAAAAATCAGAAAACGCTGTTTAACTGCTTCAATATTCATAGAAAAGTGTGTGATTAAGTAAGAAAGCTAAATTATTCAGTTTTTTACTTTTTGATCTCTTTTATTTTCCAACTATGTCGGCTCACATGAGCAGCTAAGTTAGTTGGCTTCGGTCATGGTGGACCAAGGGCGGCCCAGTCATGCAGTCAGTCAGTCACATTCTAATTCATGCGATTAGAGTCCAGATTGAGGACTCAGCTTCGGGTGTACTTTAGTGCAGCAGCCAAATTATTAATGTAATCTAATGTAATCATTAGAGTAGTGAGGGGGGCGCTTTCTGAATAGTCTAATTAGGTCATTTCAGCGCTTTGTGACTGTTTGTTGAAGCATCAAGGCCAGAAACGGGGATATTCCCTACTTACTCCTTTTAGTAATATAATAGTGCATTTCCGAGTCCACATAATCCGATCCATGCAAGAAACCCCTGCAAAAGTCCTCTCTGAGCCTGCCTTGGTCATGCGATCTAGTCCCTGCAGTGTCCCTTTGTCGGCTATGACTTCGAGATTGACAGCTAAAAGACACTAGTTGTAGGTGGAAGTCAGGCCTCAATTAGTCGGGAACTTGGTTTCGATAGGGCTGTCTGGTGATGCAGTCCACACAAGTTGGTGGCGGCGGGGCTGTCGGCTTCCTTCTGGGGCTGGCGCCTCTCTACCTTTCTTAATCTCCGTGTCAGTCTCTCACTGTCGTCTCCTAGCATAGGACCTAGCCGCTCGCCACATCTATCCTGCTACCCCTGTGGCTGACCTCGAGATCGGGAATGGGAGGCCAGAGTTGTCGATGTAGGCAATAGGATAAGCGCTCTGAGGCCGCGTCGGTAAAACGACAAAGTCGAAACCCAGCATGCATTTATATGCATTGAAAATTAGCTAAATATCTGACTAGCTCTTCATGCTCGTGTTTGCTAGGATAGCTGCATGCTTTAAAGCGGACAGTTTACATTATTAACATCATTCACGAGCAATTTTTTGACAGCCAAAGTATTGAAGATGCTCCGAGTCAGACACTATAATTAATTTTTTTGGCCACGCGGATATGTTTTATAAAAAATTAAAAAAAGCGAATGTGCTGCTCTTGTTTTAAGGAGCATGGTGTCTTATTTTTATTATGAAGCGTACATTAAATCTGGCTCTGTGTCCCTCCTCACTCTCTACTTGCTCTCTCCCTCTATACCTCTATACCATACCATAGAGTGCGCGACTTACTAAGCTGACTGTAAACTGAGCGGTACAATTTAGTAAAAAATTGACTATGCAACTGTACCGCTGCTTAAGATGTTCGCAAAAAACTGCAAAGCTATAAATATACATCTGCGTCAAACTTCCTTTAAAGTACGTTAGATGAATGCATCAATAAATTGGCAACAATAAACGCAGAGAAGTTAACCTAATATACAACAAAAGAGTCGAAATTTTCACTCAAATAGATAGATAGATAGATAGATAGATAGATAGATAGATAGATAGATAGATAGATAGATAGACAGATAGATAGATAGATAGATAGATAGATAGATAGATAGATAGATAGATAGATAGATAGATAGATAGATAGATAGATAGATAGATAGATAGATAGACAGATAGATAGATAGATAGATAGATAGATAGATAGATAGATAGATAGATAGATAGATAGATAGATAGATAGATAGATAGATAGATAGATAGATAGATAGATAGATAGATAGATAGATAGATAGATAGATAGATAGATAGATAGATAGATAGATAGATAGATAGATAGATAGATAGATAGATAGATAGATAGATAGATAGATAGATAGATAGATAGATAGATAGATAGATAGATAGATAGATAGATAGATAGATAGATAGATAGATAGATAGATAGATAGATAGATAGATAGATAGATAGATACTCGCAGATACTATGCATGGTTAACTTGCTTGGCCACGCCTTGGCATTGACAATCATATTTTTTCCGAAAGCATCCTTATGCAATTCCCGGATTTGTCATCAAAAATTGAATGAAGGTTGCCGTCCAATGACTCATTGGCAGCAAACATATGGCCTTGTATTGCTAGCCCCATTAGTTGCAGTTTCGAGCTACCCAAAAGACAATGTCATGCAGGCCTAGGCCACTGCATATGAGCGTATTGGAGCCAAAAGACAATAGGCCTATTGTTAGTATCGCTGCATAAAATGCTAGCTGCGAGCCACCCTAACTGTCAAATAACTAAATCCTTGAATCGTATTCACATCCCGGTGATGGAGTTTCGCAGTGCGGTCCTAATTACAAGATCTGCCGATCATCAACAGCAGCAGCCGCATTCAACCTCGTCATCATGCCAGCTGGAGGAAAATTACGCGGCAGACGTGTGCGAATCTTTCCAGTTCGACTGTGGACCAACATTTGGTAAGCTGTTAATTTGGTAGTTTCTATTAACTCTTACACAGACCTATAGCTGTGTACCAATCGATTCCTGAGTAAGAAACTGCCTTCGCTGGAAGGTCTGTTGGTACCAGAGCCTATAATCTTTTTTACTGCTTAAATTTTAAGCACTACATAAATTAACGGTAATTTTATTTCAGAACAACAACAACAAGCTTTCTCTGCAGACAGACAGATGACCGATCTAGATCTGTTTTGCTCGGCGCCGCTTTCAGCTGCTGCCCAAGAGACATCGGAAGACTATGGCAGGCAACTGTCTAACAGCAGTAACAAATCGTTTCAGTACGAGTCCTTCTATCAATATGGTAAGTAGCTAACTACAGCTAAGGACTCTAAAAAATGGGTGTGACAATAGACCTGTCTTGTGTATTGGTAGTAACCGTGCTTTGGAAACCCTTAACTGTACAGCTTGATGCTTCAGTTGCTATTTATAAATCTTTAGAGAATGGAGCTTCCATTTTTCCTTCGTAATTCCATTTAGATCATCCTGCGCCAATGCAAGCGTCTTCAAGCCAATATTTGACATTGAAGTCGAAGGTCGAGCGCAACTCAAACTGCGAGTACTAGCCGACCGAAGAAGCAGCGTCCCATGCTTCTGTGGCAGTTTCTTCTGCTATTGCTGCTGCAGAATCACACGGGCCTTGCCTGGGCAGACGATCAGTGGTCGCAGCGTGGCGTCTTCAAATTCACCGACACCAACGAGGTAGCCCGACTGTGGGGCAGCTACAAACGCAATCGACACATGAGCTACGAAAAGCTCAGCCGTTGTATTCGCGATTATTACACCAGGTCGGCGAACAAGTACTACGGCGTTATGCTGCCAGACGGTCGCGGCAAATTGCACAAGCGCGTTCATTTCGCCTTCAATTTGGAGAATCCCAGCGTGCTGGCGTTCATTTCTAGCAATAGTCCGAATTACTACGCCAAACTGTTGGACATGGGGGTGGTGCAGCAGCTGCAGCAGTCGGACGCCTGCTGCTAGGTAGCTAAATGTGCGTCAAGTTTTAGTCGCAGTAGTCCGATCAGTAGTTGTAACTGAAGCATAAAATTCAACGAAATTGTAATTTTGAGCGTAGATGCTAAAATATTAACATTTATTCTTTACAAAACAAAAACTTATCCGAGCATCCGAAGGTCTGTGTACAGCTGCTGCTAAAGTCCTGACTGGCTGGAAAGTCCGCAACACCCACTCTAAATTTACCCAGTTCACACTGATACCGAACCTTATAGCTGGGTTGGCAAGAGCAATGCGGAATTAACTGACTTGCTCAAGGGCACAAATTCTCTAATGTAGGGCCTAAAACTCGATTAGGACCAATCCGGTCATGATTTAAACTTTATAAACTACAATTTGATTAGAGCGTACTCGTTTTAGCAAATCTGTGTCATAATTTTAAACCATAGTAGACTATTTAAAAGTTAGACTCTCTTACCGACCACCCAAGTTTTGT
Organism: Macrostomum cliftonense; assembly: GCA_950096795.1. Lineage (NCBI taxonomy): Eukaryota > Metazoa > Platyhelminthes > Macrostomidae > Macrostomum > Macrostomum cliftonense. The sequence goes on from CATNEM010000181.1 coordinate 57,244, forward strand.
ATATTTTATCGTTTATTAAGGTATATATATAGTTGCTTTTAACGGCAATCAAAATTAGAATTTTACACGTCAATAACTTGATGTGATAATCAATTGCTTAAATGTTATTCTAAAAATAAACGTGCATGCAAATTTGACACGGCTCAATAAACGCTCTGATAAGCACGTTTAAACTTAAGATCTCAATTTTAATTCATTCATAGGAAGAAATTGGCTTCTAGATAGATAAATGGACAATTATTTAGGATTAAAGTAATCATAGTATAGTTAAGTCATGAATCAAACCAGATTAACTTGGAAGGTCATTTTTTTGAGTAATTAAGCTCATAAATGCTCATGAGCATTTTACTAATCATCCGTTTATGACTTTAGTAACGTATTGGGTGGAATTTTTTTTCGATTGACGTTATATAATTAAGTGATAAATAGATAATCTATTAGGATTCAAAGGTCATTAGTGGGATAGTTTAGGTCATACAAGCAATGAATAACATCTTGCCTGAAAAGATACCGATGGTCATGATCTATCGGATCATTGGATCAAATTTAGTTGAAATCAGTAAGCTCCGAAGGGATCATCCGTGCCGAATTGTGCTCAGCATAATTCTATTGCTCTGCAACTCTTTGCCCATCTCTTTGTAGGCAGCTATGGATCTTCGTCTAACCCCGGCCCTTACAAATATTGCAACTCCAATCATCATGCTGGCGCCGAATGACGTCACCAGCTGCACCCAGTCGGCCTGCCATTTCAGCCAGTCGGGTGCAACAACCCCGGCCACGACTGAGCCAGCCAGCAGCAGCACGGTGAGGACAATCAGTCCGTGACTACCAGACGATGCGCTGGACAATACGCGCTCCTTCATCATGAGAACCTCAGCATCGTCGCGAACAACTTCCGAGTCCCAGTCGTCTTGATCATCGTCGTCGTCGTCCTCCGGTCTGGTGACGCTGGCAGCCGCTTCCGTATTGCGCAAAGTGCCGTCAGCGTTGAATCCGATGGCGCTGTTGCACTCGAGCAGCAGGTTTAAGCGGATCATGTCCGCCAATTGTTCGCGTTGATCGCTAGGCGCGTGCATCGCGTCGACTGCCTTCAGCAGGCGCGAAGCCCGACGACCGAGCTGCTTGGTGCGATGTAGCCAGAGCGCGAATCCGGTCAGGCCGTCTGCTCTGGAGTCGTCTGGCTGCAATGCGGCTTCATCTTCGGTTTCATCAGCCTCGCTGATTGCATCGCCCTCATTCTCCGAGGTACATTGCTCCACTTCAATTAGTTGGGATAGAAATTCAGCCGAATCGGCTAGATCAACGTCTGTAAATGCATTTAGGAAATTTTTCGGCATTTTTAGCATCTAAATTAAACTATTTTGAGGCCTAAATTTCTGCATATTTGGCAGTGCACGTTTATTGATTGATGGTCGTGAGACAATCAATTTTTACGCATGGCTTTGTCATAGACAAAGGTTGTTAATTAGACAATCATCAGTAAGTTTTAAATGCTTTTTGAATTTCTTGGTCACAAGTAAGCGAAGTATCGATTGCTATTAGGGTGCGCCAAGACTCAACTCAATGGGTGCCAAGACTCATTGCTAGGGGGCGCCAAGACTCAACTCAATGGGTGCCAAAACTCATTGCTAGGGGGCGCCAAGTGACTCATTGCTAGGGGGCGCCAAGTGACTCATTGCTAGGGGGCGCCAAGACTCATTGCTAGGGGGCGCCAAGTGACTCATTGCTAGGGGGCGCCAAGTGACTCATTGCTAAGAGGCGCCAAGACTCATTGCTAGGGGGCGCCAAGTGACTCATTGCTAGGGGGCGCCAAGAGACTCATTGCTAGGGGGCGCCAAGTGACTCATTGCTAGGGGGCGCCAAGACTCATTGCTAGGGGGCGCCAAGTGACTCATTGCTAGGGGGCGCCAAGTGACTCATTGCTAGGGGGCGCCAAGAGACTCATTGCTAGGGGGCGCCAAGACTCATTGCTAGGGGGCGCCAAGACTCATTGCTAAGAGGCGCCAAGACTCATTGCTAGGGGGCGCCAAGTGACTCATTGCTAGGGGGCGCCAAGTGACTCATTGCTAGGGGGCGCCAAGACTCATTGCTAGGGGGCGCCAAGTGACTCATTGCTAGGGGGCGCCAAGACTCATTGCTAGGGGGCGCCAAGTGACTCATTGCTAAGAGGCGCCAAGACTCATTGATAGGGGGCGCCAAGAGACTCATTGCTAGGGGGCGCCAAGTGACTCATTGCTAGGGGGCGCCAAGAGACTCATTGCTAGGGGGCGCCAAGAGACTCATTGCTAGGGGGCGCCAAGTGACTCATTGCTAGGGGGCGCCAAGACTCATTGCTAGGGGGCGCCAAGAGACTCATTGCTAGGGGGCGCCAAGACTCATTGCTAGGGGGCGCCAAGAGACTCATTGCTAGGGGGCGCCAAGAGACTCATTGCTAGGGGGCGCCAAGTGACTCATTGCTAGGGTGCGCCAAGACTCAACTCAATGGGTGCCAAAACTCATTGCTAAGAGGCGCCAAGACTCATTGCTAGGGGGCGCCAAGAGACTCATTGCTAGGGGGCGCCAAGACTCATTGCTAGGGGGCGCCAAGTGACTCATTGCTAAGAGGCGCCAAGACTCATTGATAGGGGGCGCCAAGAGACTCATTGCTAGGGGGCGCCAAGTGACTCATTGCTAGGGGGCGCCAAGAGACTCATTGCTAGGGGGCGCCAAGAGACTCATTGCTAGGGGGCGCCAAGTGACTCATTGCTAGGGGGCGCCAAGACTCATTGCTAGGGGGCGCCAAGAGACTCATTGCTAGGGGGCGCCAAGAGACTCATTGATAGGGGGCGCCAAGACTCATTGCTAGGGGGCGCCAAGAGACTCATTGCTAGGGGGCGCCAAGTGACTCATTGCTAGGGGGCGCCAAGACTCATTGCTAGGGGGCGCCAAGTGACTCATTGCTAAGAGGCGCCAAGACTCATTGATAGGGGGCGCCAAGAGACTCATTGCTAGGGGGCGCCAAGTGACTCATTGCTAGGGGGCGCCAAGAGACTCATTGCTAGGGGGCGCCAAGAGACTCATTGCTAGGGGGCGCCAAGAGACTCATTGCTAGGGGGCGCCAAGTGACTCATTGCTAGGGGGCGCCAAGAGACTCATTGCTAGGGGGCGCCAAGACTCATTGCTAGGGGGCGCCAAGAGACTCATTGCTAGGGGGCGCCAAGAGACTCATTGCTAGGGGGCGCCAAGAGACTCATTGCTAGGGGGCGCCAAGAGACTCATTGCTACGAGCGTATGGGGCGCCAAAAAACTCATTGCTAAGGGGGGGGGGCGCCAAGCTGCTGGCATTAATAGCAATGTGGGTGCCAAAGCTGATGGTAAGTGGCACCTTCAAAAAGCCCCAGCCGATTGGGGGCGGGGGGGCCTTCCTGCCCCCCTCACCTGGCTACGCTTCTGATATATCAACAACAACAACAAAATACGCTGTCAGGTGGAAAAAACAGCGTCACAGTTCTGATATATACTCGTAGACTAACAACAAAAGGAAGCCTAGTATAGTAGGCAAACAAAAACACTGTTATACCTCGCCTTTCTACACAGATTCTGACGGAAGATAAATAGATGCTTTGTGGCTATAAGTGAACTTCGCTTTAGCAGAAAAAATGTACCGACAATTTGAGAGTTTGTTTTTCGAAAGAATTATGAGATGGTTGTTATGCTATTGCTAAGCTAAGATTCTGAAATGGTGCCAATTTACCTCATCTGCATTGTATATTGTTTACTTTATTTTTTTATTGCTAAAACCCTTTCGCATAGGCTGTGCTGAAAGGGCGCGTCGGCACAATATTTTGTATTAAGCGAACTCAGCCACTGCACCTCAAAGCGTATTACTATTGTCAATAGCTAAACTTATATTAGCAAAATTCTCAAGCCCGCCTTGTACATTATAAGCCCCCTATGAGTTTTATGCTAGAATATAGAATAAAGATATCAAGAATATGACGGATTTGAAATGCGCTGCTTTCCCACAGTAAAACAAAATGGGTAGAAGCCTGAAAATCCTGGATTTGTTACAATTTTATATATGCAGAATTATACGAGCTATGATAAGTCTGGCTTCTGTAGTCGTGTTGAGTCCCATCTGAGCTATTTATGAGCCAGATAAAGATGGCTTTGATGTCGACACTCAGCTTCTGCACCTGCATGACTTTGCTAGTTCTGCTGCATCATCAGGTGGTGCTAGTAAATGGTCGCTTCCTTCATAGTCGCGAGTCGAATTTCGTATCCGATAAAAGTGACGAACTTGACGACGCTGTCGATCCAGTTACCATCAACGACGAGTACGTCGACGACTCAGCGGACCGGCAAAAGCTCCAAGCTAAATCGTTAGCTGATATGCCGCTTCAGAGTGCGCTCTACGACTATTTCAGCAAGCGACTCGGCGGCGGCTATCGCGATTTGAGGCCGCGACTTATTGATTGATGAACTCTTTATCGAATGACAGTTTCACGGATGTGACATTAAAATAAAGACATTAATTAATATAGTATGGAATTGCAATATAGCCTGTTTTGTTTTGATTGACTGTTTAATTGCCCATCCTCCTCCAAAAAACGATTCTTTCCCCGCGAAGAAAATGTGAACTAAAACAATAGATAGGGCGTCTAAAACGAGACCGCAAAGGCTCGAATCCTAACTCAAGCTAGCTGTACATGTACGAGCGTTAGCACAATTTCCGCATTGCTTTAGTCTTAGTCAGTTAAAGTCTTGCTGTATAAACAGTGTCAACTGAAAAATGGGGGCGGGGAGTTGGTTGCCACCCTAAGCACATTCGAAATTAGAAAGTACTTATGTGTAGCTTTACACGTCTAAATATATTTTTTATGTTCAGAAAATCTACTCGAGTTAACGAAAAAACCAACGAGGTCAGTAATATAGATCAACATTCATTTAATAAACAACAAGGACAACATTAGCGTAACTTCAAGTGGTCGTTGATAAAATTTTAAACTTAATTTATTTGCTATTAAGCTAACTTTGCGTTCATGATATTTAACACAGTACATCAATGAGCCTCTTCACGAAGCGATTCCAGAACCAGAATTTTACAAGAAATATAACAGTTGAACAAAAAATTACACTATTTTTCATTCTCCTAAATCTTAAATTTATTCTAAGAATTTACGTTAGCTATAAGTAAATTTTAGTTTTTAAAAGCAAATAAAACAAATCCTAAATCACAGCCTATACGCCGCTAAAAAGTTCAGCCGTTCTAAAAAGTTCTAAAAAGAGAGCCTCAATTTCCAGCCTCTGGCATGTTACAGCAAGATTCTCATAAAAGCTTTTAAAGTAATTTTCAGAGCTTGTTGAGAGTTGTTGGAGTTAAAAAGTGAGTTGAGAAACCCTAATTAAGTATCGAAAGCAAGTTTTTTAAAACATGTTAGTTGACTTTGTTTTATTGTATGAATTTGTTCTCTTAATTTAAAAAAATTAGAGAGCCATTAAATAATTGGTCCTAAATGCGTCGAACAATTCATTTTGTGATTTTTAACCCATGAATTTTTTAAGTACTGTATTCAACTCTATGGTGTCATGTGTTGAAAAATACTTTAATCGCTTTCTGCCCCCCCTGTGCAACTTTAGAAAAAAATTATTTCGCAACTTTTGAAATTAGAATTATTATGTTTTTTCGGATTAAAAGATAAAGTTAAATATTGGCCAAACAGGGTTCTCCAACCCGAGCCAAATACACTATGCGCCAAAAACGAATACCCCTTTTAGAAAGCAGCCTTTTGGAAATTTTTTCAACCATATCATGGTCACGTGACTAACGAAGTAAATAACAAAGCGAGAGAGGGAGAAAGCGAAGGAGAAGTGAAAATCATCTCGCCCAGTCACCCAACCACCCACCCACCCCATCCACCAAAAGCCAGCCCGCCACTTAAATTGAAGTGTGCAAATTGAGACAGGGCAAGAGGGTATCCTTTTTTGGCGCATAGTGTACTACTACTACAAACTATAAAGGTTATTAACTACATGATTATTGATTATTAATTTACCTGATCCAAAAATTGCTATTGCAGCATGGCTGCTTAACTTAACAGATCTCAGAGACCTAGTGAATCCATCAATTTGATGGATTAGTTTGAATTGCGTCGCATCATGAAAATTGCTTGAGAATTCATATTGGCCTTATGACTTTTTGAAGTTTTTGCACATTTTTATGCCACACTTAGAGACATGGCGGCTATGTCACTAATGTTGACTAGGACCATACTTAGAGACACAACTGCAGTGGCGCAGTCAGGGTTCTTTGTGATAATATTAATAAGGTGCAACTTGTACCCAAAAATCCTGACTTGCAACTAATTTTTGGGTATCAGATGTAAATATTGCATCTACTTTTTTCCAAAGTAAGATGCAAATATAATTGTGCAAGTGCAATTTATTATAAGCCAACAAACAAGTTTTTGAAAAGTTTCAAAATGAGGTTTCTGAATTTCTATCAAATGTTAGTTGAAAAAAACTCTCACCAAGGAAGCAACAGTTTTCCATTTTCTAAATTTTAATAAAGATCAATTTTTTATGACTCACAACTTCTTTTGTATATGGATACAATTTGCACCTAGGTTTTTTATTTGCACCTAGAATTTGTACTTAAGATGCAAGCTTTTACCTGCATTTTGGATGCAAAAAACCTTGACCACTGGGTCTAATATTGGAGCTTATACTACATGGCAACTGTGTCCCAAAAAACAGAAAGCCTCCATACTAGAGACTGAAGCCAGCAACAATGGCAGCTGTATCTATAAGTACTTCATTTTTCATTAATATTTTGGAGCTTATAGACATGGCAGCCATATGCTTAAAATGGAAGATTTTAACTAGCTATTAAAAATATTCCATTTTCATTAATATTTTGAATGTTTCATTGTTTTCTAGGTTTATTTTTTGGATGGGCACAGGATGCAAAATCACATCATGTTCTTAATTTTAGGATGCAATTTCAGGGTTTGCGATGCAATTTTTCAAAAGTCCCATTTTAAAGGTCTTTTATTTGAAGAATTAAAAAAATCAGGATGCAAAATTGGATCCTACATTGAATTTCAGGATGCAATTCTAAAAGTCTAGATGCTATAGCATCCCTATAGCACAAAAAATAAACCCATGTTTTGTAAAACAAGTTTTTCTCCAAAACATTTGCTTTAAAGTAAATTTTATATTTTAAGCATAATTTAAGCATTGTTGAACAAAATTCATATATGCATAATTTTGCCACTTTCCAGGCCTCCCTAACTTGCTATAGCCTAGTAAATTTTATTTGTTATATTATGCACTTAGCAATATAGTATCAATGCATATTGGATATAAAAAGTGCTATAGGCCTATTGCAAATAAGGTTTCAAATGTGCCAGATACCCTTATTAAATGTGCCTATGCCATAGCTAGGTCTATCTTAGACCAATTGTATATGGCAACTAATTAGATAATGAGGCATTTTATTGTCTAAAGCTATTCATAGTTATTTAGCCATTTACCCAGAACATAGATGCCAAGGTTTGGGTATGCTAGCACAATACAAAATAAAATTCTGCAACCATGCTGTATACTATCTGAAAAATCAACCATTGGCTACAATAGTGACTATGGCTAATATGAGATCTATGTAATTTATATTTTAATAATTATAGTTAGCTATAATATTTAGTTAATTTTTTCTAATATAAATCGAATAGCTTATAGCTATTAATAAAATTAATTTCATTTGTAATATATTTTTGCCTCATATAATTTTTTTGTTAAAATTTTGAATCTTTACAAAAATCAATCATTCTAAAACAATGTGGCTATGTACCCATCTAGCAGCAATTTTTTAACTTTTAAAGCTTAAATGGCTTACTAAACCTATTTGGATCAAATTGTAGCAAACTTTCTTCAATTATTATTTTGGTTCTTTTTTAATTATTCTAGAAATGACTATTTGTAAAGTTCATTTTCAATATAAATTTTTAGGATCACAAACTAATAGTCACTATGCTTACCATACTACTATAGGCTTATTCTTAGAAAAATGCAGCTTCGATGTAAGTTTTACCTATTTATTCTATGCTTAAAAAATTTTCAGGACGACAATTCAGCCACACCAACTGCAGCATCCGCTGGCCCAATTGATCCAGCCAGGCGGTCTTGCTTGCTGTCTTGGATTGGCCAGTTGCTAGCTAGCAATTCTCCGGGTGGCGGCGCCAACCACAAGCCGCCTACAGAGTCCAGCTTAACTGATGGCCGTCTATTGCGCGACCTGTGCGTTAGCCTCGGCTGCTGTCCATCATCGGCTGCAACCTCGGCAGCATCGACAAATTCGGCAGCTGCCAGCGATGCACCCATTGCTCGATTCGCTGCTATTGAAGAATTTCTAGATTCTTTTTATCGGGTTCGGGTGGCCGAATTGATCAATTGGGAGTGTCTGATGGCCAAGGATGCAGGATTTGAGTTGCAGGTGATTTTAATATTGGAACTACCTTCAGAATTTGCTTTCTATATTCGTTGAACAATCACTATTTATTCCCTCTTCTTAATATGATCCGAATGTTTCTAAAAATCACTCTTAAATATCCCATTATGATAGGCTCTGGATGTTTCTAACAATCATACTAAATTCACCCCTTAGAATGGGCTCCGGATGTTTCTAAGAATCAGCCTTAAATCCCACTTTAGAATGGGCCCCGGATGTTTCTAAGAATCACTCTTAAATCCCACTTTAGAATGGGCTCCGGATGTTTCTAAGAATCACTCCTATTAAATCCCACTTTAGAGTGTGCTCCGGATGTTTCTAAGAATCATACTAAAATCTCCCATTAGAATGGGCTCCGGATGTATCCGGATGAGTCATACCAGAATCTCTCTTTAGAATGTGCTTCGGATGTTTCTAAGAATCACTCTTAAATCCCACTTCAGAATGGGCTCCGGATGTTTCTAAGAATCACTCTTAAATCCCACTTTAGAATGGGCTCCGGATGTTTCTAAGAATGTTTCCAAAACGGGCTCTGGATGTTTCTAAGAATCATACTAAAATCTCACATTATAATAGGCTCCGGATTTTTCTAAGAATCACTCTTAAATCCCACTTTAGAATGGGCTCCGGATGTTTCTAAGAATGTTTCCAAAACGGGCTCTGGATGTTTCTAAGAATCATACTAAAATCTCACATTATAACAGGCTCCGTATGTTTCTAAGAATCAGTCTTAAATCTCCCTTCAAAATCGGCCATGAATAAACCTTAAAATTGTTCTCAAATCTCTCTTGAGAGTCAGCTCAGAGTTTTTATTTTAGTTGTCCTTCAATCGCACCAAATTCTAGTAGAAAATCACCTGACTCATTAATTGCCTATATCAGTAAATAGACTTCCTCAAGAATAATAAATCAATCAATCAACCCCAACCAATCAGGTTCTTCGTCTCTGCCTGCTGCTGTTAGGGGCCTGGCTTCAAACTGGCAGCTCGCAGGCTCGCGTAGCGGCAGCCGCTGATCGCCTCGGCGCGGCTAGCCAGCGCGTGGTGATGTCGCTAACTCGCGACCTCCTAGACACCGAGGACGGCTGCCTGGGTATTGACCAGCTGCGCGTACTGCACGTTCAAGAATCGCCTAGCGAATCTGGTCAGCAACAGGGGCCGGCTAAACTGTCAGAGAGTCCCAGGCTAGCTCGGGTTCTATTCCCGTCGGCTGCTTCAGCCGCTGCCGCCGCCGCCGCCGCTGCAGCCGCCGCGACTAGCAACGGTTCAGCCGACCCGTCTGGCATCGGTGCCAGCGCCTGTTCGCCATTGAAACTTCACCTCGCCGCCTCGCCGTTAGTTCGTCGACGATGCCGACAGAGAAATTCTTTAGCTACTGTTGGTTTCTCGTTGGCGTCGTCCAGCGTGGCCGCCGGTTCTGACGCCGTTATACAACAGTTGAATCATCGGCTGCACACGGAGATGACGATGAGGGAAATGCTGGAGCAGCAGCTGATGGATGTTCAGGTGGGGAAATTTTGATTTTTGATTGTTTATTTTAGCTTTTTTAGTTTAATTGCGGTGGGTCCATATTTAAAAAAAAATTGATCTGGTAAATTTTAAATGCGTCAATATACAATTTTACTACTTATGAGTAGTCCGTCGTGTTTCAAAACGATATAGCAAACTGCCGTTATTGTGAGATTTCTTAGAAATTTCTTAGAAATAGAAACAAATTTGTATAGTTTTTTGTGCTTCAAATTAACAAATTAGAAAAAAACTTTCTTAGAAACAGTTAAGTGCTTTTTTCATTTGCGCACCCAAATTTTTTTTGGGTTATTGACTAGCAATAAAACTTTATAAGAAAATATTAGTTTAGATGCATTTCTTAAAATACCTATTTTCCCCCCTATCCAGGAGCAGCTGGCCAGGCGGGAGCGCGACTGCGTGGATCTCGAAGACCGACTCCAGCGCAGTCGGTCTGAACTGACCTATCAATCAAACGAGCTGGCCGAATTGCGCGACGAAAATCACCGACTAGCCGTGCAAGTTGAGGAGCTCGGCCAGGTGACCGAATCGTTGCACGAGATGCGCCGCTACGCCGATCGGTACAGCTATCTGGAGCAGGAATTCGATAAGCTGATGCGCGAACGCGAAGCTATGAAATCGGCGTTGGAACGTCTGCAAGCCAGCAGGCAGGGTAGCAACGTGCGACGCGAAGCTGAAGAGCATATTGGCCATCTCACCGAGGAGCTTATGCGGGCTAATGCGTGAGTTTCCTTTGTTATCATTGGATTGTTTTGTGATTGATGTGATTCATTTATTGTTAAAATCTCACTAGAGATCAATAATTGATATCAAAATCTCACTAGAGATCTACGATTAATGTCAAAAGCTCACTAGAAATCTATGATTTGTGTCGAAATCTCTCTAGAGATCTATGATTGATGTCAGAGTCTCACTAGAGATATATGACTGATATTAAAATCTCAGTAGAGATCAATGATTAATGTCAAAATCTCACTAGAGATCCATGATTGATGTCAAAATCTCACTACAGATCTATGGTTGGTGTCTAAATCTCACTAGAGATCAATGATTGACGTTAAAATCTCACTAGAGATCTATGCTTGGTTGTCAAAATGTGTCGATTATCCTCATCCTCAATCCGCCGTCCCCGCAGCGAGATCAGCCGCCTCCTAGAAGCCAAAAAGGAGGCTCAAGACTCAGCCGAAGCTGCCGAGCGTCGTTGCGCCGAGATGCGCCAACAACTAGCTGAGATGAGCTCCAGATTAGACGAATCCGGATCCGGCGAGCCCGAGTCTGTTGAGACCCTGTTCGGTGTCACCGAGAAGAAGATCTACTGCCTGGAACAGGAGCTCGAATCCGCTAGAGCCGAATCGGCCAAACTACGCCAGGAGCGCAACAAATTCGAAGCCGAATTGGGCATAGCCAAGATGGAGATGCTGCAAGTTCGCCTAGAGGCCGAAGCCACGTCCAAGGAGGCCAGACAGGAGGCTAAACAGGTGAAAGAGTCGGCCGAAAAAGCTGCCGCCGAGAAAGAAGAGGCCGCTAGAAAATCGGTAGCCGAAGCGGAAACTCGATTGGATAAAATACGCAAACAATTGGCGGAGAAAGATCTGCAACTGGACGCTGTCCGACTGGACGCCTCCACCGCCACCGATCGTTTAGCCGACCTGCAGGCCGAGGCCGATCGCCTTCGCGAACTTGCCTGCCGATTAGAGGCCGACTTGGCGGCTAAAGACGCCGCTATGAACGAATTGAATGAGAAAGCCGCTAGCGTTGAGTCGCTAACGGAACAGTTGGAAACCGCTAAAAATGTTAGCGTTTTAAATTGATGCTTTTATCCATTGTAGCTAAGATGCTGACTGTCCGCCTCTCCTTGCTTTAATGGTCCAGATCTTTTGTTCTTATCCCTTGCCTTATCCCCTTGTTTTTCCTATTTATTCTTGCCATTCTTCCTCTGCCTTCATTCATTTCCCCATTTTCCTTCTCCGCTTCCGTCTTTCGTCTTCTTTCCCTTATTTCTGTTTCCCTTCTCCCCATTTTTTCCTTTCTCTTCTATCCCTATTTTCCCTTTCTCTACTCCCCTTCCCTCCTTTCTTCCGTTCTCTTCTTTCCTTTCCTTCTCTCCCTTCCTTCCTTTCCATCCTTTCCTTCCCTTCCCTCCCTTCCCTCCTTTCCCTTCGTTTCCCTCCCCTCCCTCTTGTCTCTCCCCTCCCTCTTGTCTCTCCCCTCCCTCTTGTCTCTCCCCTCCCTCTTGTCCCTCCCCTCCCTCTTGTCTCTCCCCTCCCTCTTGTCTCTCCCCTCCCTCTTGTCTCTCCTCTCCCTCTTGTCTCTCCCCTCCCTCTTGTCTCTCCTCTCCCTCTTGTCTCTCCCCTCCCTCTTGTCTCTCCTCTCCCTCTTGTCTCTCCCCTCCCTCTTGTCTCTCCTCTCCCTCTTGTCTCTCCCCTCCCTCTTGTCTCTCCTCTCCCTCTTGTCTCTCCCCTCCCTCTTGTCTCTCCCCTCCCTCTTGTCTCTCCCCTCCCTCTTGTCTCTCCTCTCCCTCTTGTCTCTCCTCTCCCTCTTGTCTCTCCCCTCCCTCTTGTCTCTCCTCTCCCTCTTGTCTCTCCTCTCCCTCTTGTCTCTCCCCTCCCTCTTGTCTCTCCCCTCCCTCTTGTCTCTCCTCTCCCTCTTGTCTCTCCCCTCCCTCTTGTCTCTCCCCTCCCTCTTGTCTCTCCCCTCCCTCTTGTCTCTCCCCTCCCTCCTTTCCCTCCCCGCCTTTCTCTCCCTTCCCTTCTTTCTCTCCCTTCCCTCCTTTCTTTCCCTTCCCTTCTTTCTCTCCCCCCTTTCTCTTCTTCCTCTCCTTCCCTCTCTTTTTGTACTTCCCTTCTTCTCTTCCCTCGTTTTTTCTTCACGTCTCCTTTTTCTCTTTCTTCCCCTGTATTATTTTACACATAGCCAGCAATCTTCTCGCCCGAACTCACCGTCCCGCAGCTGTGCATCGACTTCCAAAAGGAGAACGAATCTATCAAAGCCCAGCGAGACAAGGCCAACAGGCTGGCTGAGGAGCTGCAAACCGAATTGCAAATGCAATCTGGGGAGCACAAAACCGCATTAGGCCAGGCAAAGGCCGAGCTAACCAGTTTGCGCCAGAAATTCGACACTAGAGAGCGACAATTCGAGGAGGTCAAGCGTTGCCTAGAGGAAGATCGGGACCAGCTGTCCGCCGAGCTTGCCAGCACTGTTGAAGAGCTTCAAATGGCTAGGCGGGCCGGCAGTCAGGAGGCGCACACAACTAGGGAGCGCTGCGAAGCCGCTATGGAGGAGGCTGATCGGCGTCTAGCCGAGGCGCGCTCCGAATCCGAGGCGGCGCTCAACGAGAAGCGCCAACTGATTCAGGGACTGCGCGCCGCTAGGGACCAAGCTTTGGCTGACCTGGCCGAGTTGAAAACTGCGCTGGAATCCGCCAATAAGGTTGGGTTATTTCTATCATACCAAGTGTGCATCTTTATGATTTATTATTGAATAAGTTAGCTCTATTATAGAGGGTGGATTATCTCAATTTTAGAGGGATTATCTTTATTCTAGAGGGTGGATTATCTCCATTCTAGAGGGTGGATTATTCCATTCTAGAGGGTGGATTATCTCTATTATAGAGGGTGGATTATCTGCATTCTAGAGGGTGTATTATCTCTATTCTAGAGGGTGGATTATCTCCAGTTCTGAGGTTGGATTATCTCTATTCTAGAAATTGGATTATCTCTATTCTAGAGGGTGGATGCCTCCATTCTACAGGGTGGATGATCTCTCTTCTACAGAGTGTATTATCTCCATTCTACACGGTGGATTATCTCCATTCTAGAAAGTGGATTATCTCGATTCTAGAGGGTGGATTATCTCCATTCTAGAAAGTGGATTATCTCGATTCTAGAGGGTGGATTATCTCCATTCTACAGGGTGGATTATCTTTATTCTAGAGGGTGGATTATCACCATTCTAAAGGGTAGGTTATCTTTATTTTAGAGGGTGTATTATCTCTATTCTGGAGGTGGATTATCTCTATTCTACAAGTTGGAGTAACTGTATTCTTTAGGGTATTATCTCCATTAATTAGCGCATTAAGCTGTCTAGAAGATCCTCGCGTTACCAATAATCTCCCCCCCCCTAATCCAATCCATCAACTTGCAGTCGCATCGTCGTCAGTTGGCCGATCTGCACGATCAGCTGGAAGCTCAGCAGGCCATCGCCGCGGAGACCCAGCAACGTCTGGAAGGCGAGCTGACGGCCACCCAGTGCGAGCTGGACTCGGCCAAGGATCGTCTGACTAAATTGGAGGCCGAAGCCGCGGCAGCAGCAGCCGCCGCAGCCGAGTCGGAGCCGAGCGCCGAACTGTTGGACTCTCGTCGCCTAGCGGAAAGTCTCGAACGTCGGTGCAAAGATTTGCAAGAGGAGCTTCGGCTTATGCGGGACAGCCTTGCTGATAAGGACAAACGCCTGGCGGAGCGAGAGGCCCTGTTGGAGGCTGCTCAGGCTGATAAAACTCGTATGGACGCCGAGCTGGTCAAGGTGAGATTTTGTGACTCCAGAATACGGTAGAGGTCCTTGGTTCGATCTCTAAAGTGTCTTACAGGTGTTAGATTCAGAATCCAACATTTTGTGTAGCTACTAATTAGATTCAATCTCAAATGCGTCATGACATGTCATATGTTGTCTAGGTCTTTGTTTCGAATTCTAATATATATTGTAGGCCATGAAATCAATGTCCAATTTGTCACATCGGTCCTAGGTTCGATCTTTGATTTGTCTTATAGATCCCAGGTTCGATCTCCAATGTGTCCTCTAGGTCCTAGGTTCGATCTCCAATGTGTCGTCTAGGTCCCAGCTTCGATCTCCAATGTGTCATCTAGGTCCCAGGTTCGATCTCCAATGTGCCATGTAGGTCCCAGGTTCGATCGCTAATGTGTCATCTAGGTCCTAGGTTTGATCTCTAATGTGTCGTGTAGGTCCTAGGTTCGATTTCTAAATCAGATTTGTATTAAGGATGTCATATTCGTATTTTTGCGAAGGTCCTAGGTTCGAATCTCTATTCGCAACTGACAGGCGACTAATTTTATCACAAAAAACACTGCAGGCCAGGCAAGCCGCCGAGCAGGCAGCCGAGTCAGTCGCCGCCGAACGCGACCGAGCCCAGCGTCGGGCCGACAGTCTTCAGCGTCGTCTGGCCGATCGCGAGGAGGAGCTGGTCAACCGGGAGGCGGAGCTGGACCGCCTGTCCAACAGGCTGGCATTGGCCGTCAGCCAGCAGGACGAGCTGCAGCGGGAGGCGGCCAGACTGCGCCGGGAGCTGGCGTCGGCTGGCGACCGGCTGCAAGCTGAGACGGAGGCGGCCGACCGGCTGCGCGAATTCCGCGCCAAATCCGAACTAGAGCTGGCCGAGCTGCAGGACCAGCTGCAGGAGCTGCAGTACCGTTGCAATCGGCAGCGCAGCGGCGCTGAACTGCGCGCCACTGCTGCGGCGGCTCGCGAGGAGGTTCAACGCGAGGCCAGAGCTGTTGCCGACAAGCTGGCTAGCCAGTTGGAGGCTGCCGAGGCCGAGTTGGAGGCCGCCAGGGCTGAGGTTTGTAGCCGTTTTTATTGTGGCAATAGTAGTATAAGTAGTAAAAGTAGTATTAGTAATAGTAATATTAGTAATAGTAGTAGTAGTAATAGAAGTAGTAGTATTGTTGTAGTAGCAGTAGTATTAGTACATAGTAGTAGTAGTAGTAGTAATAGTAGTAGTAGAAATAGTAGTAGTAGTAGTAGTAGTAGTAGTAGTAGTAGTAGTAGTAGTAGTAGTAGTAGTAGAAATAGTAGTAGTAGTAGTAGTAGTAGTAGTAGTAGTAGTAGTAGTTGTTGTTGTTGTTGTTGTTGTAGTAATAGTAGTAGTAGTAGTAGTAGTAGTAGTTGTTGTTGTAGTAATAGTAGTAGTACTATTAATAGTAGTAGTAGTAGTAGTAGTAGTAGTAGTAGTAGCAGTAACAGTAGTAGTAGTATTGGCAGTAGTAGCAGTAATATTAGTAACATTACATTATTAGTAACATTAGTATTAGTATGCTCCTCTGGCACATGCGGCAGGCTGCAGCAGTATCTGTAAGCAAAGTCCCACCCTAACCCACCACCCGCGCAGGCGCACCAGCTGCGCGCCAGTCTGCGCCAACGCGAAGCTGAACAAGCCGGCCTAGTCGAAGCCTGCGAGCGTCGAAAGGCCGCTTTAAAAAAAGCCATCGAAGAGCGCGACGAAGAGGCCGAGATGAAGGAGCGCCTGCTAGCCCGTTGTCGCCAGTTGGAAGAGGCCGCCGCCGCTGCTGCCGCTGCCGCCGCAAAACCAACCGAACAGCCATCGACGCCGTCGCCGCCGCCTCCACCGCTGCCGCCAAGGCTGCCGATTGACCGGCTGATCCGGGCCAACTCCGACGTCGACCTGCTCGCCTCGCCGATATTCGATCGGCGTCCGTTTGTTACTAACGGCGGCGGCGGCGGCGCCAACGCCAGCAGCAACAATAACGCCGCTGTCGGCGCCAAAGCTGGCGGCGGCCAATTCTACTGCGAAGACGAGGACGCGCATCTGTTGGAGTGGAAGCGGATCGCCGAGCTGCAGCAGCGCAACCAGCGCCAGCCGGCGCACATGCGCAGCTCCTATCCGGTGGAGACTCAGACGGCCAGCGTTACGCCCAGATCTATTGTGGCTACGTCCGGTTAGTTGCTAATGATTCAGAAATATCCCCTTTTTTGAGGCTTCTAATAATCCCATATTATTAGACTTCGAAAATATCCCATATTATTAGACTTCGAAAATATCCCATATTATTAGACTTCGAAAATATCCCATATTATTAGACTTCGAAAATATCCCATATTATTAGACTTCGAAAATATCCCATATATTTAGACTTCGAAAATATCCCATATTATTAGACTTCGAAAATATCCCATATTGTGAGGCCTTCAAAAATATCCCATATTGTGAGTCCTTCAAAAATATCCCATATTGAGAGGCCTGCAAAAATATCCCATATTGTGAGGCCTTCAAAAATATCCCATATTGTGAGGCCTTCAAAAACATCCCATATTGTGAGGCCTGCAAAAATATCCCATATTGTGAGGCCTGCAAAAATATCCCATATTGTGAGGCCTTCAAAAATATCCCATATTGTGAGGCCTTCAAAAATATCCCATATTGTGAGGCCTGCAAAAACATCCCATATTGTGAGGCCTGCAAAAAGTATCCCATATTGTGAGGCCTGCAAAAATATCCCATATTGTGAGGCCTTCAAAAATATCCCATATTGTGAGGCCTTCAAAAATATCCCATATTGTGAGGCCTTCAAAAATATCCCATATTGTGAGGCCTGCAAAAATATCCCATATTGTGAGGCCTGCAAAAATATCCCATATTGTGAGGCCTGCAAAAATATCCCATATTGTGAGGCCTTCAAAAATATCCCATATTGTGAGGCCTGCAAAAATATCCCATATTGTGAGGCCTTCAAAAATATCCCATATTGTGAGGCCTTCAAAAATATCCCATATTGTGAGGCCTGCAAAAATATCCCATATTGTGAGGCCTGCAAAAATATCCCATATTGTGAGGCCTTCAAAAATATCCCATATTGTGAGGCCTGCAAAAATATCCCATATTGTGAGGCCTTCAAAAATATCCCATATTGTGAGGCCTGCAAAAATATCCCATATTGTGAGGCCTTCAAAAATATCCCATATTGTGAGGCCTGCAAAAATATCCCATATTGTGAGGCCTTCAAAAATATCCCATATTGTGAGGCCTGCAAAAATATCCCATATTGTGAGGCCTGCAAAAATATCCCATATTGTGAGGCCTTCAAAAATATCCCATATTGTGAGGCCTTCAAAAATATCCCATATTGTGAGGCCTTTAAAAATATCCCATATTGTGAGGCCTTCAAAAATATCCCATATTGTGAGGCCTTTAAAAATATCCCATATTGTGAGGCCTTCAAAAATATCCCATATTGTGAGGCCTTCGAAAATATCCCATATTGTGAGGCCTGCAAAAATATCCCATATTGTGAGGCCTTCAAAAATATCCCATATTGTGAGGCCTTTAAAAATATCCCTTATTGTGAGGCCTAAAAGTATGCTGCCTAAATAAATTCAGTAAATCGGTTTAAATTTTTTAGGTTCAACTCGGTCAACTTCAACGATCGTCGCAGCTTCTGCTGCCAGCTCCGTTGACGCGGAAATTCTGCCCGCAAGCGCCTCCTCGGCCGCCGTTTTAAACAGTCGCAATCGCCCGTCTTCTTCTTCTACTAGTAGCATTCAGCAGCAACAGCCGCAACAGCGTTATCGTCTGTTTAAATCGCCGAAATCAGCGGCGCCCAGGCTGGCAGCCAGCGCTGCCTCGACTAAACCGAAGCCGAAGCCAGCCGACTCCGCCGCCGCCATTTCGGGGATGTCCGCTTCGTTGTCAAACTTGCCACAGCAGCAGCAGCAGCAGCAACAGCACCAGCGCTGGCCAAGCGGCGGATCTGAACGGGAGAATCGAGCCAACAGCAGCAACAACAACGCCATTCCAACGTCGTCTGTATCAGCTTCGTCCAGTTCAGCGGAGCCGGTTGTGCCAGCTAAGAAGAAGACTCTGGTGTACAGCATCGAGGTTAATCCGGGGCGTCAGGGACCGAGAAGGCCGCCTGCCGGAGGTGGCAGCGGCGGCGGGGCGGCTGGAACTGGCAAAGCCAATCGAAAGCTTGTACTTGGCGACTGACTACTGAACGTTTCGGTCTTTGTTGCACAGGAACTGCTCTATGCCGCTATTGTTGGCTCTTTGTTTGCTTAGCTGGCTGTTCAGCGTGCTGCGGTTTTTTTGTTTGTTTTATTTTGTTAAAGCAATTGGTTTTTCCTATGTTTTTTTCTCTCTTAAAGCTTAGTATTTCAAAGCAATTATTTTGTTCGTCGTTTTTTTATTATTTCAAAAAGCCTGTTAGGTGAAGCATTTTGTGTCTCCTGTGGCATTATTGGTTCATATTATTTTTTTAAAGTTAATTTACCAATTGCATTAAGTCCAATTCAGCATTCAGTGTTTATTTTATTTTACCTTAATTCTCTCCTCTCAATTCTCGTATATTTTTTACTTCACTGTTGCATTTAACACAACAACTGGTGTTAAATTGTATAGCTTATACCTGAATGTGTTTTCTTAAAACCTAAAAAAAACTTTAGCCCAGTTGGCTAATTTTTTGTTGCTAAAAATTTTTTTACAACCTGGCGGGTGCGATGTTTGAGCCAATAAATAAATAAGCCAATGAAAATTGTTCGCAACCGGTCTTTGTTGCTGCGTTTTCTTTGCACTTGTTGCTTTGTCGCCTTATGTGAAACCATTAGATCTGATACTAATCAGCGGTGTTTTTTTTCATTCTTAATCAAACTCATTATCAAATTCGCAAAAATTGAAGTTATTTTTGTTTGAATTAAAGCTTTGGTGCTGTAATGACTGCTATACTACTTTCGGCGGCGAGTGGCTCGGCGGTTTAGCGCGTCTGCCTTGTGTGCCACTGGTCCAGGTTCGACCCCGCGTTGTAGGTTGGCTATTTTCCCTAGCGCGGTTTCGTGTGCAGGATCACATTAATTTGGGGCCTTGTGCACGAATTGGTTGGACTATGGACCCGTTGCGCAATTTACACCCGTGAGGGCAACTCCTCAAAGCATAGAGTGTACATTCCTGGAACCGCCGCTTGTACATCCTATGTGAGTGCGTGACTGTTGCCGGCTTGTGTGTGTGTCTATGCCTGCATACCGTATTTAGTGACTGAACGCGCTTCAGGAGTCAGCGCAATGGACAGTCATGCCCAGTCGCTGGTTGTGGGACGTTGGCGCTTTAAGCGTTAAAGTGCCTGCAGCCCTCCTGCAGATTTAGCTTTTTTTTAGCTATACTACTTCATTTGACAGTTTTTTTTCGAAGTGGGTGGGTGTCCTATTATCTCACCCCTCTCAGCTAATTCCAGCCCCCAATCTCACCCTGAGATTTTCCTTTATCTCACCCTAAGCTTTTTCCTAATCTCACCCTAAGATTTTCCTCTATCTCACCCAAAGATTTTCCTTCATCTCGCCCTGAGATTTACCTTAATCTCACCCTGAGCTTTTTCCTACTCTCATCCTGAGATTTTCCTTCATCTCAGCCTGAGAGTTTCCTTCATCTCACCCTGACATTTTTCTTTATCTGACCCTGAGATTTCCCCTATTGCACCCAGTCTCACCCTGCAATTTTTCTATTCTTACCCTAAAATTTCCCGAATCCAACCCTAAAATTTCCCCCTTGACGACAGTGTGGGTATTGAAGCATGCAAGGCAAGCCGACTGGAGAGCGTCAATATTCAATACTTGGAGTAAAACCCTCAAATCGCTGATAAAAGTAGTAGAATGCAATTGTTTTAATAAATATGTATACAGGGTGATCGGTAAAAATCTGGACTTTTTTTGTACTTTAAAAAAGTCAACAATCAACATGTTTTATGGAGTGTCATTGAACAGGTATCAAAAACAATGTGTCTAAGGGTTGCTGCTTCAATGCCAATTCGCGCTGACGCCCTCCGCCCGGGCACGGCGGATCAGCGACTTGACGTTGGCCATCATGGCCTGTACACTGCACAGGTCCATCTGGCGGAGGCAGTACCGAATGCGGTTCTCCAGCTGCTCCAGGTTGTCCGCTGTCCAATTGTGATGGTAGACCTTCTGCTTCAACATGCCCCAGAAATCCTCAATGGGCCTCAGCTGCGGGACATTTGGTGGATTGAGCTCCTTGCTCACGAAGTTGACACCTGTCTCTTGAAAGGCATCGATGACGTCATGGGCGTAATGGCAGCTCGCCAGGTCAGGCCAGAACAGGTAGTTGCCATCTGAGTGCCTCTCCTCGATGAATGGCAGGAGACGTTTGCGAATGCACTCGTTGGCGTAGATGACCTTGTTCATGGAGCTCCCGTGGCAGAAAAAGGCCTTGGACATGCCGTTCTTGCTGATGGCCAGCCAAACCAAGACCTTGTCCTCGAACTTCTTCGTGGGAGAAAACCGGACTTCATCTGGCGCGTCGCCCCGAGCTGTGGCGTAGTAGTACCTATTTCCAGGGATGACGCTGGACGACAGTGGGAAGTAGGACTCATCATCCATGATTATGTCCAAGCCGCCATCATCTCCAGCCAGCACAGCCCGGTAAAGTCGGTCAATCCGCACTCGCTGGCGCTCCGCCTGCTCAGCCGAGAAGAATGGCACTTTCTCCTTCTTGAAAGCACTCAGCCCCTGCTTCTTGAGGATCTCATTGACATACGATTGGCTGATGTCGAATTTGCTGGCGATTTCTCGCTGGGACAAGCCCCGCCTGGCGTCGTTGGCCATCCGCTTCATCAGGCTGTCATTGACCTTGGTCGCAGGTCGCCCGGATCCTTCCTTGCGCAGCACAGCTGCCTCACCAACCTCCGAGTAGCAATCCAGGATTCCATAAACAGTTGATCTTGGGATGCCAAGCTCAGCAAAATATCTCGCCACAGCGTTGTTGCTCTGCTCTGGGTGCTCAATCTTGTATTGTACAACCAGTTTCCGACGTTGTTCTTCACTTAGAGCCTGCATCTCTGTTGCAACGTAATAAACTGGGGCAGCTCACGTCTTTGGCAGAAGAGGACATCCCCAGTGTCACTTTCAAGCAAAGTTTTAAGTCTTTGCCCTCTGCGAATTTGTCTATGGTAGAAAATAGAAATGTCCAGATTTTTACCGATCACCCGTTATATTGAAATCAAATTATGTATATTTAATTAGCAAAGAAACTATATAATGAAGCCGAATATCTGTACGAAAAAGGATAAAAAAGATGTGTAGCATAAACCACTTAAATATCCGAGTGAAAAAGCGGTTTGTACACTTGAGTAGCATGTACTCCGTACGAGCCTTGACCCTAGGCGTGGCAAAAATCCGAATAAGAAACTAGCGCCGCTGGCTCCACCCTAACACGATCGATATTTGGTGCTTTGCCACCGCAACCAAATGGAAAACAGCAGTGTGGAAGACAAATATATTTGTAAAATAGTGCAGAAAATTTGTATTTTTGGGAACCAAATAGCGACGCAACTTCCACGCCGTCAGCAGTTTGTCTACCTCGGTGGTCTGGTCCCTGACGTCTGCGAAGACCCGTGGCGTCGCCGAAGACTTGCCTGGGCCTGCCTTCCTTTCGATATGTTAGTGTCAAAATGCAAATCTACTTCAAAATTTTGACCGAAATTTAGCTCGTAATTTTGGTGTCACGGAAAAAAGTGCGATTGTGTGACCAAGGGATTATGGTCAGGCTAAAGATTTTCTGAGTGGCCCTCGTGCACAGCTATGTACATCTTTATTTAAGCTAAATTAACGAGTACAATAGCGACTGTTAAGTTTGCCACAAAGTACATGTTTAGTGTACATGTGCTAAGCTAGAGACTGGCTGGTTGCTGCGGCCCTGTTTCACAATGTACATCTGTTAAGCTGGGGACTGGTTCGATCCTGCGGCCCTGCTTCTCAATGTACAAGCGTATATGTAGCTTACTCCTCCGGTCAATTTACTGCCAATCAAACGCAACGAGCGTAAAAGCTCTCCTAGTACAGCTTTAAATTTATGACATGCAGTTTTTTTACAATGCAATGACAGTTTTCCCATAGAGAATGTAGCTAAAGCGGCATAAAACAGAAATTTTAAACTATATACATCTTTTTAGACCTTAAGCTGTACTTGACTAAAAATTGATGCACGTTATAAGGATGATAAAATGATTTATTGCTTAACGAAACAACAAAAAGACAATTTTTAGTCAAGATTTTTTAATCCAAGCGCTTTCAAACATTGCTTTACAGCACGTTTATTAACTCCGTACACACGAAATCAGATGTACAGCAATCTATCGATTAGTTACTTAAACTTCGCGACCCAATCCAAACAACAAGCAACATGAAGCGCAGAGTCTACTGCTGCTCCTTCTGCTCCTTCTTGCGATGCTGGGCCTGAACAACTCGCACCATCTCTTCGCGCTTGCGCTTAGCTCGCAGATGAGAGCCTAGACGGCGCTTAGCAAACTTCAGCGCCCGCTTGTCCTTAGAGATTTTTAACAATTCAACAATTCGCCTCTCGTACGGCGCGTAGCCAACAATCTCGCGAATAACTGTTCGGACAAATTTGTTATTCTTAGTCGACTTGCCGCGTCGATTGGCTGGCTTCGGTCGGGGCGTGTTGGCTGTTACACGGTGGCCTTTCTTTAGGCCGACACAGATTTCATAGGCTGGGGCCATGCCAACAGTGCTGAAGTGATATTGTGTGTGCTGCATTGTTTACAACTGCATAACCTTCTACTTTCAGTAGCTGAGTTAGCAAAGGGATTTAAAGTATACTAATTCAATCAAAAGTAAGATACAAACAAGCTAGACAAAAAGAGATGTTTTTTGCCAAATTTCACTTAGGCATGGGAAATGGCACTTAATTAAATTAAAATCACTTCATTTTAAGCTAGTATTTCAACATAAAGACAAGATAATTAATTACAATATCTAGTCTATCCTACAATGAATATTTTCTATAGTAATGAAAAGCATTTGCTAATTACTATGGACTAGACTTTTTAGACAATGAATACTTTATGTATAGCATACGTAATAAATAATGCATAGTCAAAAAATTATTTAAAAAATACAAAAGTTTATACACTTGATCAACCATTTCTTTTATCCTTATCTTAATATCCTTTTTCTTTAAAAAAAGAAAAGTACTTTAGGAAAACTTCTATTTAGTCTGTTTATTAGGATAAACAAAATTACTCTAAATTTTAAATAAAAACGTAATTTAATGCACTACCATGAAAAATATTCTTGAGGTTTAGTAAAATTTAGAATATATATTTTTATTTGTAGCATACTTACACCTTTATGTCTACATTCTAGATTTTATGCCTCATACCAAAAGATTTTATATGCATTTAATAAAATGATTTTTAGAAATGCCATACCTTTCTAAATACATGCCCAACTTGGAAATTTCAGTCGGCCAGTGCAACTTTATTGAAAAAAAATTTGTGACTTACTTGGGCTCAAAGTTTGAAGGACCAAAAAAGGTCCCATGATCCACATCTCACCTATAACTTGCCTACTTGCTACATTGTTTTACTATTTTCCTCCAAATTTGACACTTCTACCTAGAGTCTGACCAAGCTTTTGGCTCAAGCTTGATTGAGCTAAATAGCTTGAGATTTTATTGACTCAACTCGACTCAACTGGCTAGACTTTAATACTTGTTGAGCCTTGATTGGAAAAAGTTTTGAAAACCCATGGACGCATGGCAGATTTTCAGATTGAGCTGACAAGCAAGTATATTACAAGTATATTACTGATATATATTTTATGTAGCACATTGTGTACATACATGCCCAACCTAAAAATTTCACCCGTCTGGCCCGACTTAGTTTTAGCAAAATTTTGCATCTTACCTCCCCAATTTCCACCAATTTTGCAACTTACTTTGGAGTTTGGGCCAAAGTTCAAAGGACAAAAAAGGTCCCGTGCACCCTTTTTGCCTAAATCTTCTCAATTTGTCTCCTTTTTGCGACTTACCCCTTCCTTTTTGCGACTTACCCCCTCCTTTTTGCGATTTTGTGACTTACCTTGGCCAGCGGCCATAGTTAGGAAGGTGGTCTTTTTGGGGGAAAATTCCCATGCACATGAAGGGTCTTGGCGCACATTGGGGCACAAGCACAGTGCACACAAAGAGTTTTGGTGCATTTTGGTGCACAAGTGATGCAAAATCGGTAATATAATAGGCAAAATAGGCAAAATGTGGCTACTTTGCAGAGATTTAGACAAGATTACAGTAAAAACATAGAAAATAGGAAGAAGTAAAGAAGAAATTGTCTGTGGGACCTTTTTTTGGTCCTTTGAACTTTTGCCCCTCTTTTTGCGACTTACCCCTTCCTTTTTGCGACTTACCCCCTCCTTTTTACAAATGGCGCTTTGACAGCACTTTGACAGTGCACAGATTGTCCTACCAAAATTTATTCCAGTGCATACTGTGCCACCTTCCTGACTATGGGCTGGCAACCATTTCACTTTTCCAGTTCAGACGGGTTGGACAGGTGTTGGGCATGTATGATTGTGTATTTATGTATTCAAAAATGATATGATATTGAGTATTGACTATACATATTTAATTTAACATAAAACTCGACTCAAATTGACCAAATAAAGCTTGACAAGTACTTGACTTGTCAAAAATCCAAGCTTGGTTGGATTCTACTTCAACCACTTATCCTATAACTTACCCCCTCCATTTTGCAACATACATGTACAACACCTGGTCGACCTGGCCGAATCGGCCAGGTGACAGGACTGCCAAGCAAGGGACGTCACAAAATTGCCAATGTAAGTTGCAAAATTGCCAATGTAACTCGCAAAATGGAGAAGAATTGGGAAGCTTAAGGTGAAATTGGGTCGTGGGAATTTTTTTTGGTCCTTCAAAATTTTTGGCCAACTAAGTTGCAATTTTTTCCACTGACAAGCTATGTCGCACTTACACTGAACAATGTCGCACTTTTGTCAGAAACAATGTCGCATTTAGACTGAACAATTTCGCACTGGCCGGGTAAGATTCAGGAGGTTGCACATGTATGTTTTGCAACTTACCCCCTCAATTTTTACCATTTTTGTGACTTACCCCTTCCATTTTGCAACTTACCCCCTCAATTTTTACCAATTTTGCAACTTACCTCCTCCATTATGCAACTTACCCCCTCTATTTTGCAACCTACATTGGCAATTTTGCAACTTTAATTGGTGATTTTGTGACTTTCATTGGCAAATTTGCAACTTACATAGATGATTTTGACTTACCTTGGTCAGCCACCAAATCAATTGGCCGGATTGGCTGACTGTTGCACACATATACCTTTTTTAGTATCTAATTCCTAATCTATCTAAAATTTTTATTGTAATTAGCTAGGTCTAGCTATATAAGGAGCTATAAAAATGGGTCTACACTAACATAATATATGCAATAAAATAATATTCTTATCATTAGGATTCTTTATTGACAATTCAAATTAATATCATGCAGTATTTTGTCCTGCATTCAAAGATCCAGTATCATTGGGACCATGGTAATAAAATATTTTAGCATTGTAACCCTAGCCAAATGTCAATTTCCAGCCTTGGCATAATAATTAGCCTAGTGTTATTAAAGTCTATATTTGCCCATTTAAAGCCAAGCTTTGTTAACACATGACATGATCAGCATTTTAAGGAGGCCTATTATATTAGCCTACGAGCCAAATAATTAATTGTAATATTGTTGGCCCAGTCTACTTCAAGGCTTCAAACTTAAAAACGACAATTATAGCTAAACGAAGTTTTCTTTGCTGCTCTTTTGCCTGACTTGATATCTCGAAGTTTTCATTACTTTAGTCCCTTTGAGCCTAAATTTTAACGATGATCTAAAACGTCGAAACATCGTGGGATTTCGAGGCTTTGATCGAACTTATTCGGTTCGGAAAATTAAATACGAAGCAGATCGAAATTTAAAATAACAATAAGAAGTACTTCTGCTGTTTTCCAATGATAAGCATTTTTAGACACAATCTGTTTAAACAACAACTGTCTATAAATTCTAAAAGTAATCTTTGCTAAACTTAGAAAGCAATAATTTTGCTTTTGTTAACCCAAACCTAAAATTTAAATGCAATTAACTGCAGGACGGGGCCCCAGTCAGGCTCGTCGAGACTCGATCAATCGGGATGCTAAGATGCTCCAAACCAAGTAGTACCGGGCCTAATGCCCTTATTTCTTCTTTTTTGTCAGCTCAAAATAAAAATAAGCACTAATGGAAATGGACAATTAGCTACCCTAATTCTAGTTATTTCTATCACCAATATGTGTTGCAATGGCCTATCTTATTATAAACGAATCCTATATTATATTATTATATATTGTCATTATTTATGTTGTAAAACTATGGTACTAGGCCTTAGATGCATTACTTAGGCTGATCAATTATATAATCATGTAAGTGCTGTTATCGCATTCGCCTGTTATGCTCTAGCATAAAAACAGGTCATTTTACTTTTTAAATTTAATTTCTACAAAATTGTTAAACTTGAGAAAGATATATTGCGCTACTAACCTATATATATGATGAGACCTTGTCCTTTGATTTATTAAAGCTATAGGCCCCCTATATAGACCTAGATCTGCCTAATTGAATATGAATACTAATTTTCGCTGAAATATGATATTTCAATTTTATAGCCTATAGTATAGGCATAACTTGTCCTATGGCTATGGATAGTTACCAGTCATTTTGTCTGCCACATGTTAGCCCAATAAACCTTTGTATATTGGGTAGACTAAGTTGAAATCCAGTTAGAACAAGAATGAAAAGGATTATTTTCTTGGCAAAAAGTTTTTTGCTATAGGCCTATTATAGTTCCATAGTGCAAAACGACAGGTGTACAATGGAAATTTTTATACATGTCATACATGTACCCCAGATGCCAGATGCACCAAGCAGTAGGAGTTGTAAGACCCAGGACTGAACACTGTTATGCAGGTACATAATTGTAATTCTGGCAGCATGCAGGTTGCAGGATATGATATATACTTAAGAAATACGTTAATGCAAAAATGTTTAAATAAAATAAATGCATTGAAATATTTTTTCCTTAAAACTTACTGAAGTTATTTAAATTTTTTTCATGTGCTAAAAGTATCATAATAATGTATGCATTTACAGTGTTGTTTTAGTCTTTTTTTTCTTTCTTGTGATTTTTTAAAGTCTCATTGGCATCTGTGTCATATACTGTCGTACAGCAAAAGTAATAATAGTCAACATATTTTATGCTGTTGTACAATAGGCAAAATTTGAAATTTGCTTTCTGTTGTACATAGGAATCCTTTTGCACTATGGTTATAGTTAGGCCTAGACCTATTTTTAAATGACTTCTATCTTCATTTAGATTTAATATTCAATGTGGTGCAATGGGTCATACCTAGACTTTATGCCATAATTAGCAATACTATTTTCATTGCTTTTCTAATCTTTAAAATTTAATGTCAATGAAGGTGTTAAAAATTATGTTTGCTTCTCATTTTATAGAGTCAGGCCAACATTTTGGTGCCAGTGCCAATCATTTTGTCTGCTTAATTAGCAAAATTTTTGGATGTCAAATATTTCACTTGCTATTCTAATAACAACCAATAGGAATAGGAATTGAAGTTATGTAAAAAATGGACCTAACTATAAAATACTATTATCTGCCAAAGAAAATAATCTTTCTTTCATTGTAGTTCAGATCATTGCAATTGGCTGCAAAGCAGACAGACTGGTTTGTAACTTTGTTTTCCTAATAGACAAGTAGTTAGCTGACAAAATTACTAGAAACCCAAGAGTCAATAAATAAAATCCTTAATAATTAAAAATCACATTGTCTACTAAGTAGACTAACTACCTCAGTATATCCAAAAAGTTCTTAGACATCCCCAATTACTTTGCTTCTATTTTATTGATTTTGATAAAAATTTACAAAGGCTTGAGCCTATATGTAATGAATTTATTGTTAAAGTTTTAGCTTAGTTGTACAGAACAAAAGCTATGGAAACACTATCTGTAAAAATATATATTGGCTCTAGTAGGTAGACACTATGCCCTTTATATATAATATATAATTTCTTGTGAAAATTTTATTAGAAATTGCAGCATCCTAATAAAAAAAATTATATAATATATGCTTATTCCAAACCTAATTGTCTTTATATTTATTAATTACATTTTTATATTTGCAATTGTTATTAGATTCATATGAATTATAAAATTAAAGCAATTTTGTAAGCTTCATAACTAGAATTTAAAAAATTTGAAGTTATAATATACTTTTAATATTTTCTTAATTCTAGTTTTCTAACTAAAAATTTTTTTCTATATGTTATATTTGACTTGATAATACTTGATAGTTATATCATAATAACTAAGTGCATTTTCTCCTAGTTGGTAAGATTTATCAATGGATTTTTTTTTCATATTACTTGTATTATCTATTTTGGTAAAGAAATGCCTCTTCAAGCATATTTGTATACATATTAAAGTTTGCACTACGCCTGTATTTTTTAAAAGTCTTTCATGTAAAGAATTGACTTTGAAAATTGTATGGTAAATTAAAAAATGGACCAAAATACAAAGGGGGTTTTGGCAATTTGTTTAAATCTAGAAATTTTTTGCTTCAAGGCCATTCTGTTAAATCTTATTGTTTATTGTTATTAGTTAGTGGCTTGTTAATTGTGAGGCTAGTTAGACTTTTTCATGGATATAATTTAGAAACAATGTGTACTTACCCTCAGAGTGAATTTTTAACATTTAAAAGCTATGTTTAAAACAGGCATATGTATAATAAGGTGATTAACTGATGGTAAAAACACCATCTATTAGGAATTCATACTTATCTACTCTTAGTAGGCGAATAAGTGTTTTACTAAATAATAATATATTTCTGCACAATAAATTCAATTTCAGCAGCCGTCGCCATGGTGAAGCGCAAGAACATCATACCGAATGCTCACTTCCACAAAGACTGGCAGCGTTTTGTTCGCACCTGGTTCAACCAGCCCGCCCGCAAGGAGCGCCGTCGACGCGCCCGAGTTGAAAAAGCTCGCCTAGTAGCGCCGCGTCCAGTTAACGGACCGCTGCGTCCTGTTGTCCGCTGCCAGACGGTTCGCTACAACATGCGCGTCCGCGCCGGCCGCGGTTTCAGCCTGGACGAGCTGAAGGCCGCCGGCATCAACCGTCGATTCGCTCGCGCCATCGGCATCGCTGTCGATCATCGTCGGAAGAATCGTTCGGCCGAGAGTCTGCAACGCAACGCCCAACGCTTGAAGGCCTATCGCGGCAAGCTGATTTTGTTCCCGAAGAATCCCAAAGCGCCGAAGCCGGGCGAAGCCTCCGAGGAGGAGTTGAAGGCTGTTGTGCAACGCCCGCTGCCGCCTGTCGTGGCGCCGGGACGTCGTCTGCGCCGGGTGAAGGCTCGCGTCCAATCCGAGGATGACAAGAAATTCCACGCCTTCCACGCCATCCGGCAGGCTCGGGCTAACAAACGGCTGGACGGGCTGCGCAAGAAGAAGGCAGCTCAGGCCGAGGCGGAGAAGAAGTGATTGTTGAGTCGCAATGAAACAATGTAGGATAATTGAAGTGCAGTGTTAAATGCGGCATTGTTAAACTCTGTCTATTGTGGTCCGCCTTATTGTGGCTTGACAAAGTCTAATAAAATGCTTTGTGGCTGTCATTATTGATGGATTGAAATAGTGCTTGGATTTTTTGTTGTTTCTTTAATCCTTTGGTGTACTAAAACGTCTAAATAATTAAAATAATGAAAATGCTTGTTTCTGCTAAAGTTTAGTGGTATCAGCTGTCACTGAAGGGTCAGAAAGGATATCAGCTGTAAGTGAAGGATTTGAGGGGATATATCAGCTGTCACTGAAGGGTCAGAAAGGATATCAGCTGTAAGTGAAGGATCTGAGGGGATATATCAGCTGTCACTGAAGGATCTGAGAGGATATATCAGCAGTCACTGAAGGATCTGAGGGGATATCAGCTGTCGCTGAAGGATCTGAGGGATATATCAGCTGTCACTGAAGGATCTGAGAGGATATATCAGCAGTCACTGAAGGATCTGAGGGGATATCAGCTGTCGCTGAAGGATCTGAGGGATATATCAGCTGTCACTGAAGTATGAGGGGATATCAGCTGTCCACTGAAGGATCTGAGGGGATACCAGCTGTCACTGATGGATTTGGGGGGGGTATCAGCTGTCACTGAAGGGATATTACGAGCGTAGCTGTCACTAAAAATGTAGATTTGTCAGCTGTCACAGAAGAATCAGGGACACTCACCTGAACTGTCAGTAGCTGCGGATGATACGTGTCAATCAAATAAATATGACAAAAAATTATTGCTTCCCAGCCAGTGCAGCATGGCGGCTGCCAGCGCCGTTTCAGCCGTTCTGGACGTCCTTCGCCGTGACGAGCAGGGCCAAAGCGAGCGTTGCTATTTTCCCTACCTGGCCTGCATGCAGCAGGTGCTGGCGGCGGCGATGCCCTCGGCGTCGGCAACGCCGATTGCTCAGTCGGCTCCCATCGACCAGCTGACTAGTCAGCAGCTTGAAGAGCAGCGCCGTCTGATGCAGTTGATGAAGCTCTGTCTGGATCGCAGCGGCGAGTTGCTCAACAAAGCCACACAGCCGGCTCGTCAGCAGCCCAAAAGACCACCGGCTCAACAGGCGTCGTCGCCCGCTCCCTCGCCGGCTCCGAGCTATTTAGGTCCCCGAAAGTCTCCTATGCAGGAGGCCATGGAGATAAACAGGCGACTGTACAGCGCCCATCTGGCTAGGACCAGCTCGCTGCCCAAAGGTGATCCTCGCCGTATCAATTTGCACCTGGCTTTGCAGCGCCGAATTGAAGAGAATTTGCAATTGGCCCGGCCAAAACAGGCCGCCTACGAGCGGGCTCTGCAGGACGACCTGCTGGCTAAGCGGACGGATTGCAGTCGGCTGTTCGACCTGCACACTGTCGTGTTTCACTATGAGGACGCGCCGGTGGAGTTGGATGAGGTTGGTGTCAGGTGTCAGTCTGATTGTGTCAGTGTGATAGGGTCAGGTGTCAGTGTGACAATGTCAGGTGTCAGTGTGATAGTGTCAGGTGTCAGTGTGATAGTGTCAGGTGTCAGTGTCAGTGTGACAATGTCAGGTGTCAGTGTGATAGTGTCAGTCAGGTGTCAGTGCGATAATGTCAGGTGTCAGTCTGATAGTGTCAGGCGTCAGTGTGATAGTGTCAGGTGTCTCGTTTCATATGATTTATCGGTTCCACTCTCAGATTTGATCTGTTAGTGTCCTAACGCGCTTCCCTTCAATTGACACGAAATGTCAATCTCGCAGGACAAGGCAATTGACGCCTTGGAGCTGCGCACCCTGTACTGCCGATGCAGCGAATTCGACTACCTGGTGCTGTACCGGGACCAGCTCTACCAGAAATCAGCCGGACAGCCGCCAGCCCGCCTGCAGTATCTGCTGTCCATACCGGATCATCCGCTCACCGCCTTCATATCCGCCTTCTCTGACAGATTAGCGAACCGCTTGGCAGTCGCGCCGCCAGCCCAGCCGCCGGCCGCCACCGACGAAGCGGCCGACGAATCGTCATCAACGAATGAATCGACGGAAACGTCGGAGCTGTCCGACGCGACTGACAGTCTTCTTCTAGAAGCGGACGTCGACGATTTAGCGGCTCGAGTCGGCCGGACTGCCTGTCGCCTGTTGCGACGTCTGGCACCAGCCGCCTGTCTGTTGTGTGGCGGCGGCGGCGTCAGCGGCGACCTTGCCAGTCACGAGGTGGCCGCGTGCTCCGCTCTGCTAGCTGGCCGCCTGCTCTGCCACCGGCTCGAAACGCGCGCCCTCGCCCGTCTGGCCGTCTCCCTGCGTCCTCATCTGACCCGTCTAGCCGCTATTGTTATTGAACCTGCCGACCAAACGTCGGCCGACGATCTAGAATCTCTAGCCAGATTGTGCGGCGTCGACAAACGATTCCTCGGCTTGGCTTCGTCCGTGTCGGCGTCGTTATTGTCGGAGTCGCGCGAACTGCTGCGCCGTTTGTGCACGTCGCCTGGCACCCCGTTGGCCAAGTGCCAATTATTGCAGGACTTGCTTAATAGCGCACTGGCCGCTATGCGAGCCGTTTCATCGTCGGGGGAAATTGGCGCCGACGATCTTGTACCGGCGCTGGGCTTTATTGTGGCCACTTCGGGTCAGCCGGCGCTGCTCTGCCATTTAAAGTACATTGAGTACTTTCTAGACGAGAGTCACATGCTAGGCGCTGAGGGCTACTCGTTTACTAGCGTATACACGGCCGCTATGGCGTTGGTTTCGGCTGATGCTAGCGCCGTCAAAGTCGGCGGCGGCGGCGGCGGCGGCGGCGGCGGCGGCGGCTGTAGCGGCGGTTCCCCCGTTGAGTAGGATCAAAATTTAACTTTTTTCAGTGCTTTCTAACTGCTGTTCGTTCTTGGTTTGATCGCGTGATTTTTCCCAGTTAAAGAGCCTTCAGTTAGCCTTCTGTTAGCCTTCAAATAGCCTTCAGTTAGCCTACTAGCGTGTTCTCAGTTTGCCTACTAGCGTGTCCTCAGTTAGCCCACTAGCGTGTCCTCAGTTAGCCCACTAGCGTGTCCTCAGTTAGCCCACTAGCGTGTCCTTAGTTAGCCTTCAGTTAGCCTACTAGCAGTGGACCTTCATACAATTAGTTTTGTTCGCAATTTTTGTCAGCTCTGTATAGGCGGAATCAAACACTAACAGTGCCTTGAAAATAAGACGCTTGTCTTGCTATTTTTATAGTTTTTTTTAAAAAAAAAACTACTCTATACTGTAGTTCTGCTTACTTAATTATTTGTACTACTTTAAAAATTGCTATATTTTCATATCTAATTACTTATATGAGTAGTCATATTTACTCTATTGTTTGGTTTAGTTAACAGCATTAACCAATAATTAATGCTTTCAATTTGTTGCCCAAAGTTTTTTGTGGCAGTTGTTTAAAGAATATTTGTCTAAAGATGACAATTTGGATCAACTATTTTGATTTTTCAATCGTTGGATATTTTTTGTTGGAAGTTTGCTTGTTTTTTAAGGTTTTTTTATTCAGTTTTCCTATTTTTGATTTCTGTGAATCTGTGACTTTTCTAGTATAATAAATTGTGTAGTAATATTGCAGTATTAATATTCATATGATTCTTTTCAGCTTCATGCATAAGTCAATTTCTTGAGCGCCAAAATTTATGAGTATTTAACATTCTCAAAGCCTTTTGTTCGATTTTTTTATTTTACACAGGCCGAGATTGTTTTTTTTCAATCTTAAATATTCGTTAACTCTCTTACAGAGTTTTACGCTGAGAAAGTTTTGAGCTTTTGAAGTTTGGGTATCGAAAAGTGATACTTCAAAACAGATGTGTGTGGTCATTTGCACAGTGGTCATTCCTATATTGTCAGTCTTGTCATGGACGCCTATAAATAGAATATTGGCATCTGTTTTCTAGAAATTGAAATTTCGAGACAGTGAAGTTTCTAAAAAGTGAAATTTCGAGAAAGTGAAGTTTCTAAAAAGTAAAATTTCGAGAAACTGAAATTTCGAGAAAGTGAAGTTTCTAAAAAGTGAAATTTCGAGAAAATGAAGTTCCGAGAAAGTGAAGTTTCGAGAAAGTTAAATTTCGGGAAAGTGAAGTTTCTAAAAATTGAAATTTTGAGAAGGGGAGGGTTCGGGACAGGGAAATTTCAAGAAAGTGAAGTTTCTAAAAAGTAAAATCTCTAGAAATTGAAATTTCGAGAAAGTGAAGTTTCTAAAAAGTGAAATTTCGAGAAAGTGAAGTTTCTAAAAAGTGAAGTTTCTAAAAAGTGAAGTTTCTAAAAAGTGAAATTTCGAGAAAGGGAGGGTTCGGGAAAGTGAAATTTCGAGAAAGGGAAGGTTCGAGAAAGTGAAATTTCGAGAAAGGAAAGTTTCGTGAAAGTGAAGTTTCTAAAAGGTGAAATTTCGAGAAAGGGAAGGTTCGGGAAAGTGAAGTTTCTAAAAAGTGAAATTTCGAGAAAATGAAGTTCCGAGAAAGTGAAGTTTCGAGAAAGTTAAATTTCGGGAAAGTGAAGTTTCTAAAAATTGAAATTTTGAGAAGGGGAGGGTTCGGGACAGGGAAATTTCGAGAAAGGGAAATTTCAAGAAAGTGAAGTTTCTAAAAAGTAAAATCTCTAGAAATTGAAATTTCGAGAAAGTGAAGTTTCTAAAAAGTGAAATTTCGAGAAAGTAAAGTTTCTAAAAAGAGAAGTTTCTAAAAAGTGAAATTTCGAGAAAGGGAGGGTTCGGGAAAGTGAAATTTCGAGAAAGGGAAGGTTCGAGAAAGTGAAATTTCGAGAAAGGGAAGTTTCGTGAAAGTGAAGTTTCTAAAAAGTGAAATTTCGAGAAAGGGAAGGTTCGGGAAAGTGAAGTTTCTAAAAAGTGAAATTTCGAGAAAGGGAAGGTTCGGGAAAGTGAAGTTTCTAAAAAGTAAAATTTCGAGAAAGGGAAGTTTCGAGAAAGTAGAGTTTCTAAAAAGTGAAGTTTCGAGAAAGTGAAGTTACTAAAAAGTTAAATTTCGAGAAAGTGAAGTTTCTAAAGAGTGAAATTTCGAGAAAAGGAGGGTTTGGGAAAGTGAAATTTCGAGAAAGGGAAGGTTCGAGAAAGTGAAGTTTCTAAAAAGTGAAATTTCGAGAAAGGGAAGTTTGGAGAAAGTTCAGTTTCTAAAAATTGAAATTTCGAGAAAGTGAAAGCTTGAGAAAGTGAAATTTCGAGAAAGGGAAGTTTTGTGAAAGTGAAGTTTCTAAAAAGTTAAATTTCGAGAAAGTGAAGTTTCTAAAAAGTGAAGTTTCTAAAAGGTGAAATTTCGAGAAAGGGAAGGTTCGGGAAAGTGAAGTTTCTAAAAAGTGAAATTTCGAGAAAGGGAAGGTTCGGGAAAGTGAAGTTTCTAAAAAGTGAAATTTCGAGAAAGGGAAGGCTCGAGAAAGGGAAGTTTCTAAAAAGTGAAATTTCGATAAAGGGAAGCTTCGAGAAAGGGAAGTTTCTAAAAAGTAAACTTTCAAGAAAGTGAAATTTCAAGAATGTGAAGTTTCTAAAAAGTTAAATTTCGAGAAAGTGAAGTTTCTAAAAAGTGAAGTTTCTAAAAGGTGAAATTTCGAGAAAGGGAAGGTTCGGGAAAGTGAAGTTTCTAAAAAGTGAAATTTCGAGAAAGGGAAGGTTCGGGAAAGTGAAGTTTCTAAAAAGTGAAATTTCGAGAAAGGGAAGGCTCGAGAAAGGGAAGTTTCTAAAAAGTGAAATTTCGATAAAGGGAAGCTTCGAGAAAGGGAAGTTTCTAAAAAGTGAACTTTCAAGAAAGTGAAATTTCAAGAATGTGAAGTTTCTAAAAAGTTAAATTTCAAGAAAGTGAAGTTTCTAAAAAGTGAAATTTCGAGAAAGTGAAGTTTTCAAAAAGTTAAATTTCGAGAGAGGGAAGTTTCTAAAAAGTGAACTTTCAAGAAAGTGAAATTTCAAGAATGTGAAGTTTCTAAAAAGTAAAATCTCTAGAAATTGAAATTTCGAGAAAGTGAAGTTTCTAAAAAGTGAAATTTCGAGAAAATGAAGTTCCGAGAAAGTGAAGTTTCGAGAAAGTTAAATTTCGGGAAAGTGAAGTTTCTAAAAATTGAAATTTTGAGAAGGGGAGGGTTCAAGACAGGGAAATTTCAAGAAAGTGAAGTTTCTAAAAAGTAAAATCTCTAGAAATTGAAATTTCGAGAAAGTGAAGTTTCTAAAAAGTGAAATTTCGAGAAAGTGAAGTTTCTAAAAAGTGAAGTTTCTAAAAAGTGAAGTTTCTAAAAAGTGAAATTTCGAGAAAGGGAGGGTTCGGGAAAGTGAAATTTCGAGAAAGGGAAGGTTCGAGAAAGTGAAATTTCGAGAAAGGAAAGTTTCGTGAAAGTGAAGTTTCTAAAAGGTGAAATTTCGAGAAAGGGAAGGTTCGGGAAAGTGAAGTTTCTAAAAAGTGAAATTTCGAGAAAATGAAGTTCCGAGAAAGTGAAGTTTCGAGAAAGTTAAATTTCGGGAAAGTGAAGTTTCTAAAAATTGAAATTTTGAGAAGGGGAGGGTTCGGGACAGGGAAATTTCGAGAAAGGGAAATTTCAAGAAAGTGAAGTTTCCAAAAAGTAAAATCTCTAGAAATTGAAATTTCGAGAAAGTGAAGTTTCTAAAAAGTGAAATTTCGAGAAAGTAAAGTTTCTAAAAAGAGAAGTTTCTAAAAAGTGAAATTTCGAGAAAGGGAGGGTTCGGGAAAGTGAAATTTCGAGAAAGGGAAGGTTCGAGAAAGTGAAATTTCGAGAAAGGGAAGTTTCGTGAAAGTGAAGTTTCTAAAAAGTGAAATTTCGAGAAAGGGAAGGTTCGGGAAAGTGAAGTTTCTAAAAAGTGAAATTTCGAGAAAGGGAAGGTTCGGGAAAGTGAAGTTTCTAAAAAGTAAAATTTCGAGAAAGGGAAGTTTCGAGAAAGTAGAGTTTCTAAAAAGTGAAGTTTCGAGAAAGTGAAGTTACTAAAAAGTTAAATTTCGAGAAAGTGAAGTTTCTAAAGAGTGAAATTTCGAGAAAAGGAGGGTTTGGGAAAGTGAAATTTCGAGAAAGGGAAGGTTCGAGAAAGTGAAGTTTCTAAAAAGTGAAATTTCGAGAAAGGGAAGTTTGGAGAAAGTTCAGTTTCTAAAAATTGAAATTTCGAGAAAGTGAAGGCTTGAGAAAGTGAAATTTCGAGAAAGGGAAGTTTTGTGAAAGTGAAGTTTCTAAAAAGTTAAATTTCGAGAAAGTGAAGTTTCTAAAAAGTGAAGTTTCTAAAAGGTGAAATTTCGAGAAAGGGAAGGTTCGGGAAAGTGAAGTTTCTAAAAGGTGAAATTTCGAGAAAGGGAAGGTTCGGGAAAGTGAAGTTTCTAAAAATTGAAATTTCGAGAAAGGGAAGGCTCGAGAAAGGGAAGTTTCTAAAAAGTGAAATTTCGATAAAGGGAAGCTTCGAGAAAGGGAAGTTTCTAAAAAGTGAACTTTCAAGAAAGTGAAATTTCAAGAATGTGAAGTTTCTAAAAAGTGAAATTTCGAGAAAGTGAAGTTTCTAAAAAGTGAAGTTTCTAAAAGGTGAAATTTCGAGAAAGGGAAGGTTCGGGAAAGTGAAGTTTCTAAAAAGTGAAATTTCGAGAAAGGGAAGGTTCGGGAAAGTGAAGTTTCTAAAAAGTGAAATTTCGAGAAAGGGAAATTTCGAGAAAGTGAAGTTTCTAAAAAGTTAAATTTCGAGAAAGGGAAGGTTCGAGAAAGTGAAGTTTCTAAAAAGTGAAATTTCGAGAAAGGGAAGGTTCGGGAAAGTGAAGTTTCTAAAAAGTGAAATTTCGAGAAAGGGAAGTTTCGAGAAAGTAGAGTTTCTAAAAAGTGAAATTTCGAGAAAGTGAAGTTACTAAAAAGTTAAATTTCGAGA
Source organism: Macrostomum cliftonense (assembly GCA_950096795.1). Taxonomy (NCBI): domain Eukaryota; kingdom Metazoa; phylum Platyhelminthes; family Macrostomidae; genus Macrostomum; species Macrostomum cliftonense. Next base: position 95,283 of record CATNEM010000181.1, read on the forward strand.
AAGTGAAGTTTCTAAAGAGTGAAATTTCGAGAAAAGGAGGGTTTGGGAAAGTGAAATTTCGAGAAAGGGAAGGTTCGAGAAAGTGAAGTTTCTAAAAAGTGAAATTTCGAGAAAGGGAAGTTTGGAGAAAGTTCAGTTTCTAAAAATTGAAATTTCGAGAAAGTGAAGGCTTGAGAAAGTGAAATTTCGAGAAAGGGAAGTTTTGTGAAAGTGAAGTTTCTAAAAAGTGAAATTTCGAGAAAGTGAAGTTTCTAAAAAGTGAAGTTTCTAAAAGGTGAAATTTCGAGAAAGGGAAGGTTCGAGAAAGTGGAGTGTCTAAAAAGTGAAATTTCGAGCAAGGGAGGGTTCGGGAAAGTGAAGTTTCTAAAAATTGAAATTTCGAGAAAGGGAAGGCTCGAGAAAGGGAAGTTTCTAAAAAGTGAAATTTCGATAAAGGGAAGCTTCGAGAAAGGGAAGTTTCTAAAAAGTGAACTTTCAAGAAAGTGAAATTTCAAGAATGTGAAGTTTCTAAAAAGTTAAATTTCGAGAAAGTGAAGTTTCTAAAAAGTGAAGTTTCTAAAAGGTGAAATTTCGAGAAAGGGAAGGTTCGGGAAAGTGAAGTTTCTAAAAAGTGAAATTTCGAGAAAGGGAAGGTTCGGGAAAGTGAAGTTTCTAAAAAGTGAAATTTCGAGAAAGGGAAGTTTGGAGAAAGTTCAGTTTCTAAAAAGTGAAATTTCGAGAAAGTGAAGGTTCGAGAAAGTGAAGTTTTCAAAAAGTTAAATTTCGAGAAAGGGAAGTTTCGAGAAAGTAGAGTTTCTAAAAAGTGAAATTTCGAGAAAGTGAAGTTTCTAAAAAGTAAAATCTCTAGAAATTGAAATTTCGAGAAAGTGAAGTTTCTAAAAAGTGAAATTTCGAGAAAGTGAAGTTTCTAAAAGTGAAGTTTCTAAAAAGTGAAGTTTCTAAAAAGCGAAATTTCGAGAAAGGGAGGGTTCGGGAAAGTGAAATTTCGAGAAAGGGAAGGTTCGAGAAAGTGAAATTTCGAGAAAGGAAAGTTTCGTGAAAGTGAAGTTTCTAAAAGGTGAAATTTCGAGAAAGGGAAGGTTCGGGAAAGTGAAGTTTCTAAAAAGTGAAATTTCGAGAAAATGAAGTTCCGAGAAAGTGAAGTTTCTAAAAATTGACATTTTGAGAAGGGTAGGGTTCGGGACAGGGAAATTTCGAGAAAGGGAAATTTCAAGAAAGTGAAGTTTCTAAAAAGTAAAATCTCTAGAAATTGAAATTTCGAGAAAGTGAAGTTTCTAAAAAGTGAAATTTCGAGAAAGTAAAGTTTCTAAAAAGAGAAGTTTCTAAAAGTGAAATTTCGAGAAAGGGAGGGTTCGGGAAAGTGAAATTTCGAGAAAGGGAAGGTTCGAGAAAGTGAAATTTCGAGAAAGGGAAGTTTCGTGAAAGTGAAGTTTCTAAAAAGTGAAATTTCGAGAAAGGGAAGGTTCGGGAAAGTGAAGTTTCTAAAAAGTGAAATTTCGAGAAAGGGAAGGTTCGGGAAAGTGAAGTTTCTAAAAAGTAAAATTTCGAGAAAGGGAAGTTTCGAGAAAGTAGAGTTTCTAAAAAGTGAAGTTTCGAGAAAGTGAAGTTACTAAAAAGTTAAATTTCGAGAAAGTGAAGTTTCTAAAGAGTGAAATTTCAAGAAAAGGAGGGTTTGGGAAAGTGAAATTTTGAGAAAGGGAAGGTTCGAGAAAGTGAAGTTTCTAAAAAGTGAAATTTCGAGAAAGGGAAGTTTGGAGAAAGTTCAGTTTCTAAAAATTGAAATTTCGAGAAAGTGAAAGCTTGAGAAAGTGAAATTTCGAGAAAGGGAAGTTTTGTGAAAGTGAAGTTTCTAAAAAGTTAAATTTCGAGAAAGTGAAGTTTCTAAAAAGTGAAGTTTCTAAAAGGTGAAATTTCGAGAAAGGGAAGGTTCGGGAAAGTGAAGTTTCTAAAAAGTGAAATTTCGAGAAAGGGAAGGTTCGGGAAAGTGAAGTTTCTAAAAAGTGAAATTTCGAGAAAGGGAAGGCTCGAGAAAGGGAAGTTTCTAAAAAGTGAAATTTCGATAAAGGGAAGCTTCGAGAAAGGGAAGTTTCTAAAAAGTGAACTTTCAAGAAAGTGAAATTTCAAGAATGTGAAGTTTCTAAAAAGTTAAATTTCAAGAAAGTGAAGTTTCTAAAAAGTGAAATTTCGAGAAAGGGAAGTTTCGTGAAAGTGCAATTTCGAGAAAGTGAAGTTTTCAAAAAGTTAAATTTCGAAGAAGGGACGTTTCTAAAAAGTGAAATTTCGAGAAAGTGAAGTTACTAAAAAGTTAAATTTCGAGAAAGTGAAGATTCTAAAAGTGAAATTTCGAGAAAATGAAGTTCCGAGAAAGTGAAGTTTGAGAAAGTAGAGTTTCTAAAAAGTGAAATTTCGAGAAAGTGAAGTTACTAAAAAGTTAAATTTCGAGAAAGTGAAGTTTCTAAAGAGTGAACTTTCAAGAAAGTGAAATTTCAAGAATGTGAAGTTTCTAAAAAGTTAAATTTCAAGAAAGTGAAGTTTCTAAAAAGTTAAATTTCGAGAAAGGGAAGTTTCGTGAAAGTGAAGTTTCTAAAAAGTGAAATTTCGAGAAAGGGAAGGTTCGGGAAAGTGAAGTTTCTAAAAAGTGAAATTTCGAGAAAGGGAAGGTTCGGGAAAGTGAAGTTTCTAAAAAGTAAAATTTCGAGAAAGGGAAGTTTCGAGAAAGTAGAGTTTCTAAAAAGTGAAGTTTCGAGAAAGTGAAGTTACTAAAAAGTTAAATTTCGAGAAAGTGAAGTTTCTAAAGAGTGAAATTTCGAGAAAAGGAGGGTTTGGGAAAGTGAAATTTCGAGAAAGGGAAGGTTCGAGAAAGTGAAGTTTCTAAAAAGTGAAATTTCGAGAAAGGGAAGTTTGGAGAAAGTTCAGTTTCTAAAAATTGAAATTTCGAGAAAGTGAAGGCTCGAGAAAGTGAAATTTCGAGAAAGGGAAGTTTTGTGAAAGTGAAGTTTCTAAAAAGTTAAATTTCGAGAAAGTGAAGTTTCTAAAAAGTGAAGTTTCTAAAAGGTGAAATTTCGAGAAAGGGAAGGTTCGGGAAAAGTGAAGTTTCTAAAAAGTGAAATTTCGAGAAAGGGAAGGTTCGGGAAAGTGAAGTTTCTAAAAAGTGAAATTTCGAGAAAGGGAAGGTTCGGGAAAGTGAAGTTTCTAAAAAGTGAAATTCGAGAAAGGGAAGGTTGGGGAAAGGGAAGTTTCTAAAAAGTGAAATTTCGATAAAGGGAAGCTTCGAGAAAGTGAAGTTTCTAAAAAGTGAACTTTCAAGAAAGTGAAATTTCAAGAATGTGAAGTTTCTAAAAAGTTAAATTTCGAGAAATTGAAGTTTCTAAAAAGTTAAATTTCGAGAAAGTGAAGTTTCTAAAAAGTTAAATTTCGAGAAAGTGAAGTTTCTAAAAAGTGAAGTTTCTAAAAAGTGAAATTTCAAGAATGTGAAGTTTCTAAAAAGTTAAATTTCAAGAAAGTGAAGTTTCTAAAAAGTTAAATTTCGAGAAAGGGAAGTTTCGTGAAAGTGAAGTTTCTAAAAAGTGAAATTTCGAGAAAGGGAAGGTTCGGGAAAGTGAAGTTTCTAAAAAGTGAAATTTCGAGAAAGGGAAGGTTCGGGAAAGTGAAGTTTCTAAAAAGTAAAATTTCGAGAAAGGGAAGTTTCGAGAAAGTAGAGTTTCTAAAAAGTGAAGTTTCGAGAAAGTGAAGTTTCTAAAAAGTGAAGTTTCTAGAAAGTGAAGTTTCTAAAAAGTGAAATTTCTAGAAAAGGAGGGTTCGGGAAAGGGAAATTTCGAGAAAGGGAAGGTTCGAGAAAGTGAAGTTTCTAAAAAGTGAAATTTCGAGATAGGGAAGTTTGGAGAAAGTTCAGTTTCTAAAAATTGAAATTTCGAGAAAGTGATAGCTTGAGAAAGTGAAATTTCGAGAAAGGGAAGTTTTGTGAAAGTGAAGTTTCTAAAAAGTTAAATTTCGAGAAAGTGAAGTTTCTAAAAAGAGAAGTTTCTAAAGGGTGAAATTTCGAGAAAGGGAAGGTTCGGGAAAGTGAAGTTTCTAAAAAGTGAAATTTCGAGAAAGGGAAGGTTCGGGAAAGTGAAGTTTCTAAAAAGTGAAATTTCGAGAAAGGGAAGGTTCGGGAAAGTGAAGTTTCTAAAAAGTGAAATTTCGAGAAAGGGAAGGTTCGGGAAAGTGAAGTTTCTAAAAAGTGAAATTTCGATAAAGGGAAGCTTCGAGAAAGGGAAGTTTCTAAAAAGTGAACTTTCAAGAAAGTGAAATTTCGAGAATGTGAAGTTTCTAAAAAGTTAAATTTCAAGAAAGTGAAGTTTCTAAAAAGTGAAATTTCGAGAAAGTGAAGTTTTCAAAAAGTTAAATTTCGAGAGAGGGAAGTTTCTAAAAAGTGAACTTTCAAGAAAGTGAAATTTCAAGAATGTGAAGTTTCTAAAAAGTGAAATTTCAAGAATGTGAAGTTTCTAAAAAGTGCAATTTCGAGAAAGTGAAGTTTTCAAAAAGTTAAATTTCGAGAAAGTGAAGATTCTAAAAAGTGAAATTTCGAGAAAATGAATTTCCGAGAAAGTGAAGTTTCAAGAAAGTTAAATTTCGGGAAAGTGAAGTTTCTAAAAATTGAAATTTTGAGAAGGGGACGGTTCGGGACAGGGAAATTTCAAGAAAGTGAAGTTTCTAAAAAGTAAAATCTCTAGAAATTGAAATTTCGAGAAAGTGAAGTTTCTAAAAAGTGAAATTTCGAGAAAATGAAGTTCCGAGAAAGTGAAGTTTCGAGAAAGTTAAATTTCGGGAAAGTGAAGTTTCTAAAAATTGAAATTTTGAGAAGGGGAGGGTTCAGGACAGGGAAATTTCGAGAAAGAGAAATTTCAAGAAAGTGAAGTTTCTAAAAAGTAAAATCTCTAGAAATTGAAATTTCGAGAAAGTGAAGTTTCTAAAAAGTAAAATCTCTAGAAATTGAAATTTCGAGAAAGTGAAGTTTCTAAAAAGTGAAATTTCGAGAAAGTAAAGTTTCTAAAAAGAGAAGTTTCTAAAAAGTGAAATTTCGAGAAAGGGAGGGTTCGGGAAAGTTAAATTTCGAGAAAGGGAAGGTTCGAGAAAGTGAAATTTCGAGAAAGGGAAGTTTCGTGGAAGTGAAGTTTCTAAAAAGTGAAATTTCGAGAAAGGGAAGGTTCGGGAAAGTGAAGTTTCTAAAAAGTAAAATTTCGAGAAAGGGAAGTTTCGAGAAAGTAGAGTTTCTAAAAAGTGAAGTTTCGAGAAAGTGAAGTTACTAAAAAGTTAAATTTCGAGAAAGTGAAGTTTCTAAAGAGTGAAATTTCGAGAAAAGGAGGGTTTGGGAAAGTGAAATTTCGAGAAAGGGAAGGTTCGAGAAAGTGAAGTTTCTAAAAAGTGAAATTTCGAGAAAGGGAAGTTTGGAGAAAGTTCAGTTTCTAAAAATTGAAATTTCGAGAAAGTGAAAGCTTGAGAAAGTGAAATTTCGAGAAAGGGAAGTTTTGTGAAAGTGAAGTTTCTAAAAAGTTAAATTTCGAGAAAGTGAAGTTTCTAAAAAGTGAAGTTTCTAAAAGGTGAAATTTCGAGAAAGGGAAGGTTCGGGAAAGTAAAGTTTCTAAAAGTGAAATTTCGAGAAAGGGAAGGTTCGGGAAAGTGAAGTTTCTAAAAAGTGAAATTTCGAGAAAGGGAAGGCTCGAGAAAGGGAAGTTTCTAAAAAGTGAAATTTCGATAAAGGGAAGCTTCGAGAAAGGGAAGTTTCTAAAAAGTGAACTTTCAAGAAAGTGAAATTTCAAGAATGTGAAGTTTCTAAAAAGTTAAATTTCAAGAAAGTGAAGTTTCTAAAAAGTTAAATTTCGAGAGAGGGAAGTTTCTAAAAAGTGAACTTTCAAGAAAGTAAAATTTCAAGAATGTGAAGTTTCTAAAAAGTTAAATTTCAAGAAAGTGAAGTTTCTAAAAAGTGCAATTTCGAGAAAGTGAAGTTTTCAAAAAGTTAAATTTCGAGAAAGGGAAGTTTCTAAAAAGTGAAATTTCGAGAAAGTGAAGTTACTAAAAAGTTAAATTTCGAGAAAGAGAAGTTTCTAAACAGTGAAATTTCGAGAAACTGAAATTTCGAGAAAGTGAAGATTCTAAAAGTGAAACTTCGAGAAAATGAAGTTCCGAGAAAGTGAAGTTTGAGAAAGTAGAGTTTCTAAAAAGTGAAATTTCGAGAAAGTGAAGTTACTAAAAAGTTAAATTTCGAGAAAGTGAAGTTTCTAAAGAGTGAACTTTCAAGAAAGTGAAATTTCAAGAATGTGAAGTTTCTAAAAAGTTAAATTTCAAGAAAGTGAAGTTTCTAAAAAGTTAAATTTCGAGAAAGGGAAGTTTCGTGAAAGTGAAGTTTCTAAAAAGTGAAATTTCGAGAAAGGGAAGGTTCGGGAAAGTGAAGTTTCTAAAAAGTGAAATTTCGAGAAAGGGAAGGTTCGGGAAAGTGAAGTTTCTAAAAAGTAAAATTTCGAGAAAGGGAAGTTTCGAGAAAGTAGAGTTTCTAAAAAGTGAAGTTTCGAGAAAGTGAAGTTACTAAAAAGTTAAATTTCGAGAAAGTGAAGTTTCTAAAGAGTGAAATTTCGAGAAAGGAGGGTTTGGGAAAGTGAAATTTCGAGAAAGTGAAAGCTTGAGAAAGTGAAATTTCGAGAAAGGGAAGTTTTGTGAAAGTGAAGTTTCTAAAAAGTTAAATTTCGAGAAAGTGAAGTTTCTAAAAAGTGAAGTTTCTAAAAGGTGAAATTTCGAGAAAGGGAAGGTTCGGGAAAGTGAAGTTTCTAAAAAGTGAAATTTCGAGAAAGGGAAGGTTCGGGAAAGTGAAGTTTCTAAAAAGTGAAATTTCGAGAAAGGGAAGGCTCGAGAAAGGGAAGTTTCTAAAAAGTGAAATTTCGATAAAGGGAAGCTTCGAGAAAGGGAAGTTTCTAAAAAGTGAACTTTCAAGAAAGTGAAATTTCAAGAATGTGAAGTTTCTAAAAAGTTAAATTTCAAGAAAGTGAAGTTTCTAAAAAGTTAAATTTCGAGAGAGGGAAGTTTCTAAAAAGTGAACTTTCAAGAAAGTAAAATTTCAAGAATGTGAAGTTTCTAAAAAGTTAAATTTCAAGAAAGTGAAGTTTCTAAAAAGTGCAATTTCGAGAAAGTGAAGTTTTCAAAAAGTTAAATTTCGAGAAAGGGAAGTTTCTAAAAAGTGAAATTTCGAGAAAGTGAAGTTACTAAAAAGTTAAATTTCGAGAAAGAGAAGTTTCTAAACAGTGAAATTTCGAGAAACTGAAATTTCGAGAAAGTGAAGATTCTAAAAGTGAAACTTCGAGAAAATGAAGTTCCGAGAAAGTTAAGTTTGAGAAAGTAGAGTTTCTAAAAAGTGAAATTTCGAGAAAGTGAAGTTACTAAAAAGTTAAATTTCGAGAAAGTGAAGTTTCTAAAGAGTGAACTTTCAAGAAAGTGAAATTTCAAGAATGTGAAGTTTCTAAAAAGTTAAATTTCAAGAAAGTGAAGTTTCTAAAAAGTTAAATTTCGAGAAAGGGAAGTTTCGTGAAAGTGAAGTTTCTAAAAAGTGAAATTTCGAGAAAGGGAAGGTTCGGGAAAGTGAAGTTTCTAAAAGTGAAATTTCGAGAAAGGGAAGGTTCGGGAAAGTGAAGTTTCTAAAAAGTAAAATTTCGAGAAAGGGAAGTTTCGAGAAAGTAGAGTTTCTAAAAAGTGAAGTTTCGAGAAAGTGAAGTTACTAAAAAGTTAAATTTCGAGAAAGTGAAGTTTCTAAAGAGTGAAATTTCGAGAAAAGGAGGGTTTGGGAAAGTGAAATTTCGAGAAAGGGAAGGTTCGAGAAAGTGAAGTTTCTAAAAAGTGAAATTTCGAGAAAGGGAAGTTTGGAGAAAGTTCAGTTTCTAAAAATTGAAATTTCGAGAAAGTGATAGCTTGAGAAAGTGAAATTTCGAGAAAGGGAAGTTTTGTGAAAGTGAAGTTTCTAAAAAGTTAAATTTCGAGAAAGTGAAGTTTCTAAAAAGTGAAGTTTCTAAAAGGTGAAATTTCGAGAAAGGGAAGGTTCGGGAAAGTGAAGTTTCTAAAAAGTGAAATTTCGAGAAAGGGAAGGTTCGGGAAAGTGAAGTTTCTAAAAAGTGAAATTTCGAGAAAGGGAAGGTTCGGGAAAGTGAAGTTTCTAAAAAGTGAAATTTCGAGAAAGGGAAGGCTCGAGAAAGGGAAGTTTCTAAAAAGTGAAATTTCGATAAAGGGAAGCTTCGAGAAAGGGAAGTTTCTAAAAAGTGAACTTTCAAGAAAGTGAAATTTCAAGAATGTGAAGTTTCTAAAAAGTTAAATTTCAAGAAAGTGAAGTTTCTAAAAAGTTAAATTTCGAGAAAGTGAAGTTTTCAAAAAGTTAAATTTCGAGAGAGGGAAGTTTCTAAAAAGTGAACTTTCAAGAAAGTGAAATTTCAAGAATGTGAAGTTTCTAAAAAGTTAAATTTCAAGAAAGTGAAGTTTCTAAAAAGTGCAATTTCGAGAAAGTGAAGTTTTCAAAAAGTTAAATTTCGAGAAAGTGAAGATTCTAAAAAGTGAAATTTCGAGAAAATGAATTTCCGAGAAAGTGAAGTTTCGAGAAAGTTAAATTTCGGGAAAGTGAAGTTTCTAAAAAGTAAAATTTCGAGAAAGGGAAGTTTCGAGAAAGTAGAGTTTCTAAAAAGTGAAGTTTCGAGAAAGTGAAGTTACTAAAAAGTTAAATTTCGAGAAAGTGAAGTTTCTAAAGAGTGAAATTTCGAGAAAAGGAGGGTTTGGGAAAGTGAAATTTCGAGAAAGGGAAGGTTCGAGAAAGTGAAGTTTCTAAAAAGTGAAATTTCGAGAAAGGGAAGTTTGGAGAAAGTTCAGTTTCTAAAAATTGAAATTTCGAGAAAGTGAAAGCTTGAGAAAGTGAAATTTCGAGAAAGGGAAGTTTTGTGAAAGTGAAGTTTCTAAAAAGTTAAATTTCGAGAAAGTGAAGTTTCTAAAAAGTGAAGTTTCTAAAAGGTGAAATTTCGAGAAAGGGAAGGTTCGGGAAAGTGAAGTTTCTAAAAAGTGAAATTTCGAGAAAGGGAAGGTTCGGGAAAGTGAAGTTTCTAAAAAGTGAAATTTCGAGAAAGGGAAGGCTCGAGAAAGGGAAGTTTCTAAAAAGTGAAATTTCGATAAAGGGAAGCTTCGAGAAAGGGAAGTTTCTAAAAAGTGAACTTTCAAGAAAGTGAAATTTCAAGAATGTGAAGTTTCTAAAAGTTAAATTTCAAGAAAGTGAAGTTTCTAAAAAGTTAAATTTCGAGAGAGGGAAGTTTCTAAAAAGTGAACTTTCAAGAAAGTAAAATTTCAAGAATGTGAAGTTTCTAAAAAGTTAAATTTCAAGAAAGTGAAGTTTCTAAAAAGTGCAATTTCGAGAAAGTGAAGTTTTCAAAAAGTTAAATTTCGAGAAAGGGAAGTTTCTAAAAAGTGAAATTTCGAGAAAGTGAAGTTACTAAAAAGTTAAATTTCGAGAAAGAGAAGTTTCTAAACAGTGAAATTTCGAGAAACTGAAATTTCGAGAAAGTGAAGATTCTAAAAGTGAAACTTCGAGAAAATGAAGTTCCGAGAAAGTGAAGTTTGAGAAAGTAGAGTTTCTAAAAAGTGAAATTTCGAGAAAGTGAAGTTACTAAAAAGTTAAATTTCGAGAAAGTGAAGTTTCTAAAGAGTGAACTTTCAAGAAAGTGAAATTTCAAGAATGTGAAGTTTCTAAAAAGTTAAATTTCAAGAAAGTGAAGTTTCTAAAAAGTTAAATTTCGAGAAAGGGAAGTTTCGTGAAAGTGAAGTTTCTAAAAAGTGAAATTTCGAGAAAGGGAAGGTTCGGGAAAGTGAAGTTTCTAAAAAGTGAAATTTCGAGAAAGGGAAGGTTCGGGAAAGTGAAGTTTCTAAAAAGTAAAATTTCGAGAAAGGGAAGTTTCGAGAAAGTAGAGTTTCTAAAAAGTGAAGTTTAGAGAAAGTGAAGTTACTAAAAAGTTAAATTTCGAGAAAGTGAAGTTTCTAAAGAGTGAAATTTCGAGAAAAGGAGGGTTTGGGAAAGTGAAATTTCGAGAAAGGGAAGGTTCGAGAAAGTGAAGTTTCTAAAAAGTGAAATTTCGAGAAAGGGAAGTTTGGAGAAAGTTCAGTTTCTAAAAATTGAAATTTCGAGAAAGTGATAGCTTGAGAAAGTGAAATTTCGAGAAAGGGAAGTTTTGTGAAAGTGAAGTTTCTAAAAAGTTAAATTTCGAGAAAGTGAAGTTTCTAAAAAGTGAAGTTTCTAAAAGGTGAAATTTCGAGAAAGGGAAGGTTCGGGAAAGTGAAGTTTCTAAAAAGTGAAATTTCGAGAAAGGGAAGGTTCGGGAAAGTGAAGTTTCTAAAAGTGAAATTTCGAGAAAGGGAAGGTTCGGGAAAGTGAAGTTTCTAAAAAGTGAAATTTCGAGAAAGGGAAGGCTCGAGAAAGGGAAGTTTCTAAAAAGTGAAATTTCGATAAAGGGAAGCTTCGAGAAAGGGAAGTTTCTAAAAAGTGAACTTTCAAGAAAGTGAAATTTCAAGAATGTGAAGTTTCTAAAAAGTTAAATTTCAAGAAAGTGAAGTTTCTAAAAAGTTAAATTTCGAGAAAGTGAAGTTTTCAAAAAGTTAAATTTCGAGAGAGGGAAGTTTCTAAAAAGTGAACTTTCAAGAAAGTGAAATTTCAAGAATGTGAAGTTTCTAAAAAGTTAAATTTCAAGAAAGTGAAGTTTCTAAAAAGTGCAATTTCGAGAAAGTGAAGTTTTCAAAAAGTTAAATTTCGAGAAAGTGAAGATTCTAAAAAGTGAAATTTCGAGAAAATGAATTTCCGAGAAAGTGAAGTTTCGAGAAAGTTAAATTTCGGGAAAGTGAAGTTTCTAAAAAGTAAAATTTCGAGAAAGGGAAGTTTCGAGAAAGTAGAGTTTCTAAAAAGTGAAGTTTCGAGAAAGTGAAGTTACTAAAAAGTTAAATTTCGAGAAAGTGAAGTTTCTAAAGAGTGAAATTTCGAGAAAAGGAGGGTTTGGGAAAGTGAAATTTCGAGAAAGGGAAGGTTCGAGAAAGTGAAGTTTCTAAAAAGTGAAATTTCGAGAAAGGGAAGTTTGGAGAAAGTTCAGTTTCTAAAAATTGAAATTTCGAGAAAGTGAAAGCTTGAGAAAGTGAAATTTCGAGAAAGGGAAGTTTTGTGAAAGTGAAGTTTCTAAAAAGTTAAATTTCGAGAAAGTGAAGTTTCTAAAAAGTGAAGTTTCTAAAAGGTGAAATTTCGAGAAAGGGAAGGTTCGGGAAAGTGAAGTTTCTAAAAAGTGAAATTTCGAGAAAGGGAAGGTTCGGGAAAGTGAAGTTTCTAAAAAGTGAAATTTCGAGAAAGGGAAGGCTCGAGAAAGGGAAGTTTCTAAAAAGTGAAATTTCGATAAAGGGAAGCTTCGAGAAAGGGAAGTTTCTAAAAAGTGAACTTTCAAGAAAGTGAAATTTCAAGAATGTGAAGTTTCTAAAAAGTTAAATTTCAAGAAAGTGAAGTTTCTAAAAAGTTAAATTTCGAGAGAGGGAAGTTTCTAAAAAGTGAACTTTCAAGAAAGTAAAATTTCAAGAATGTGAAGTTTCTAAAAAGTTAAATTTCAAGAAAGTGAAGTTTCTAAAAAGTGCAATTTCGAGAAAGTGAAGTTTTCAAAAAGTTAAATTTCGAGAAAGGGAAGTTTCTAAAAAGTGAAATTTCGAGAAAGTGAAGTTACTAAAAAGTTAAATTTCGAGAAAGAGAAGTTTCTAAACAGTGAAATTTCGAGAAACTGAAATTTCGAGAAAGTGAAGATTCTAAAAGTGAAACTTCGAGAAAATGAAGTTCCGAGAAAGTGAAGTTTGAGAAAGTAGAGTTTCTAAAAAGTGAAATTTCGAGAAAGTGAAGTTACTAAAAAGTTAAATTTCGAGAAAGTGAAGTTTCTAAAGAGTGAACTTTCAAGAAAGTGAAATTTCAAGAATGTGAAGTTTCTAAAAAGTTAAATTTCAAGAAAGTGAAGTTTCTAAAAAGTTAAATTTCGAGAAAGGGAAGTTTCGTGAAAGTGAAGTTTCTAAAAAGTGAAATTTCGAGAAAGGGAAGGTTCGGGAAAGTGAAGTTTCTAAAAAGTGAAATTTCGAGAAAGGGAAGGTTCGGGAAAGTGAAGTTTCTAAAAAGTAAAATTTCGAGAAAGGGAAGTTTCGAGAAAGTAGAGTTTCTAAAAAGTGAAGTTTCGAGAAAGTGAAGTTACTAAAAAGTTAAATTTCGAGAAAGTGAAGTTTCTAAAGAGTGAAATTTCGAGAAAAGGAGGGTTTGGGAAAGTGAAATTTCGAGAAAGGGAAGGTTCGAGAAAGTGAAGTTTCTAAAAAGTGAAATTTCGAGAAAGGGAAGTTTGGAGAAAGTTCAGTTTCTAAAAATTGAAATTTCGAGAAAGTGATAGCTTGAGAAAGTGAAATTTCGAGAAAGGGAAGTTTTGTGAAAGTGAAGTTTCTAAAAAGTTAAATTTCGAGAAAGTGAAGTTTCTAAAAGTGAAGTTTCTAAAAGGTGAAATTTTGAGAAAGGGAAGGTTCGGGAAAGTGAAGTTTCTAAAAAGTGAAATTTCGAGAAAGGGAAGGTTCGGGAAAGTGAAGTTTCTAAAAAGTGAAATTTCGAGAAAGGGAAGGTTCGGGAAAGTGAAGTTTCTAAAAAGTGAAATTTCGAGAAAGGGAAGGCTCGAGAAAGGGAAGTTTCTAAAAAGTGAAATTTCGATAAAGGGAAGCTTCGAGAAAGGGAAGTTTCTAAAAAGTGAACTTTCAAGAAAGTGAAATTTCAAGAATGTGAAGTTTCTAAAAAGTTAAATTTCAAGAAAGTGAAGTTTCTAAAAAGTTAAATTTCGAGAAAGTGAAGTTTTCAAAAAGTTAAATTTCGAGAGAGGGAAGTTTCTAAAAATTGAACTTTCAAGAAAGTGAAATTTCAAGAATGTGAAGTTTCTAAAAAGTTAAATTTCAAGAAAGTGAAGTTTCTAAAAAGTGCAATTTCGAGAAAGTGAAGTTTTCAAAAAGTTAAATTTCGAGAAAGTGAAGATTCTAAAAAGTGAAATTTCGAGAAAATGAATTTCCGAGAAAGTGAAGTTTCGAGAAAGTTAAATTTCGGGAAAGTGAAGTTTCTAAAAATTGAAATTTTGAGAAGGGGAGGGTTCGGGACAGGGAAATTTCAAGAAAGTGAAGTTTCTAAAAAGTAAAATCTCTAGAAATTGAAATTTCGAGAAAGTGAAGTTTCTAAAAAGTGAAATTTCGAGAAAATGAAGTTCCGAGAAAGTGAAGTTTCGAGAAAGTTAAATTTCGGGAAAGTGAAGTTTCTAAAAATTGAAATTTTGAGAAGGGGAGGGTTCGGGACAGGGAAATTTCGAGAAAGGGAAATTTCAAGAAAGTGAAGTTTCTAAAAAGTAAAATCTCTAGAAATTGAAATTTAGAGAAAGTGAAGTTTCTAAAAATTGAAATTTCGAGAAAGGGAAGGCTCGAGAAAGGGAAGTTTCTAAAAAGTGAAATTTCGATAAAGGGAAGCTTCGAGAAAGGGAAGTTTCTAAAAAGTGAACTTTTAAGAAAGTGAAATTTCAAGAATGTGAAGTTTCTAAAAAGTTAAATTTCAAGAAAGTGAAGTTTCTAAAAAGTTAAATTTCGTCAAAGTGAAGTTTTCAAAAAGTTAAATTTCGAGAAACTGAAATTTGGAGAAAGGGAAGTTTCTAAAAAGTGAACTTTCAAGAAAGTGAAATTTCAAGAATGTGAAGTTTCTAAAAAGTTAAATTTCAAGAAAGTGAAGTTTCTAAAAAGTGAAATTTCGAGAAAGTGAAGTTTTCAAAAAGTTAAATTTCGAGAAAGTGAAGATTCTAAAAAGTGAAATTTCGAGAAAATGAATTTCCGAGAAAGTGAAGTTTCGAGAAAGTTAAATTTCGAGAAAGTGAAGTTTCTAAAAAGTTAAATTTCGAGAAAGGGAAGTTTCGAGAAAGTGGAGTTTCTAAAAAGTGAAATTTCGAGAAAGTGAAGTTTCTAAAAAGTTAAATTTCGAGAAAGTGAAGTTTCTAAAAAGTGAAATTTCGAGAAAAGGAGGGTTTGGGAAAGTGAAATTTCGAGAAAGGGAAGGTTCGAGAAAGTGAAGTTTCTAAAAAGTGAAATTTCGAGAAAGGGAAGTTTGGAGAAAGTTCAGTTTCTAAAAATTGAAATTTCGAGAAAGTGAAAGCTTGAGAAAGTGAAATTTCGAGAAAGGGAAGTTTTGTGAAAGTGAAGTTTCTAAAAAGTTAAATTTCGAGAAAGTGAAGTTTCTAAAAAGTGAAGTTTCTAAAAGGTGAAATTTCGAGAAAGGGAAGGTTCGGGAAAGTGAAGTTTCTAAAAAGTGAAATTTCGAGAAAGGGAAGGTTCGGGAAAGTGAAGTTTCTAAAAAGTGAAATTTCGAGAAAGGGAAGGCTCGAGAAAGGGAAGTTTCTAAAAAGTGAAATTTCGATAAAGGGAAGCTTCGAGAAAGGGAAGTTTCTAAAAAGTGAACTTTCAAGAAAGTGAAATTTCAAGAATGTGAAGTTTCTAAAAAGTTAAATTTCAAGAAAGTGAAGTTTCTAAAAAGTTAAATTTCGAGAGAGGGAAGTTTCTAAAAAGTGAACTTTCAAGAAAGTAAAATTTCAAGAATGTGAAGTTTCTAAAAAGTTAAATTTCAAGAAAGTGAAGTTTCTAAAAAGTGCAATTTCGAGAAAGTGAAGTTTTCAAAAAGTTAAATTTCGAGAAAGGGAAGTTTCTAAAAAGTGAAATTTCGAGAAAGTGAAGTTACTAAAAAGTTAAATTTCGAGAAAGAGAAGTTTCTAAACAGTGAAATTTCGAGAAACTGAAATTTCGAGAAAGTGAAGATTCTAAAAGTGAAACTTCGAGAAAATGAAGTTCCGAGAAAGTGAAGTTTGAGAAAGTAGAGTTTCTAAAAAGTGAAATTTCGAGAAAGTGAAGTTACTAAAAAGTTAAATTTCGAGAAAGTGAAGTTTCTAAAGAGTGAACTTTCAAGAAAGTGAAATTTCAAGAATGTGAAGTTTCTAAAAAGTTAAATTTCAAGAAAGTGAAGTTTCTAAAAAGTTAAATTTCGAGAAAGGGAAGTTTCGTGAAAGTGAAGTTTCTAAAAAGTGAAATTTCGAGAAAGGGAAGGTTCGGGAAAGTGAAGTTTCTAAAAAGTGAAATTTCGAGAAAGGGAAGGTTCGGGAAAGTGAAGTTTCTAAAAAGTAAAATTTCGAGAAAGGGAAGTTTCGAGAAAGTAGAGTTTCTAAAAAGTGAAGTTTCGAGAAAGTGAAGTTACTAAAAAGTTAAATTTCGAGAAAGTGAAGTTTCTAAAGAGTGAAATTTCGAGAAAAGGAGGGTTTGGGAAAGTGAAATTTCGAGAAAGGGAAGGTTCGAGAAAGTGAAGTTTCTAAAAAGTGAAATTTCGAGAAAGGGAAGTTTGGAGAAAGTTCAGTTTCTAAAAATTGAAATTTCGAGAAAGTGATAGCTTGAGAAAGTGAAATTTCGAGAAAGGGAAGTTTTGTGAAAGTGAAGTTTCTAAAAAGTGAAATTTCGAGAAAGTGAAGTTTCTAAAAAGTGAAGTTTCTAAAAGGTGAAATTTCGAGAAAGGGAAGGTTCGGGAAAGTGAAGTTTCTAAAAATTGAAATTTCGAGAAAGGGAAGGTTCGGGAAAGTGAAGTTTCTAAAAAGTGAAATTTCGAGAAAGGGAAGGTTCGGGAAAGTGAAGTTTCTAAAAATTGAAATTTCGAGAAAGGGAAGGCTCGAGAAAGGGAAGTTTCTAAAAAGTGAAATTTCGATAAAGGGAAGCTTCGAGAAAGGGAAGTTTCTAAAAAGTGAACTTTCAAGAAAGTGAAATTTCAAGAATGTGAAGTTTCTAAAAAGTTAAATTTCAAGAAAGTGAAGTTTCTAAAAAGTTAAATTTCGTCAAAGTGAAGTTTTCAAAAAGTTAAATTTCGAGAGAGGGAAGTTTCTAAAAATTGAACTTTCAAGAAAGTGAAATTTCAAGAATGTGAAGTTTCTAAAAAGTTAAATTTCAAGAAAGTGAAGTTTCTAAAAAGTGAAATTTCGAGAAAGTGAAGTTTTCAAAAAGTTAAATTTCGAGAAAGTGAAGATTCTAAAAAGTGAAATTTCGAGAAAATGAATTTCCGAGAAAGTGAAGTTTCGAGAAAGTTAAATTTCGGGAAAGTGAAGTTTCTAAAAATTGAAATTTTGAGAAGGGGAGGGTTCGGGACAGGGAAATTTCAAGAAAGTGAAGTTTCTAAAAAGTAAAATCTGTAGAAATTGAAATTTCGAGAAAGTGTAGTTTCTAAAAAGTGAAATTTCGAGAAAATGAAGTTCCGAGAAAGTGAAGTTTCGAGAAAGTTAAAATTCGGGAAAGTGAAGTTTCTAAAAATTGACATTTTGAGAAGGGGAGGGTTCGGGACAGGGAAATTTCGAGAAAGGGAAATTTCAAGAAAGTGAAGTTTCTAAAAAGTAAAATCTGTAGAAATTGAAATTTCGAGAAAGTGTAGTTTCTAAAAAGTGAAATTTCGAGAAACTGAAATTTCGAAAAAGTGAAGTTTCTAAAAAGTGAAATTTCGAGCAAGGGAGGGTTCGGGAAAGTGAAATTTCGATAAAGGGAAGGTTCGAGAAAGTGAAATTTCGAGAAAGGGAAGTTTCGTGAAAGTGAAGTTTCTAAAAGGTGAAATTTCGAGAAAGGGAAGGTTCGGGAAAGTGAAGTTTCTAAAAAGTGAAATTTCGAGAAAGGGAAGGTTCGGGAAAGTGAAGTTTCTAAAAAGTAAAATTTCGAGAAAGGGAAGTTTCGAGAAAGTAGAGTTTCTAAAAAGTGAAGTTTCGAGAAAGTGAAGTTACTAAAAAGTTAAATTTCGAGAAAGTGAAGTTTCTAAAGAGTGAAATTTCGAGAAAAGGAGGGTTTGGGAAAGTGAAATTTCGAGAAAGGGAAGGTTCGAGAAAGTGAAGTTTCTAAAAAGTGAAATTTCGAGAAAGGAAAGGCTCGAGAAAGGGAAGTTTCTAAAAATTGAAATTTCTAGAAAGTGAAGGCTTGAGAAAGTGAAATTTCGAGAAAGGGAAGTTTCGAGAAAGTAGAGTTTCTAAAAAGTGAAATTTCGAGAAAGTGAAGTTACTAAAAAGTTAAATTTCGAGAAAGTGAAGTTTCTAAAGAGTGAAATTTCGAGAAAAGGAGGGTTTGGGAAAGTGAAATTTCGAGAAAGGGAAGGTTCGAGAAAGTGAAGTTTCTAAAAAGTGAAATTTCGAGAAAGGGAAGTTTGGAGAAAGTTCAGTTTCTAAAAATTGAAATTTCGAGAAAGTGATAGCTTGAGAAAGTGAAATTTCGAGAAAGGGAAGTTTTGTGAAAGTGAAGTTTCTAAAAAGTTAAATTTCGAGAAAGTGAAGTTTCTAAAAAGTGAAGTTTCTAAAAGGTGAAATTTTGAGAAAGGGAAGGTTCGGGAAAGTGAAGTTTCTAAAAAGTGAAATTTCGAGAAAGGGAAGGTTCGGGAAAGTGAAGTTTCTAAAAAGTGAAATTTCGAGAAAGGGAAGGTTCGGGAAAGTGAAGTTTCTAAAAAGTGAAATTTCGAGAAAGGGAAGGCTCGAGAAAGGGAAGTTTCTAAAAAGTGAAATTTCGATAAAGGGAAGCTTCGAGAAAGGGAAGTTTCTAAAAAGTGAACTTTCAAGAAAGTGAAATTTCAAGAATGTGAAGTTTCTAAAAAGTTAAATTTCAAGAAAGTGAAGTTTCTAAAAAGTTAAATTTCGAGAAAGTGAAGTTTTCAAAAAGTTAAATTTCGAGAGAGGGAAGTTTCTAAAAATTGAACTTTCAAGAAAGTGAAATTTCAAGAATGTGAAGTTTCTAAAAAGTTAAATTTCAAGAAAGTGAAGTTTCTAAAAAGTGCAATTTCGAGAAAGTGAAGTTTTCAAAAAGTTAAATTTCGAGAAAGTGAAGATTCTAAAAAGTGAAATTTCGAGAAAATGAATTTCCGAGAAAGTGAAGTTTCGAGAAAGTTAAATTTCGGGAAAGTGAAGTTTCTAAAAATTGAAATTTTGAGAAGGGGAGGGTTCGGGACAGGGAAATTTCAAGAAAGTGAAGTTTCTAAAAAGTAAAATCTCTAGAAATTGAAATTTCGAGAAAGTGAAGTTTCTAAAAAGTGAAATTTCGAGAAAATGAAGTTCCGAGAAAGTGAAGTTTCGAGAAAGTTAAATTTCGGGAAAGTGAAGTTTCTAAAAATTGAAATTTTGAGAAGGGGAGGGTTCGTGACAGGGAAATTTCGAGAAAGGGAAATTTCAAGAAAGTGAAGTTTCTAAAAAGTAAAATCTCTAGAAATTGAAATTTAGAGAAAGTGAAGTTTCTAAAAAGTGAAATTTCGAGAAAGTAAAGTTTCTAAAAAGAGAAGTTTCTAAAAAGTGAAATTTCGAGAAAGGGAGGGTTCGGGAAAGTGAAATTTCGAGAAAGGGAAGGTTCGAGAAAGTGAAATTTCGAGAAAGGGAAGTTTCGTGAAAGTGAAGTTTCTAAAAAGTGAAATTTCGAGAAAGGGAAGGTTCGGGAAAGTGAAGTTTCTAAAAAGTGAAATTTCGAGAAAGGGAAGGTTCGGGAAAGTGAAGTTTCTAAAAAGTAAAATTTCGAGAAAGGGAAGTTTCGAGAAAGTAGAGTTTCTAAAAAGTGAAGTTTCGAGAAAGTGAAGTTACTAAAAAGTTAAATTTCGAGAAAGTGAAGTTTCTAAAGAGTGAAATTTCGAGAAAAGGAGGGTTTGGGAAAGTGAAATTTCGAGAAAGGGAGGGTTCGAGAAAGTGAAGTTTCTAAAAAGTGAAATTTCGAGAAAGGAAAGGCTCGAGAAAGGGAAGTTTCTAAAAATTGAAATTTCTAGAAAGTGAAGGCTTGAGAAAGTGAAATTTCGAGAAAGGGAAGTTTTGTGAAAGTGAAGTTTCTAAAAAGTTAAATTTCGAGAAAGTGAAGTTTCTAAAAAGTGAAGTTTCTAAAAGGTGAAATTTCGAGAAAGGGAAGGTTCGGGAAAGTGAAGTTTCTAAAAAGTGAAATTTCGAGAAAGGGAAGGTTCGGGAAAGTGAAGTTTCTAAAAAGTGAAATTTCGAGAAAGGGAAGGCTCGAGAAAGGGAAGTTTCTAAAAAGTGAAATTTCGATAAAGGGAAGCTTCGAGAAAGGGAAGTTTCTAAAAAGTGAACTTTCAAGAAAGTGAAATTTCAAGAATGTGAAGTTTCTAAAAAGTTAAATTTCAAGAAAGTGAAGTTTCTAAAAAGTGAAATTTCGAGAAAGTGAAGTTTTCAAAAAGTTAAATTTCGAGAAAGGGAAGTTTCTAAAAAGTGAACTTTCAAGAAAGTGAAATTTCAAGAATGTGAAGTTTCTAAAAAGTTAAATTTCAAGAAAGTGAAGTTTCTAAAAAGTGCAATTTCGAGAAAGTGAAGTTTCTAAAAAGTAAAATCTCTAGAAATTGAAATTTCGAGAAAGTGAAGTTTCTAAAAAGTGAAATTTCGAGAAAGTAAAGTTTCTAAAAAGAGAAGTTTCTAAAAAGTGAAATTTCGAGAAAGGGAAGGTTCGAGAAAGTGAAATTTCGAGAAAGGGAAGTTTCGTGAAGGTGAAGTTTCTAAAAAGTGAAATTTCGAGAAAGGGAAGGTTCGGGAAAGTGAAGTTTCTAAAAAGTGCAATTTCGAGAAAGTGAAATTTCAAGAATGTGAAGTTTCTAAAAAGTTAAATTTCAAGAAAGTGAAGTTTCTAAAAAGTGCAATTTCGAGAAAGTGAAGTTTTCAAAAAGTTAAATTTCGAGAAAGGGAAGTTTCTAAAAAGTGAAATTTCGAGAAAGTGAAGTTTCTAAAAAGTAAAATTTCGAGAAACTGAAATTTCGAGAAAGTGAAGTTTCTAAAAAGTGAAATTTCGAGAAAATGAAGTTCCGAGAAAGTGAAGTTTCGAGAAAGTTAAATTTCGGGAAACTGAAGTTTCTAAAAATTGAAATTTTGAGAAGGGGAGGGTCCGGGACAGGGAAATTTCAAGAAAGTGAAGTTTCTAAAAAGTAAAATCTCTAGAAATTCAAATTTCGAGAAAGTGAAGTTTCTTAAAAGTGAAATTTCGAGAAAGTAAAGTTTCTAAAAAGAGAAGTTTCTAAAAAGTGAAATTTCGAGAAAGGGAGGGTTCGGGAAAGTGAAATTTCGAGAAAGGGAAGGTTCGAGAAAGTTAAATTTCGAGAAAGAGAAGTTTCGTGAAAGTGAAGTTTCTAAAAAGTGAAATTTCGAGAAAGTGAAGGCTCGAGAAAGTGAAATTTCGAGAAAGGGAAGTTTCGTGAAAGTGAAGTTTCTAAAAAGTGAAATTTCGAGAAAGTGAAGTTTCTAAAAAGTTAAGTTTCTAAAAAGTGAAATTCGAGAAAGGGAAGGTTCGGGAAAGTGAAGTTTCTAAAAAGTGAAATTTCGAGAAAGGGAAGAAGGTTCGAGAAAGGAAAGTTTCTAAAAAGTGAAATTTCGATAAAGGGAAGCTTCGAGAAAGTGAAGTTTCTAAAAAGTGAACTTTCAAGAAAGTGAAATTTCAAGAATGTGAAGTTTCTAAAAAGTGAACTTTCAAGAAAGTGAAATTTCTAAAAAGTGAAATTTCGAGAAAGTAAAGTTTCTAAAAAGTGAAGTTTCTAAAAAGTGAAATTTCGAGAAAGGGAGGGTTCGGGAAAGGGAAATTTCGAGAAAGGGAAGGTTCGAGAAAGTGAAATTTCGAGAAAGGGAAGTTTCGTGAAAGTGAAGTTTCTAAAAAGTGAAATTTCGAGAAAGTGAAGGCTCGAGAAAGTGAATTTCGAGAAAGGGAAGTTTCGTGAAAGTGAAGTTTCTAAAAAGTGAACTTTCAAGAAAGTGAAATTTCAAGAATGTGAAGTTTCTAAAAAGTTAAATTTCGAGAAAGTGAAGTTTCTAAAAAGTGAAATTTCGAGAAAGGGAAGTTTCGAGAAAGTGAAGTTTCTAAAAAGTGAAATTTCGAGAAAGTGAGGGTTCGAGAAAGTGAAGTTTTCAAAAAGTTAAATTTCGAGAAAGGGAAGTTTCGAGAAAGTAGAGTTTCTAAAAAGTTAAATTTCGAGAAAGGGAAGTTTCTAAAGAGTGAAATTTCGAGAAACTGAAATTTCGAGAAAGTGAAGTTTCTAAAAAGTGAAATTTCGAGAAAATGAAGTTCCGAGAAAGTGAAGTTTCGAGAAAGTTAAATTTCGGGAAAGTGAAGTTTCTAAAAATTGAAATTTTGAGAAGGGGAGGGTTCGGGACAGGGAAATTTCGAGAAAGTGAAGTTTCCAAAAAGTAAAATCTCTAGAAATTGAAATTTCGAGAAAGTGAAGTTTCTAAAAAGTGAAATTTCGAGAAAGTAAAGTTTCTAAAAAGAGAAATTTCTAAAAAGTGAAATTTCGAGAAAGGGAGGGTTCGGGAAAGTGAAATTTCGAGAAAGGGAAGGTTCGAGAAAGTGAAATTTCGAGAAAGTGAAGTTTCTAAAAAGTTAAATTTCGAGAAAGGGAAGTTTCGAGAAAGTGGAGTTTCTGAAAAGTGAAATTTCGAGAAAGTGAAGTTTCTAAAAAGTGAAGTTTCTAAAATGTGAAATTTCTAGAAAGGGAGGGTTCGGGAAAGGGAAATTTCGAGAAAGGGAAGGTTCGAGAAAGTGAAATTTCGAGAAAGGGAAGTTTCGTGAAAGTGAAGTTTCTAAAAAGTGAAATTTCGAGAAAGTGAAGTTTTAAAAAGTGAAGTTTCTAAAAAGTGAAATTCGAGAAAGGGAAGGTTCGGGAAAGTGAAGTTTCTAAAAAGTGAAATTTCGAGAAAGGGAAGAAGGTTCGAGAAAGGAAAGTTTCTAAAAAGTGAAATTTCGATAAAGGGAAGCTTCGAGAAAGTGAAGTTTCTAAAAAGTGAACTTTCAAGAAAGTGAAATTTCAAGAATGTGAAGTTTCTAAAAAGTGAACTTTCAAGAAAGTGAAATTTCAAGAATGTGAAGTTTCTAAAAAGTTAAATTTCGAGAAAGTGAAGTTTCTAAAAAGTGAAATTTCGAGAAAGTGAAGTTTCTAGAAAGGGAGGGTTCGGGAAAGGGAAATTTTGAGAAAGGGAAGGTTCGAGAAAGTGGAGTGTTTAAAAAGTTAAATTTCGAGAAAGGGAGGGTTCGGGAAAGGGAAATTTCGAGAAAGGGAAATTTCAAGAAAGTGAAGTTTCCAAAAAGTAAAATCTCTAGAAATTGAAATTTCGAGAAAGTGAAGTTTCTAAAAAGTGAAATTTCGAGAAAGTAAAGTTTCTAAAAAGAGAAGTTTCTAAAAAGTGAAATTTCGAGAAAGGGAGGGTTCGGGAAAGTGAAATTTCGAGAAAGGGAAGGTTCGAGAAAGTGAAATTTCGAGAAAGGGAAGTTTCGTGAAAGTGAAGTTTCTAAAAAGTGAAATTTCGAGAAAGTGAAGTTTCTAAAAAGTTAAATTTCGAGAAAGGGAAGTTTCGAGAAAGTGGAGTTTCTGAAAAGTGAAATTTCGAGAAAGTGAAGTTTCTAAAAAGTGAAGTTTCTAAAATGTGAAATTTCTAGAAAGGGAGGGTTCGGGAAAGGGAAATTTCGAGAAAGGGAAGGTTCGAGAAAGTGAAATTTCGAGAAAGGGAAGTTTCGTGAAAGTGAAGTTTCTAAAAAGTGAAATTTCGAGAAAGTGAAGGCTCGAGAAAGTGAAATTTCGAGAAAGGGAAGTTTCGTGAAAGTGAAGTTTCTAAAAAGTGAACTTTCAAGAAAGTGAAATTTCAAGAATGTGAAGTTTCTAAAAAGTAAAATTTCGAGAAAGTGAAGTTTCTAAAAAGTGAAATTTCGAGAAAGGGAAGTTTCGAGAAAGTGAAGTTTCTAAAAAGTGAAATTTCGAGAAAGTGAAGGTTCGAGAAAGTGAAGTTTTCAAAAAGTTAAATTTCGAGAAAGGGAAGTTTCGAGAAAGTAGAGTTTCTAAAAAGTTAAATTTCGAGAAAGGGAAGTTTCTAAAGAGTGAAATTTCGAGAAACTGAAATTTCGAGAAAGTGAAGTTTCTAAAAAGTGAAATTTCGAGAAAATGAAGTTCCGAGAAAGTGAAGTTTCGAGAAAGTTAAATTTCGGGAAAGTGAAGTTTCTAAAAATTGAAATTTTGAGAAGGGGAGGGTTCGGGACAGGGAAATTTCGAGAAAGTGAAGTTTCCAAAAAGTAAAATCTCTAGAAATTGAAATTTCGAGAAAGTGAAGTTTCTAAAAAGTGAAATTTCGAGAAAGTAAAGTTTCTAAAAAGAGAAGTTTCTAAAAAGTGAAATTTCGAGAAAGGGAGGGTTCGGGAAAGTGAAATTTCGAGAAAGGGAAGGTTCGAGAAAGTGAAATTTCGAGAAAGTGAAGTTTCTAAAAAGTTAAATTTCGAGAAAGGGAAGTTTCGAGAAAGTGGAGTTTCTGAAAAGTGAAATTTCGAGAAAGTGAAGTTTCTAAAAAGTGAAGTTTCTAAAATGTGAAATTTCTAGAAAGGGAGGGTTCGGGAAAGGGAAATTTCGAGAAAGGGAAGGTTCGAGAAAGTGAAATTTCGAGAAAGGGAAGTTTCGTGAAAGTGAAGTTTCTAAAAAGTGAAATTTCGAGAAAGTGAAGGCTCGAGAAAGTGAAATTTCGAGAAAGGGAAGTTTCGTGAAAGTGAAGTTTCTAAAAAGTGAAATTTCGAGAAAGTGAAGTTTCTAAAAAGTGAAGTTTCTAAAAAGTGAAATTCGAGAAAGGGAAGGTTCGGGAAAGTGAAGTTTCTAAAAAGTGAAATTTCGAGAAAGTGAAGGTTCAAGAAAGTGAAGTTTTCAAAAAGTTAAATTTCGAGAAAGGGAAGTTTCGAGAAAGTAGAGTTTCTAAAAAGTTAAATTTCGAGAAAGGGAAGTTTCTAAAGAGTGAAATTTCGAGAAACTGAAATTTCGAGAAAGTGAAGTTTCTAAAAAGTGAAATTTCGAGAAAATGAAGTTCCGAGAAAGTGAAGTTTCGAGAAAGTTAAATTTCGGGAAAGTGAAGTTTCTAAAAATTGAAATTTTGAGAAGGGGAGGGTTCGGGACAGGGAAATTTCGAGAAAGGGAAATTTCAAGAAAGTGAAGTTTCCAAAAAGTAAAATCTCTAGAAATTGAAATTTCGAGAAAGTGAAGTTTCTAAAAAGTGAAATTTCGAGAAAGTAAAGTTTCTAAAAAGAGAAGTTTCTAAAAAGTGAAATTTCGAGAAAGGGAGGGTTCGGGAAAGTGAAATTTCGAGAAAGGGAAGGTTCGAGAAAGTGAAATTTCGAGAAAGGGAAGTTTCGTGAAAGTGAAGTTTCTAAAAAGTGAAATTTCGAGAAAGTGAAGTTTCTAAAAAGTTAAATTTCGAGAAAGGGAAGTTTCGAGAAAGTGGAGTTTCTGAAAAGTGAAATTTCGAGAAAGTGAAGTTTCTAAAAAGTGAAGTTTCTAAAATGTGAAATTTCTAGAAAGGGAGGGTTCGGGAAAGGGAAATTTCGAGAAAGGGAAGGTTCGAGAAAGTTAAATTTCGAGAAAGGGAAGTTTCGTGAAAGTGAAGTTTCTAAAAAGTGAAATTTCGAGAAAGTGAAGGCTCGAGAAAGTGAAATTTCGAGAAAGGGAAGTTTCGTGAAAGTGAAGTTTCTAAAAAGTGAAATTTCGAGAAAGTGAAGTTTCTAAAAAGTGAAGTTTCTAAAAAGTGAAATTCGAGAAAGGGAAGGTTCGGGAAAGTGAAGTTTCTAAAAAGTGAAATTTCAAGAAAGGGAAGAAGGTTCGAGAAAGGAAAGTTTCTAAAAAGTGAAATTTCGATAAAGGGAAGCTTCGAGAAAGTGAAGTTTCTAAAAAGTGAAATTTCGAGAAAGGGAAGAAGGTTCGAGAAAGGAAAGTTTCTAAAAAGTGAAATTTCGATAAAGGGAAGCTTCGAGAAAGTGAAGTTTCTAAAAAGTGAACTTTCAAGAAAGTGAAATTTCAAGAATGTGAAGTTTCTAAAAAGTTAAATTTCGAGAAAGGGACGGTTCGAGAAAGTAAAATTTCGAGAAAGGGAAGTTTCGTGAAAGTGAAGTTTCTAAAAAGTGAAATTTCGAGAAAGTGAAGTTTTTAAAAAGTTAAATTTCGAGAAAGGGAAGTTTCGAGAAAGTGGAGTTTCTCAAAAGTGAAATTTCGAGAAAGTGAAGTTTCTAAAAAGTGAAGTTTCTAAAAAGTGAAATTTCGAGAAAGGGAGGGTTCGGGAAAGTGAAATTTCGAGAAAGGGAAGGTTCGAGAAAGTGAAATTTCGAGAAAGGGAAGTTTCGTGAAAGTGAAGTTTCTAAAAAGTGAAATTTCGAGAAAGTGAAGTTTTTAAAAAGTTAAATTTCGAGAAAGGGAAGTTTCGAGAAAGTGGAGTTTCTCAAAAGTGAAATTTCGAGAAAGTGAAGTTTCTAAAAAGTGAAGTTTCTAAAAAGTGAAATTTCTAGAAAGGGAGGGTTCGGGAAAGGGAAATTTCGAGAAAGGGAAGGTTCGAGAAAGTGAAATTTCGAGAAAGGGAAGTTTCGTGAAACTGAAGTTTCTAAAAAGTGAAATTTCGAGAAAGTGAAGTTTCTAAAAAGTTAAATTTCGAGAAAGGGAAGTTTCGAGAAAGTGGAGTTTCTGAAAAGTGAAATTTCGAGAAAGTGAAGTTTCTAAAAAGTGAAGTTTCTAAAAAGTGAAATTTCTAGAAAGGGAGGGTTCGGGAAAGGGAAATTTCGAGAAAGGGAAGGTTCGAGAAAGTGAAATTTCGAGAAAGGGAAGTTTCGTGAAAGTGAAGTTTCTAAAAAGTGAAATTTCGAGAAAGTGAAGTTTCTAAAAAGTGAAGTTTCTAAAAAGTGAAATTCGAGAAAGGGAAGGTTCGGGAAAGTGAAGTTTCTAAAAAGTGAAATTTCGAGAAAGTGAAGGCTCGAGAAAGTGAAATTTCGAGAAAGGGAAGTTTCGTGAAAGTGAAGTTTCTAAAAAGTGAAATTTCGAGAAAGTGAAGTTTCTAAAAAGTGAAGTTTCTAAAAAGTGAAATTTCGAGAAAGGGAAGGTTCGGGAAAGTAAAGTTTCTAAAAAGTAAAATTTCGAGAAAGGGAAGAAGGTTCGAGAAAGGAAAGTTTCTAAAAAGTGAAATTTCGATAAAGGGAAGCTTCGAGAAAGTGAAGTTTCTAAAAAGTGAACTTTCAAGAAAGTGAAATTTCAAGAATGTGAAGTTTCTAAAAAGTGAACTTTCAAGAAAGTGAAATTTCAAGAATGTGAAGTTTCTAAAAAGTTAAATTTCGAGAAAGTGAAGTTTCTAAAAAGTGAAATTTCGAGAAAGTAAAGTTTCTAAAAAGTGAAGTTTCTAAAAAGTGAAATTTCGAGAAAGGGAGGGTTCGGGAAAGGGAAATTTCGAGAAAGGGAAGGTTCGAGAAAGTAAAATTTCGAGAAAGGGAAGTTTCGTGAAAGTGAAGTTTCTAAAAAGTGAAATTTCGAGAAAGTGAAGTTTCTAAAAAGTGAAGTTTCTAAAAAGTGAAATTCGAGAAAGGGAAGGTTCGGGAAAGTGAAGTTTCTAAAAAGTGAAATTTCGAGAAAGGGAAGAAGGTTCAAGAAAGGAAAGTTTCTAAAAAGTGAAATTTCGATAAAGGGAAGCTTCGAGAAAGTGAAGTTTCTAAAAAGTGAACTTTCAAGAAAGTGAAATTTCAAGAATGTGAAGTTTCTAAAAAGTGAACTTTCAAGAAAGTGAAATTTCAAGAATGTGAAGTTTCTAAAAAGTTAAATTTCGAGAAAGTGAAGTTTCTAAAAAGTGAAATTTCGAGAAAGGGAAGTTTCGAGAAAGTGAAGTTTCTAAAAAGTGAAATTTCGAGAAAGTGAAGGTTCGAGAAAGTGAAGTTTTCAAAAAGCTAAATTTCGAGAAAGGGAAGTTTCGAGAAAGTAGAGTTTCTAAAAAGTTAAATTTCGAGAAAGGGAAGTTTCTAAAGAGTGAAATTTCGAGAAACTGAAATTTCGAGAAAGTGAAGTTTCTAAAAAGTGAAATTTCGAGAAAATGAAGTTCCGAGAAAGTGAAGTTTCGAGAAAGTTAAATTTCGGGAAAGTGAAGTTTCTAAAAATTGAAATTTTGAGAAGGGGAGGGTTCGGGACAGGGAAATTTCGAGAAAGGGAAATTTCAAGAAAGTGAAGTTTCCAAAAAGTAAAATCTCTAGAAATTGAAATTTCGAGAAAGTGAAGTTTCTAAAAAGTGAAATTTCGAGAAAGTAAAGTTTCTAAAAAGAGAAGTTTCTAAAAAGTGAAATTTCGAGAAAGGGAGGGTTCGGGAAAGTGAAATTTCGAGAAAGGGAAGGTTCGAGAAAGTGAAATTTCGAGAAAGGGAAGTTTCGTGAAAGTGAAGTTTCTAAAAAGTGAAATTTCGAGAAAGTGAAGTTTCTAAAAAGTTAAATTTCGAGAAAGGGAAGTTTCGAGAAAGTGGAGTTTCTGAAAAGTGAAATTTCGAGAAAGTGAAGTTTCTAAAAAGTGAAGTTTCTAAAAAGTGAAGTTTCTAAAATGTGAAATTTCTAGAAAGGGAGGGTTCGGGAAAGGAAATTTCGAGAAAGGGAAGGTTCGAGAAAGTTAAATTTCGAGAAAGGGAAGTTTCGTGAAAGTGAAGTTTCTAAAAAGTGAAATTTCGAGAAAGTGAAGGCTCGAGAAAGTGAAATTTCGAGAAAGGGAAGTTTCGTGAAAGTGAAGTTTCTAAAAAGTGAAATTTCGAGAAAGTGAAGTTTCTAAAAAGTGAAGTTTCTAAAAAGTGAAATTCGAGAAAGGGAAGGTTCGGGAAAGTGAAGTTTCTAAAAAGTGAAATTTCGAGAAAGGGAAGAAGGTTCGAGAAAGGAAAGTTTCTAAAAAGTGAAATTTCGATAAAGGAAAGCTTCGAGAAAGTGAAGTTTCTAAAAAGTGAACTTTCAAGAAAGTGAAATTTCAAGAATGTGAAGTTTCTAAAAAGTGAACTTTCAAGAAAGTGAAATTTCAAGAATGTGAAGTTTCTAAAAAGTGAAATTTCGAGAAAGTAAAGTTTCTAAAAAGTGAAGTTTCTAAAAAGTGAAATTTCGAGAAAGGGAGGGTTCGTGAAAGGGAAATTTCGAGAAAGGGAAGGTTCGAGAAAGTGAAATTTCGAGAAAGGGAAGTTTCGTGAAAGTGAAGTTTCTAAAAAGTGAAATTTCGAGAAAGTGAAGGCTCGAGAAAGTGAAATTTCGAGAAAGGGAAGTTTCGTGAAAGTGAAGTTTCTAAAAAGTGAAATTTCGAGAAAGTGAAGTTTCTAAAAAGTGAAGTTTCTAAAAAGTGAAATTCGAGAAAGGGAAGGTTCGGGAAAGTGAAGTTTCTAAAAAGTGAAATTTCGAGAAAGGGAAGAAGGTTCGAGAAAGGAAAGTTTCTAAAAAGTGAAATTTCGATAAAGGGAAGCTTCGAGAAAGTGAAGTTTCTAAAAAGTGAACTTTCAAGAAAGTGAAATTTCAAGAATGTGAAGTTTCTAAAAAGTGAACTTTCAAGAAAGTGAAATTTCAAGAATGTGAAGTTTCTAAAAAGTTAAATTTCGAGAAAGTGAAGTTTCTAAAAAGTGAAATTTCGAGAAAGTGAAGTTTCTAAAAAGTGAACTTTCAAGAAAGTGAAATTTCAAGAATGTGAAGTTTCTAAAAAGTTAAATTTCGAGACAGTGAAGTTTCTAAAAAGTGAAATTTCGAGAAAGTAAAGTTTCTAAAAAGTGAAGTTTCTAAAAAGTGAAATTTCGAGAAAGGGAGGGTTCGGGAAAGGGAAATTTCGAGAAAGGGAAGGTTCGAGAAAGTGAAATTTCGAGAAAGGGAAGTTTCGTGAAAGTGAAGTTTCTAAAAAGTGAAATTTCGATAAAGGGAAGCTTCGAGAAAGTGAAGTTTCTAAAAAGTGAACTTTCAAGAAAGTGAAATTTCAAGAATGTGAAGTTTCTAAAAAGTGAACTTTCAAGAAAGTGAAATTTCAAGAATGTGAAGTTTCTAAAAAGTGAACTTTCAAGAAAGTGAAATTTCAAGAATGTGAAGTTTCTAAAAAGTTAAATTTCGAGAAAGTGAAGTTTCTAAAAAGTGAAATTTCGAGAAAGTAAAGTTTCTAAAAAGTGAAGTTTCTAAAAAGTGAAATTTCGAGAAAGGGAGGGTTCGGGAAAGGGAAATTTCGAGAAAGGGAAGGTTCGAGAAAGTGAAATTTCGAGAAAGGGAAGTTTCGTGAAAGTGAAGTTTCTAAAAAGTGAAATTTCGAGAAAGTGAAGGCTCGAGAAAGTGAAATTTCGAGAAAGGGAAGTTTCGTGAAAGTGAAGTTTCTAAAAAGTGAAATTTCGAGAAAGTGAAGTTTCTAAAAAGTGAAGTTTCTAAAAAGTGAAATTCGAGAAAGGGAAGGTTCGGGAAAGTGAAGTTTCTAAAAAGTGAAATTTCGAGAAAGGGAAGAAGGTTCGAGAAAGGAAAGTTTCTAAAAAGTGAAATTTCGATAAAGGGAAGCTTCGAGAAAGTGAAGTTTCTAAAAAGTGAACTTTCAAGAAAGTGAAATTTCAAGAATGTGAAGTTTCTAAAAAGTGAACTTTCAAGAAAGTGAAATTTCAAGAATGTGAAGTTTCTAAAAAGTTAAATTTCGAGAAAGTGAAGTTTCTAAAAAGTGAAATTTCGAGAAAGTGAAGTTTCTAAAAAGTGAAATTTCGAGAAAGGGAAGTTTCTAAAAAGTGAAGTTTCTAAAAAGTGAAATTTCTAGAAAGGGAGGGTTCGGGAAAGGGAAATTTCGAGAAAGGGAAGGTTCGAGAAAGTGGAGTGTCTAAAAAGTGAAATTTCGAGAAAGGGAGGGTTCGGGAAAGGGAAATTTCGAGAAAGGGAAGGTTCGAGAAAGTGAAGTTTCTAAAAAGTGAAATTTCGGGAAAGGGAAGTTTGGAGAAAGTTCAGTTTCTAAAAATTGAAATTTTGAGAAAGTGAAGGCTCGAGAAAGTGAAATTTCGAGAAAGGGAAGTTTCGTGAAAGTGAAGTTTCTAAAAAGTGAAATTTCGAGAAAGTGAAGTTTCTAAAAAGTGAAGTTTCTAAAAAGTGAAATTCGAGAAAGGGAAGGTTCGGGAAAGTGAAGTTTCTAAAAAGTGAAATTTCGAGAAAGGGAAGAAGGTTCGAGAAAGGAAAGTTTCTAAAAAGTGAAATTTCGATAAAGGAAAGCTTCGAGAAAGTGAAGTTTCTAAAAAGTGAACTTTCAAGAAAGTGAAATTTCAAGAATGTGAAGTTTCTAAAAAGTGAACTTTCAAGAAAGTGAAATTTCAAGAATGTGAAGTTTCTAAAAAGTTAAATTTCGAGAAAGTGAAGTTTCTAAAAAGTGAAATTTCGAGAAAGTAAAGTTTCTAAAAAGTGAAGTTTCTAAAAAGTGAAATTTCGAGAAAGGGAAGGTTCGAGAAGGTGAAATTTCGAGAAAGGGAAGTTTCGTGAAAGTGAAGTTTCTAAAAAGTGAAATTTCGAGAAAGTGAAGGCTCGAGAAAGTGAAATTTCGAGAAAGGGAAGTTTCGTGAAAGTGAAGTTTCTAAAAAGTGAAATTTCGAGAAAGTGAAGTTTCTAAAAAGTGAAGTTTCTAAAAAGTGAAATTCGAGAAAGGGAAGGTTCGGGAAAGTGAAGTTTCTAAAAAGTGAAATTTCGAGAAAGGGAAGAAGGTTCGAGAAAGGAAAGTTTCTAAAAAGTGAAATTTCGATAAAGGGAAGCTTCGAGAAAGTGAAGTTTCTAAAAAGTGAACTTTCAAGAAAGTGAAATTTCAAGAATGTGAAGTTTCTAAAAAGTGAACTTTCAAGAAAGTGAAATTTCAAGAATGTGAAGTTTCTAAAAAGTTAAATTTCGAGAAAGTGAAGTTTCTAAAAAGTGAAATTTCGAGAAAGTGAAGTTTCTAAAAAGTGAAATTTCGAGAAAGGGAAGTTTCTAAAAAGTGAAGTTTCTAAAAAGTGAAATTTCTAGAAAGGGAGGGTTCGGGAAAGGGAAATTTCGAGAAAGGGAAGGTTCGAGAAAGTGGAGTGTCTAAAAAGTGAAATTTCGAGAAAGGGAGGGTTCGGGAAAGGGAAATTTCGAGAAAGGGAAGGTTCGAGAAAGTGAAGTTTCTAAAAAGTGAAATTTCGGGAAAGGGAAGTTTGGAGAAAGTTCAGTTTCTAAAAATTGAAATTTTGAGAAAGTGAAGGCTCGAGAAAGTGAAATTTCGAGAAAGGGAAGTTTCGTGAAAGAGAAGTTTCTAAAAAGTGAAATTTCGAGAAAGTGAAGTTTCTAAAAAGTGAAATTCGAGAAAGGGAAGGTTCGGGAAAGTGAAGTTTCTAAAAAGTGAAATTTCGAGAAAGGGAAGAAGGTTCGAGAAAGGAAAGTTTCTAAAAAGTGAAATTTCGATAAAGGGAAGCTTCGAGAAAGTGAAGTTTCTAAAAAGTGAACTTTCAAGAAAGTGAAATTTCAAGAATGTGAAGTTTCTAAAAAGTGAACTTTCAAGAAAGTGAAATTTCAAGAATGTGAAGTTTCTAAAAAGTTAAATTTCGAGAAAGTGAAATTTCTAGAAAGGGAGGGTTCGGGAAAGGGAAATTTCGAGAAAGGGAAGGTTCGGGAAAGTGAAGTTTCTAAAAAGTGAAATTTCGAGAAAGGGAAGGTTCGGGAAAGTGAAGTTTCTAAAAAGTGAAATTTCGAGAAAGGGAAGCTTCGGGAAAGTGAAGTTTCTAAAAAGTGAAATTTCGAGAAAGGGAAGCTTCGGGAAAGTGAAGTTTCTAAAAAGTGAAATTTCGAGAATGCGAAAGCGTCCCGCTTATGAGCTTGTAAAATCTACTTCCCTCCAATCTCATCTAGGTTTGGGATCTTCGATTCGAACCCGCGACCCTACGGTCAGAATTCGGATGCCCCAATCGAGAATCGGCCTCTCAACTCTACCGTACCCACAGAAACCTAATTAATTACAGTTGAGTTAACAAATTCTATCAATGGAACTTTTTCAATTTGATTTTAATGAACTCTTTAAACCTTTAGCTAATCCTCTTAATTGAACTTCCTTAACGCAGTATTTGATGTGGGAGGCAAGATTGATCTTTATAATTGCCAATTAAGAGTGAATTTGTGGGGGGTAGGCAAGAGGTTGCCAGGGTTAAGGGACACTTGGAATTTTGCTAATAATCTTCTTTCTCTCTTTCTCTTTTCCTTGGAGCAATTTTGTCTGCTCAGCAATTGGCCGAATTTCGGTCGGCCCTGTAGGGTGCATACGCTATAAAAGGCGTTGAACAGCCTTCGAACAAAGAAAAAGGAAGCATTTGAGAAGATCTTCTTTTGTGATGAATCGTTCACATCCGCATGGTCAGCTTACCAGAGCTGCTTCTCTGCAGCAGCAGCAGCAGCAGCAACGTCAAAACCAGCAGGCGACATTTCGAACTGCCCGGGACCACCCCAGCATGGAGGCGGCGGCCAACGCTCTCCTTGACGCGGTTAACCGGGGCAAAAGTCACCTGGTCAAATTCATCTTGGAGGCTTGCGAAGGCGACGTCCGCTTGGCAACTAATTTTAGAGATTTCAAAGGCAAAACTCCCCTAATTAGGGCTGTTTATATAACGGTGAGTCGGCCGGCCACATTAAGGGAATTCCGTTGGGGGAATTTTGACATTCCATCAGGGGGTTTTGGTGTTACATGAGGGTATTTGGATGCTTGATTTTAGAATTTTGATATTCCTAGAGGGGATTTTTATTCTTCATTACAGGATTTTGATGGGGACTTGGGATTTGGATGTTTGATTTGAGAATGTCGATATTCCTAGAGGGTATTTTGGTTTTCCATTTGGGTATTATTAATGTTTCATTCGGGAATGTGTAAGCTTAATTAATGGATTTTGATGCACAATTTTGGAGTTTTGAAGTTACATTATGGGATTTGGATGTATCATAAAGGGATGTTAGGATCTCAATTAGGCGATACTTGGGCTCGATCGGTGGCTTCTTAATAAGCATCAACTTTTCGTCCTGAGCTCGAGTTGTCACCGAGCTCATTGTATGTAAAAATTGAAGCAACTGAAAGTGCAGAAAATCAATAGCCAAATGTTCAACTGGTCTCAAGCATATTGGATTTCCTATATAAAAGTGGCAAGTGCGTTGTTCCGTGCAGTGATTGCTTCGATTGCAATTGAGAAGGTAGGCCTATTGCAGAAGGAGTCTGATAACATTGATTTTATATCTATCATCAATGCCAAACTCTTTCCAATAGAATTTTGTCTGTGTCAACAGTGTATGCTTGAACTAAAAAAATCCCCATCATTTTTCGTCTCTACATTCCCCGCTTAGTTTACTCGTTTAAACAAAAAAGTTTTACGCAAACAGAGTTAAACTTATAATATGTTATAATACGCTGCAACTGAGAGCACAAACTCCACAGATTCACCTCTGGCTGTAATTTTATACTTAGTCTACATTCATTGTTTGTCGTCTCCGGTATAGTTTTGATACACCTCTCGTTAATCTCCCATCATATTTAATTCATTAGAATTTATTTTCCCTTAAAAAATCTCTCCTTGTCTACCTTCATCTCCTATTTCTCGTTACGTCTACGTGCATATTTCTATCAAGTACACCGTAAGTAGATGGACGGGACACTTCGTTTCTTAGAAAATTTTTGGAGTCCAATCTTCGCGAAAAAATGCACTACGGAGATGGGAAATTTGCAGTTTTTCGACAAAATTAAACATTGCGTTCGATTGGAAGCAGATGAAAATCTCATACTTTGATATGTGTATCGAACTATGTACGTCTTAATTCTTAGAAAATTGATCCTCCTATTATTTTTATTGATATTGATTCACTTTCGTTAAAAGAACTACTAAAGGAAAAATAGCCAATCCAGTAAGAATCGACATTTGCAAGTGACTGGACCAGCAAATTTATCCAAAATACTGATTGATAGAAATGTTCTTTGAATAAAACAGACAGCTGGTAAAGTATCACCTTATTGCAGTTATAATTTTCGACAAAAGTATTGCATGGGAAATAATTTAAAGATCAATATTTCCCAAATCAAGACCCACATAATTCGATAGACTAAGAAGGCAGGTAACACACATTAAAAGATGATATTTACATCTGCTTCCAATCGAGCGCAATCTGTAATTTTATGTCGAAAAACTGCAAATTTCCTATCTCCGTAGTGTATTTTTTCGCGAAGATTGGACTCCAAAAATTTTCTAAGAAACGAAGTGTCCAGTCCTTGTACTTAGGGTGTCCTTAATTTCTATATATTATTGAGAAGTATTTATCCTCCTCTGGTGTGAGTCTGCATGAGCTACAAGTGGTGCGCCGGTGAAATACCGTCCAGTGTAAGATGCCTCATTGATCCTGCCAGCATTTCCTGACTCTCTGTCTCCGACACGAAACGGAAGGCTGATTTTTAAAGTGCAAATCACAGGGAACTGATATACTCGTTCGTATGTTCGGATTGCAAGCAGCTCTTCCCGTCAGTCTCAATTTGTCTCCTTCACTGTCGTCAAAATGCTTAAGCGATTTTTTTTTACTTTTTGAACAAGCTAGTGGCTAAACTTTGGACGGGCTGTGTTTGCTTGTTTTTTCCTTGTTCATTCAGCCTTGTCAATCAAAATTTTCATTTTAAGTTGTCATTAGAGACTGGAGCAGAAATCTGGTTCTGCTGCATGCATGGCTGCAGCTTAAATTGGTTGTGAGTTGAGGTATACTCGTAGTACGCATCAGTTTTCATTTTCAAGTTGATTGACATAGATTCAATGTGGTTGTCCGTCCAGATATCATATTGGCTGTCTAGATATTACTTTGGCTGCCTAGATATCTGGTTGTCTGTCTAGATATCTGGTTGTCTGTCTAGATATCTGGTTGTCTATCTAGATATCATTTTGGCTGTCTAGATATCTGGTTGTCTGTCTAGATATCTGGTTGTCTGTCTAGATATCTGTTTGTCTGTCTAGATATCTGGTTGTCTGTCTAGATATCTGGTTGTCTTTCTAGATATCTGGTTGTCTTTCTAGATATCTAGTTGTCTGTCTAGATATCTAGTTGTCTGTCTAGATATCTAGTTGGCTGTCTAGATATCAAGTTGGCTGCCTGGATATCTGGTTGTCCGTCCATATACTTTTTAACTTAACTTTCAGTTCGTCCCGTTAGAAAAAATGCGTGACTAAAAGGCAAAAGCGGATGATCAGTCATGATTAACGATGGCATTAAAGCAAAATTTGTAAGCACTTTTCCCTGAAGCATTTCGTGAGTTAGTTTGGACAATTTTTTTCCAAATCAGGAGGAGTGACGCTAATTAGGCCAAGGAACTAAATTGCCTTTTCTTGATTGATTTTTAACCTCCCAGGTTCAACTAGTGGAAAAGTCTGTTTAATCTGCTCAACCTTGTGATGAACATTCGGGTGCTTTTTGATGCTGTGGTTGGCCTTCAAAAATCACCTCTTGATGGATGAATTAGTCACAAAATGACATTAATGATCTGATTTTCTGAACCTGAACTCTCCTAAGACCTTGATTTACCTACAGCTTTGAAAATCCTAGCAAAATTCTGCATAAAAATTCCCTCTCTTGATTGTGTGCAGGGCTGTTTTGTTTTGCAGTGTGAATATTACTAATCTACTACTTACTAGGTAAGTAGTTTTTTTGTTAATTATCATTTTATTTAGCATTATGGAGAACACAAAAAATATCAATAAGTAGCTTAGGTTTCAAGCAAGGGCTTTTAAAGTCCAGAATATTTTGAAAGATGCATAATAAAACCTACTTCGTATTAAGATTTCGTCCTACTCTGACATCAAATTCATCAAGGAAGGCCTTGTTGGGCAATGTACGCATGTGAGTGTACACCAATCTCAGGAAATGTGTCAAGTACAGTGACAGTGTCAAGCTATGGCATTACAGATGTACATAACGGCCGGGGGAATCGCTATCAGCTTAGTACAATGTGCATGCACACTGATAACGT
Source organism: Macrostomum cliftonense (assembly GCA_950096795.1). Taxonomy (NCBI): domain Eukaryota; kingdom Metazoa; phylum Platyhelminthes; family Macrostomidae; genus Macrostomum; species Macrostomum cliftonense. The sequence continues at coordinate 131,116 of CATNEM010000181.1, forward strand.
AAGCGGCATAGATGTACATGAGCCCTGACTCCCAAATGGAGTCCCGCATTGTACGCAACTTGACACCATGAGTTTAAATAATGAGCATAAAATTAAATAAGGTGATAAAAGGGAGCTAAATGATGCTGATGTACACTTGAATTAGATTTGTATCCGTTTATTGGCAAGACACCGGAAATCTGCCTAAAGTTAAATCAGCTATTCAAAGGAGAAGAGATTACTCTAAAGCTTCTAATTAATTTCATTGGAAGTAAAAGGGACAAAATAATAATAATACAACCGATATAATACTTCTGATTTGCATTCTGTACATAGGATTTGTAGCCTAGTGGCTAGGGCGCCTGCCTCATGACCGGAAGGTCGGGGGTTCGAGTCCCGGCCCTAGGAGACAATTTGTGCCTTTGAGCAAGGCACTTAATCCCGCATTGCTTCAGTCCAACCAGCTGAGATTGGGTGCCAGTTTAAGCTGGGTAAATTTAGAGTGGGTGTTGCGGCCCCTCCAGCCCGTCAGGCTGAAAGCTGTACACAGTCCTCCGATGCGCCGCGCGACTAGCTGCGGCTGTGCCTTGGGCTGTACATCTGATCGAAGGTCGGGTGTCTAAATTTTATTTTTTCTGTATTTGTACAAAAGGATAGGCAAAAATACACGGTACTTTGACGACCTTACAAATACAAAAACTGTCATCGCCGTCTTCCTCGCACAGGCAACACGCCTCTAATGCACTGCGCCATGGTTGGCAACGACACCGGCATCGGCATCTTGATCAAATGCTTCCGCCGGCTTGGCCTCGACATCGATCGTGTCAACAAGGAGGGCTTCACGGCCATGCTGATCGCTGCTAGGCACGGCTTCACGGAGAGCGCCTCCCTGCTAGCCATCGAAGGCCACGCCTCGGTGACCAGAACTGACGAACGCTACGGTCGGACGGCCGAGCAGTGGGCCCGGGCGCAGGGCTGCACCACGCCGGAGGTGGCCCTGTTCAGCCCAGCCGCTGAGAAGCTCGTCAAACGACGCCGTTCGTCTAGCAGCAACAATGCCCAGCAGACAAATCGACCGTTGAAGCCGCTGTCGAAGACCAGGCCGTCGAATCCGTCGGTTAGTCGCCCGACTCCGATCGGCAACTCGACGCCGAAACAGCCGCCAAGACGTCGCTCGTTGACGCCGCTGGCAGCAGCAGCCGGAGGAGCCAATCTGCCGTCAATGCGAGGCGCCGCGTCCAAGACAGGTTCGGGCGCGTCGACGATCAAGTCGAAGTTGTCGAATTCTGGGCATCGGCGAAGTTCAACCGACGATAGTCAAGCCGACGTCGGCAGCGACCCGGAGGCTGCGCTAGACGAGCTCTACAACGAGCTCACCAGCACCTACTCGGTCGAGGAGATGTCTCGACGGGCCGGCTTGGCCGCCGCTGCGACTGCGCAGAGCAGCCCCGATGGAGACGAGTCCACAGCAACTGCCACAACCTCAGCCGGAGTAGCCAAGCTGAGCCTTTAGTGGGCAGTGCGTTGAAAATTAACAAATCACTGCTTTTAAAAAGCAACCGACTTTGAAAATCTCTAGAAGTTTCCAAAGATTTTAGGCATGTGGAAGAGATGTTCCTGGTAGGAAAACCTTTGGAAAATGTAAAATACAATTTTGGGGAATGTAGATTTGACCAGGTTCATAAATTTTTTCCATTTTCGGCAGTTTTACAATCTCTCCTACGGTACACCACTAAAGCTAAATATGCAGGAGGGCTGTATGCACCTTGAAGCTTGAAACGACATCGTCCCACAACCAGCGACGGGACATGACTGTCCATTGCGCTGACTCCTGAAGCGCATTCAGTCACACTAAATACGGTATGCAGGCATAGACACACACAGACCGGCACCCAGTCACGCACTCACATAGGGTGTACAAGCGGCGGTTCCAGGAATGTACACTCTCTATGCATTGGGAGGTTGCCCTCATGGGCGTAAATTGCGCAACTGGCCCAAAGCTTAACCAATTCGTGCACAAGGTCCCAAATTAATGTGACCCTGCACACGAAACCGCGCTAGGGAAAATAAGCGACCTACAACGCGGGGTCGAATCTGGACCAGTGGCACACAAGGCAGACGCGCTAGACCGCCGAGCCACTCGCCCCCTCTCCTACACCAGTACGCAGTTGAGCAGTCAATTGGTTAAAATTATGAATCATTAACCTTTAATAAGCGTTGTCCATATGATATTAAAATCTGAGCAAACATTTTCGATTTTATTTTGGTATTTTAACCACTTATTTTATCGATTGAAAATGTTTTTTTGGATTTTACACTGTAGAGCGTACAAATAAATCTGCAAAATCACACGGGAATAATTTTCTAAGTAAATGACCGAATAAATTTACAACATACCCAAGTGTTACGACAGAATTTGATGAAAAGTAGATTAATTTGACTTTTGAAATTTTGGTAAAATTTTCTGAGAAAGAAATGATTTGAAGACAAATTTACATCAAATTACATCAAATTAGAAGCAAAAAAATTCCAGACAGCTGGAAGTTGAATGATTATTGACGTAGCAAATAAGCAATGGCTGGATGAAAATCTGCTTTCTCTGTCAAATTCATGATTGGCAGGGACTTTTGGTTCCTAATTGAGCGTAACCGCCCAGAATTTGTCAAATTCTTCTGCTTGCTGAAGCAGATAATTCACCTCTTGTTAGTCAAATAAAGTAGTATTCATTGATTTATGCTATGGGCAGTGTTACATGCACGTGGTTAACGTGGGCGTCCTGTGAATAAGCTATTAGAACTTAAGTGTAACTAGGAAGTATTAACATGAATTTACAACGTACCTCTGTAACTTTAGTTAGCCATCACACATGAAGGTGATGTACTTTCACCACAAGCGGTCATAGTACTTGCAGTTTAGTGGGCATGGTGATGATTTAGTCAACAATCCCTGGCCTGATGTTGTCTCGTCCACTTTCGCTTGTTTTTTCACCTTTTTTGCAGGCAAAGTTTCATGTGTAAAATGGAAGCTGAGCTGTAGGCTGGCTTAATTCTCTGTATTGCCAACATGCAGTTGACAATATTGCGAGGACGCAAAATTTGAGGCCATCTAAAACGCTATATTTGACTCTTTATTTGCCACGCAAGTTTTGCTGCTAGCGGAAGCAGATCAATTGTTTAGTCACATATATTTGACTGTTGTGCGTAGTGTGAATGAAATCTAATACATGTAACTGAGTAAGTTTTTTTCATCCAGCAAAAAACTCGTCAATGAATAAACATTTATTTGGTATTAAAAGTACAAACATATTTTTTATATTGTTTCCAATCTATGCTTTAAAGCGTCCATGAAGTTTTTCACCGAAAAATTATGGATAGATTTTTACGTCAGCGCATCTTGTTCAAAAGTCCGCCTGCTCCTTCAAAAAATAACTTTTCTTTGTTTTTTACTCGCATTCAAGGTTCAATGCAACCTTGGTGAAGTCAGTAGAACGTCACTATTTATATAAATAAATAAATTTAGACACCCGACCTTTCGATCAGATGTACAACCCACGGCACAGCCGCAGCTAGTTGCGCGGCGCATCCTAGGGCTGTGTACAGCTGCTCAGTCCTCACGGGCTGGAGGGGCCGCAGCACCCACACTAAATTTACCCAGCTCAAACTGGTACCCGATGTCAGCTGGGTGTACTGAAGCAATGCGGGATTAAGTGCCTTACTCAAGGGCACAAATTGTCTCCTAAGGCCGGGACCGAACCCACGACCTTCCGGTCATGAGGCAGGCGCCCTAGCCACTTGGCTACAACTCCTCCAGTCACTATTTAACAAACCTCCCTCCCCCATTAGCAGCCAATAAAGTTCCAGGGATCATCCCCACAACCCGTGCTAGGCTAAATAGACGTGTCCGCAGACTCGTGCATTTATCAATCGCAACGGAGACGAATTTTACAAAACTTTTCACAGGGACCAAATTCGATTGAGTTTAGTTCTAGTCCGAAGCTCCATCAAATGAGTCGCATTTTCACGGAAGAGCCGCAACAAGTAGATCAGAAAGACGACAGAAATGAGCAGAGCAGGGTTCGCACCACTCTGATATCATTCGCTGGTAACACATCGGCTCATGGAATTGGTAAGCTCATTTCGCCGCTCTGGTATGTTCAGGCTCTGTGGCTGGTGCTGATTGTCTCTGCTCTGGGCTGCCTGGCGTATCACATGAGCACCATGATCAGCAAGTTCCTGGATGAGCCTGTGTCTACATTAGTCATACGTCGCGGAGTTGAATTTGTGTACCCGGATGTGACCCTGTGCAACAAGAAATTCTTGTCTGTCAGCGTCATGGCACAGAAAGTTGATAATAAATCGGCAAATTCAAATGCAACTGGCTTTTCCCACCAGACTTGGCAGTGGAATACCAAAGCACTCAGCTTCTTAAACAGTCTGGAGAACTTGTCAAGCCTGACAGAACAGATCGGCCTCGCTCAAGTCAATAAAAAGGGCGACCCGTCCTTAGACGTTTCCGAACATTTAATCCTATCTGAGGATCTTAGGCATAACCTTGCGCCATTGCTTCTCCGGGACACAAACGGTATAGCGAGTTTCTCTGAGTTCGGTCTGCAGCCCGAGAAGCTGCTCCTACGCTGCCGTTTCGGCCCGCAAGCATGCGACATGTCCGACTTCTCCGTCCGTCAGATGCACGACAATCCGGTGTGCATAACGCTTAATGTGACCAGCTTTCTGGCCAAACACAGCCTAATAAAAGGCGAAATACTATCAAAAAGTGATATAAAATTATACGAACTGGAGATGTATTTCTACACAGACTCCCAGCATCTGAATGCTGAGAACCTGGTGCCTCAAATGAAGAGCGCATCTGACCCCTTCTTCCGCATGAACAGCAATGGCGGCGTTGACCTGTACATTCATCAGCCTGGCTCGTATCCGGGAACAGGCAAGAAGGTTGAAGTTCCGAACGGTTACCAGGCCAGGGTTAGCATCGTTTACGAGGAGTTCGAGTTTGTCAACGTTGCCAAGCGACCGTGCCTCGATTCTTACCCCGTCGATTTCATAAATTACTGGCAGAGAACAGCTGGAGGATCGGATAGCAATGTGCCTTACTCATACACGAACGCGGACTGTCTCTTCAAACAGTTGCAGACATTCATCTACCAGAGCTGTCGTTGTCTCTCGTACAATTATCCGGTACCAAGTAGCCTAAAATCGAAGGGAGTGCCCCTGTGCCTCAACATCACCGAGGCGTACAGCGTCTCTGTGAACAGAAGCAGGTTAAATACTATGAACATATCGTCCGAAGCTTCATTTATCTACCAGTTGATTTCGTCTGCAAGTGATGGAGCTCTCGGTAGCGACGTTCAAACGGCTTTTGTCAACATTATCAAACGGTTCAGATGTGAGAGTCGAATCATCTCGTCTCATCAAGCCAGAGCGGCCGCCCTATGCAGTGAGAGATGTCGATCCTCTCAGTACTCCACGGTACTGCAGACGAGTCTCTACACGTGGCCAAGCCAGAACGCCGACCTGCTGTTGGAAGATCTGCATAAGTGGCTCAAGTCCAACGTTTATTACCGAAACGGCGAGACCGCTCTCAACCTGACATTCGTACGCGAGGTTAATCCGGGTATCTACGACATCCTGTCGCAGTTGAGCAGTCGCGGACTCAATCATCGGTACGAACAACCTTCTCGCCATCAAGCTGGACGCCGCCGACCAGTCAGGCTGGAGCACCGTCACTCACGAGTCGCTGTCCTACCAATTCTACGATCTAATTAGCGATATTGGCGGAATCCTAGGACTCTACCTGGGCGTGTCGCTGCTAACCCTGTGCGAGGTGCTGGAGCTGCTACTCGTTCTTGTCGGCTTTTTCGTCTCCCGGTTGGGAAACGGACGTCGAATTCGGGATCAACAGCAGCAGCAGCAGCTGCAGCTGCAGCAGGGACGGTCGGAATTGAGCATTTGTTGCTCAGAAAAATGAGATCGTCGATTCTGTGCATAAGGTTGAAAACTATAGCGTGAATAACAAATAGCTAAGTGGATGTAGCTAGCAAGCATACATTAAGATTTTGATAAAAACTGCTACTTATGCGCAGATTTTTAGCTGCTAGGAGGGACACAATTTTTTGGTAGTGAGGAGTATCATGTCCCTTTAGAGACAGTTTCAGCGGTCAGCGACATGACCTAACTTACATGCATAGCTATTTGCGTAAAACATTGAATAATTTTATTTTCCTTACAAATCGGCTTTGAATAACCTATTAAGAGATGCTATCTAATTGTAATTGCCAATTAATTATTTCTTGCTTTGAAAGAAAGTTTCAATTCGATCTCTCGGTAGCTTATAAAAAATCAAAATCTTATTGAATAATATTTTTTACGTCGTATATTTTTTTAATAATACAGAAGAGGAATATAATGCACTAACTTCGCCTAAAAAGCATGATAAGCCATTACTTTCAGTAGTGATGCGAATTTCGTTTCTACAATTTTTTTCTTGGTTAATGAATCAAAATTTGATCGAAATGATAGATCCGACCCAGTAAATCCTAATTTAGTCGACCAGCGCTCAAAGCTGATTGATTGCAACTCCGCCCTCCACCGGCAGAGCGGCACCATTGACCATCGCAGACTTGTCACTCAGCAGGAACTCAACCACGCCGATAACATCAGCCACCTCGGCGAAACGGCCCAACGGAGCTCTGGCCAGCATTGGCTCCGAGACGCGCGGATCCGACCAGTTGGCGCGGCTCATGTCGGTCATGACGACGCCTGGATTGACAGAGTTGGCGCGAATGCCGCGTTTGCCAAGCTCGGCGGCTAAGCTTCGCGTCACGGAGTCCAGCGCTGCTTTGGTGGCCGCGTAGGCCGTGTGACCCGGCAGCGTCACGAAGCTAGTCTGCGACGAGATGTTGACAATGCTGGCGCCCGGCTGCATTGACTCGGCCGCCGTCTGGCTGACATTGATTGCGGCAAATAGATTGACGCGAAACTGGTCCAACAGGGCAGCCTCGGTCACTGACCCGACCGGCTCCAGCTTGGCAACGCCCGCGTTGTTAACGACGCCATCGAATCGGCCGAGGCCCAGCACCAGGTCGCGAGTGGCTGACCAATCGGTGAGGTCGCACTGCACCGCTTGTAGGCGAGAACGCGCCACAGGATCAGAGCAGGCTGCCTGCAAGTCGGAGAGTCCAGAGCGACACAGGCCGACAACTTCGGCACCCTGGGTTGCCAAGGAGACAGCTAAGTCTCGGCCAATGCCTCGATTGCAGCCCGTCAAAAAAAATCGCTTGCCTTCGAATTGCATAGCCTGGAAATAGGTTAAGATACTTAATGTCACTAGCAAATATTTCTGCTTCAGGATTGCAAATGTATAAGTTAATGCCAAATGGCTTTGTTCTGCTCGTTGTAAATTATCGTCAGGAACACAATGAAAATCAATAAATATCACAGAATTTCTGTTTTTTTCTCTTAAAAATGTACTTTCCTTAAATTTTTTTATTTCTAACATGATGTGTAAATAGTTTGTTTAGGAATTAATGCTTAAAATATGCAATAAACATAAATGATTTTAGCGAGCAACAGAAGAAAGTTATGGAGAAACTGAGATTGTCTCTTGTATCAATTACGTAAGATTTTTCAAGTATCGTTTAATTATAAACGAGTGGAATTATAATATTAAAAATAATTCTTCTATTAAAATTTTGGCGTCAAATGCATGTTACGCCTGGCTAGGCCAATACATAGACTTAAATTCTATCTTTCAAAGAATAGGAAAAAAAGCACCCTAAATTTTGGGAAAATTTAGCAATAAGTTTTTAAGTAAATAGAAAAAGCTTGTTAGAAAGTTGACGAGTTTTTTACAACGCAAAACAACATGTGCACTTTAAGTTATTATCTACTACTTAGGTGGTAATTAAAATCCTCTCAAAAGGCTCACGAAAGCTCAGAGAAATAAAAAAAATTAGTCACCTTAACTTGTATAGGAATTAAAATACAATTCAACAGTAAAATTAAAAACTTTGTATATAACACTGTACACATATTCGGGCTCGATGGAAAAGATCCTTTGAGATTATAAGCGTGCTATCAACCGTTCAAGATAAGGCCTTTGTAAACTCTTATGGTCTCAAAACAATTTTAGTAAATCAAAAAGTGTTTCAGAAAAAAATTCTAAATTTTTTTTGACAAAATTACACTTCATTATTAAAATTAACATGAAATTTGTTGTACTACTCTTGATCTGGCGGCGCTCAACGTAAATTTAAATGCCTTCAATTAGATAATTTTACACGCAATCAGCTAGTCCTAGACTGAGAACATTCAAAAGAGGCATCAGTTAATTTATTACTATGAATATTAGAGCCTTTTTGTAAAAAGTTCAAGAATCTGCGTTTGAATTAGTTTTTTTAGTCTAATTCAATATTCTCCTGATTGATTAATAATTTGCACTTAATAATAAACACTTTTTTTAAACAAAACAAAATGATGCCTAAAAGAATTTACTCGTCTATTATTGTTATTTTATTATTAGTGATTCTTGCTGATTATGGATTTGCTGGGTAAGAAAAATGAAATTAGAAAATTACCATTTTACCATTATATACTTTCGCTATCTATCAAATTAATTAGGTAGCTTTGTAGACCAATGTCAAATTTTTGCACTCTACTTTGTTGTGATTAAATTTAAGTTTTGGACTCAGTTTCTTTCAAATATGTCTAGCTAGATATAAAAAATTATTTGAGTACATTGATTTATTTTTTAAATAAATTCATTTCTATCAGCCACTCATATGTTTTGAATTTAAGATAATATTGTCCATAGTCTGGATCATGCTGGGGCTTATGTCAGGCAAATTTTGTACAATTCCATCATTTAGAGTTAAAGTTTATGGAGTCACATTGTCAATATAGATCAGTAATAATCAATCAAGTCAAGTAAATAAACAAGAAATTTTTTGACAATGTTTATTGCAGATGTAGTAAATGTCTTATTTAGTAAAATAAAAATAAAGAATGCAAATTTTTTCAATATTCAAAATATGACAATTTGTATAGCTAATTAATAAATTCATTACAATTATTACAATAGATGTCATTTGATTGACAATATCAGATGAAAAAGGAATTTATTATTTCTTATTTTTAACAATCAAACTTGAAACAATATAATGCTTAAATTAACCATGATTGAAGAACTTATGCCAAAAAGGTTTTGTGCCATGACCTATTAGTGTAAATTTATGCTGGAACTTACATCAGACCAATTAAATAATCCAAATTTATGCCAAGAAAATCTTGGTATACAAAGTTAAAATCTTCATGAAATAATTCACGTTTTTTATTTCAATTATAACTTTTGAACCCTTCTTTTTTCGCAATAAAGATTTTTTGGCTTTTAAAGAAAATAAGATTTTATTTTATAATCAATTAGGGGTTAACTGTTAAAACTTATGATTTCAATGGGTATCCAAATTCTATACTCTTGTTAGCTAATTTGACAAATAAATAATTTAGCCTAGGTCTATTGTTACTAAAATGGCTAAAACTTATTTTATATTGATTTCAAATGTCACTAGTGTCTTTAAATATTAAAAATAATAAAATTAATGCTAATAGAATTTCTTGTCACTTCAGTGAAGCAATAATGAATTGAATTACTTATCATAGTTGTTATAACCATTGTGCCTTTTTTACTTTTTTTGCTTAAATGTAAGTTTTATATATTATACATTTGAAAAGTCTACTCAAAAGTTATTTATAATATAATATATTGTAGTCTTGGTACCTGGAATAGCTAATAGTGTATATACTGAAATATGCATTATAATCTATTAATAATATATTGCTGTTTAGCCTATAAAGTTCTTGCTTTTATTGTAAAATATTGGATTACAATTTGGCTAAAATGCTAAATTATATAACAGCTTATTTATTTATTTGTCTAGAAAAATTTTGATGGGTAAATTAATTGCTTGAATAAAAAACTTGCAAATATATATTTAGATTCCATGACATATTTGAACTTTTTAACTCTGGATGATTCATTGTGAGCTTTTACAATTTATTTTGATTTTAAAAAAAGTAAAGAAAGCTTTTAAAAAAATAAAAAAACCATGAGATCCTTTGTTAAATTTATTTAGCTAATGAACTTGAATTCACTTGATTGACTATTCTCTATTAAAAATAAACAGTCGCGACTTCTACAAGATTCTTGGACTGAAGCGAACAGCATCTGTCAACCAAGTAAAGAAAGCCTACAGAGGTCTGGCTAAACAGCTGCATCCAGACCGCAATCGTGACGATCCTAAAGCTGAGGAACGGTTTCGCGATCTCAATGCTGCCTATGAGGTAAGTCGGGGTACTTTTGCCGGTGCTCTTACTCATATTAATCACTTCACTTGTCATATTAGTGCTGCATACCTATTGCTTCAACAAATCTGGTAGATTAGGACAAAAAAATCTTTAAATCAAGGGATTAGGATACTAAAGATCTCCTGGGGGGAGTAGGGTTCTGAAAATCTCCTGAGGGATTTTGGATTCTAAAAATCTCTTATGGGGTTTTGGGATTCAAAAAATCTTCTAAGGGGTTTTGAGATCTAAAAAATCTCCTGAGGAATTTCGGATTCTAAAAATCCCCTGAAAGATTAGAATTTTGGATTCTTTAAAATTAGAATGCGGTTTCTTACATTTTTAAGGGTAATAAGTTTAAAATTCTAAATTGGCTCATTATTTTAAATTTTTATTACTTTTTAAGGATTAGATTACTTAACATACTACTGAGTAACAAAGGCAAAAGCCCCACTCTCCTAGGCAATAAATCAACCTTACAATTGCCGCAATACAACAGGTGCTCTCCGACCCGGAGAAGCGCAAAATCTATGACGCCCACGGCGAGGAAGGCCTAAAAGACGGCGTCGGTCGCGGCGGCAGCGACCCATTCTCGTCGTTCTTTGGCGACATGTTTCACTTTCACGGCGGCGGCGGCAATCAGGAGCGCGAGATACCCCGTGGCGGTGACGTTGTCGTTGACTTGGACGTCACCCTGGAAGAGTTGTACAACGGCAATTTTGTTGAAATCGTGCGCAACAAGCCGGTGAAAAGGCAGGCATCCGGCAAGCGGCGTTGCAATTGTCGACACGAGATGCGAACCAGATCGTTGGGGCCCGGCCGGTTCCAGATGACCCAGGAGGAGGTCTGCGACGAGTGCGACAATGTGGTGCTGGTGCCCGAGGAGAAACTGCTCGAGTTGGAGATTGAGCCTGGCATGCGCGATGGGCAGGTGGGTATAAAAAAAAATCCACTCTAAAAAGCGCCGCTAGATAGCCAGGTAGTCGCCTTTTACAGACTTATGAATACGAGGGGTGCTTATTAAGTTCCCGGAAAAATGTACTAAAAAAACTTCAATGAATATGATTTTTTACCAAAATGCTTATTAAGATATTAAAACTTCTCAACGTAATTTCCGGCCAAATCCAAGCACTTCTGCATCCTGTGGAACCATGCATCGAAGCAACCCCCAAGGTCAGCTTTTGTGAAGCGCTGCAACTCAGTCTGCATGGCCTCCACGAGCTCCTCAGCGGACCCAAACCGCCTGCCCTTGAGATTCTGCTTCATCCTGGGGAAGAGGAAGAAGTCGCAAGGTGCTAAGTCAGGCGAATAGGCCGGATGAGGCAGCAGAGTGAGCTGAGTAGAACTTAGGAACTCCTGAGTCCTCTTCGCCTTGTGCGCCGGGGCGTTATCGTGATGCAGGAAGATGCCCTTGTCGCTGGTCTTGGGCCGCTCCTGCGCCAGATGCCGCCGCACCTGCGGCAAGCAGACAGTGCTGTACCACTCTGCAGTGACTGTGGCTCCCTGCTGCAGAAGAACTGGCAGCATAATGCCACAGCGACGAAAGAAGATGGCCGCCATCACCTTGCCAATGCTGCGCTCGCGACGGAATTAGACTGGCGCATCCTCCTCATGAGTGACCCACTGCCGGCTTTGCTCCTTGGTTTCCGGGTCATAGAAATATACCCAGGTTTCATCACCTGTAAGGATGCAGTCCACTGATTTTGAGCGGCCTGCATCAAACCTGGCGAGCATGAGCTGCTCTAACCAGCGAGTGGTCACTCGTCGATCCTCGTTCACGCAACGCCGCACAGCATCAATGACAGTGTCGGAAACAGCCGAGCTTGGGCGTCCCTCGCGAGGATCGTCGTCCAGACTGGCCGAACCGCATCGGAAGCGCGCAAACCACTCGTACACCATTGTCTGGGATGGCGCTTGATCCTGAAGGGCCGTGCGAAGTGTTTGGTGGCACTCGGAGGCTGAGCAGCCAAGTCGGAACTGCACCAAGATTGCCACTCGTTTGTCGCGATCAGTCAGCTCAGGCAAGGCTGCTGCGTTTTCTGCAGAACTTTGGCCACTGCGGCGCATCATGATTAGCAATTTGGCTGAAAATTTAGCTGATAAGTTTCATTATCTGCCTCTACAAGCTTGTCAATTTTTATGGGCGTACGAGCTTTAAAAAGTAGTTTCTCCGGGAACTTAATAAGCACCCCTCGTATTGTCTGTAAACGAGTTAAAAGCATCTAAATAACCCAGAAATACGCCTTAAAATCAACCAGAAAATCTCTATAAATAACCCAAAAATCGCCTCTAAATCGTCCGGAAAAATCGCCTTCTTTTGACCTGGAAAATCGCCCTAAATCGTCTGGATAAATCGCCTCCTAATGATCTAGAAAATCGCCGAAAAATCACCTCAAACTCAACCAGAAAAACTGCCCCTAAATCACCCGGAAAATCGCCGAAAAATCAACCAGTGAAAAACAACCTCTAATCATCTCTCAGGAAATCGCCTCTAAATCGTCTGGAAAAATCGCCTTAAAAGTCACTCAAATTCACCTAAAAATCGCATGGAGAATCACCTCTAAATCATTGAGAAAATCGCTTCTAAATCACCCACAAAAATTGCCTCTAAATCATCCAGAAAATCGCCTTTAAATCGTCTGGAAAAATCGCCTCTACATCGTCTGGAAAATCGCCTTAAAAATCACTCCAAATCACCCACAAAAATCGCCCCTGAATCATCCAGAAAAGCAGCCTAAAAATCGCCTCCCCGCCTCCCCAGATCTACCCATTCGTAGCCGAAGGCGAGCCGCACATTGACGGCGAACCAGGCGACCTCCGGTTCCGCATTCACCAACTCAAGCATCCGCGTTTCCAACGCCGCGGCGACGATCTGTACACCAACCTGAGCATCAGCCTAGTTGACGCATTGAACGGCTTCTCAATGGACATCGACCATCTGGACGGTCATAAAGTTCGCGTCACTCGCGAGAAAGTCACGTGGCCGGGCGCTATGCTACGGAAAGCCAACGAAGGCATGCCCAACTATGAGAACAACAATGTCAAAGGCTCACTGTTTATCACATTTGACGTTGAATTTCCCAAGGGTCTGGCCCTGCCGCCCGAGGACAAGGAAGCTGTCAAACGCTTGCTAAAACAAGAGTCTGTTCAGCGGGTCTATAATGGACTTTGAAAAACTCGCTACATATCGGCTGTTATTGTTATACTTATTTTAGTCAGTCGCTAATGAAAGCAACCAACCACTAACTATCAACTTAAATGAATTTGTTGATTTGCGTTTTTTTTAAGTCACATGAAAATCTACTTTCTATTGTTTCCTTAGAAATAGCCAGTTTAAATTACTGATTTTCGAATATTAATTGAGTATTTTATTATGTTTTGCACTTTTATTTTAACGTTGTAACATTGATTAGAAAGACACGGCTGTGTGTTGCAATTTTCTCTTCTTGTCTGTTAGCTAATAACTTCTGTTTAAGTTATATTAATTGTAACCTTTGTTTTTTTAATTCACAAGTCAAGGAATTTGAGTGTGGTCTAATTAGTTCAGTTGATGTGCCAAAAAAACCGACATGTTAATCAGAATTTTTGGCGCTTTTTTAATTTGACCTGTATTGCACTGATAGTTCTTTATATGATGTACGATTTAATGGTGTACTTTTTGTTAGACTGCAGTATAGTTTAATAAATTTTATTTGCTTACTGTCATTGCAAACTTACAGGCTTACTGTTAGCGTTTCTGCTTGCTTGTTTTGTCTGTTTGCTTAACTTTCTTTGTTAAATTGTACTACTCTTTTTGTCCTCTCTGACCTTGAAGTGCGCTGTTCTTTACGCAATTTTTTTTCCATTGCCATTGTGTCTGTCTGCTTTAAATATAAAACTCTCTAATAATTAGTTTGGAAAGTGTCTTTAAATTGTGTCATTATTATTATTATTAAAGTATTGTTAGTACCTCATAGTGTTCAAAATTCGCATTTGTTCCGCTAGTTACTACTTAGGGGTTTTTTGACAACTCGCCTTGTGACCCCTTGGATTGCTCTCTGAACTTAAAAATCGCCCCGGAATATCTTGAAATTAATTCCTGACCTAAAAAATCGCCATGGAATATCTTGAAAATCAACTTCTGACCTTAAAAATCGCCCCTGAGTATCTTAAAAATCACTTTCTGACCTTAAAAATCGCCCGGAATATCTTGAAAATCGCCCCGTAATATCTTAAAAATTACTTTCTGACCTTCAAAATTGCCCCGAAATATCTTGAAAATCACCTTCTGACCTAATAAAAATCGCCCTGGAATATCTTTAAAATCCTTTTCTGACCTAAAAAATCGCCCGGAATATCTTGAAAATCAACTTCTGACCTTAAAAGTCGCCCCTAAGTATCTTAAAGATCACTTTCTGACCTAAAAAATCGCCCCGGAATAGCTTGAAAATCACCTCCTGACCTTAAAAATCGCCCGGAATATCTTAAAAATCACTTTCTGACCTAATAAAAATCGCCTCGGAATATCTTGAAAATCACCTGACCTTCAAAATTGCCCCCTAACTTTATTGGCAGCCACCATGAGACCTTGATGAAAATTTTCTCTGTCAGTCGAGTGAAGGCTTCTTTATTAAGCAAGATCATTGTTTATCATGCAGATTCATAAAACCCATTTTCGCAACTTCAGCGCAGTCAAACTCCCGCCATCAAATTGATCGACAAGCCAATCAACTAATCAATCAGTAAAGGCTTTTTTGCAACCCTAGCAAGACAGCAGCAGCAGCAGCAGCAATGGCCGGTGAAGCGGCCAGGAATTTGCAATTCGAATACCGGGTCAACTCCAACATAGTTACCCAGGCTGATAAAAGTTTAATAGATCGAAGGCCGCGTGATGAGTCCACTGGCGTTGTGCAATCCCTGGCTGGGAAACTCACTGGCACCCGCATGGGCGATCGGGCCCAGCGATCCAAGCCAACTGGCGTGGAAGAGAAGCAGGCTAAACGTAAGAAACGCGACGAGAATCGGCGCTACGAAGTTGGCAAACTGCGCGCCACAGGCGGCGTTTTGGCTACAGAAGATGACGGCCTGTCTGGATTGATTTATAGACCGAAAACTGCTGAGACCAGGCGGAATTACGAATCTCTGTTGCATTGCATTCAGGAGTGCCTTGGCGACGAGCCCAGGGACGTGCTGTGCGGAGCTGCTGACGAGGTGAGTTCTGATTGGCTCTTTGTATCTTCTTTAAGCGCTTAACTGCTTCTGTAGCTGCTTGAGGCGGTTAGCTGCTTCTGTAGCTCCTTTAGTTGCTGAACTGCTTCTGTAGCTCTTTGAGGCGCCTCTATGCCTCAACTGCTTTTATGCCTCTGAGCACTTTACACTTGTTATGTATCCATTCATTTTTCCCTGCAATGCTTCTCAAACTGGGGCATTAAAATCCCCAAATCCGCCCAGGTCCTCGCCGCTATGAAAGACGACAAATTACGCGACAAAGAGCGCAAACGCGAAATCGAATCGTTGCTAGGCAACTTAAACGAGGAGACCTACGCTTTGCTGGTGAATTTGGCTAAGAAAGCCACGGATTGGAGCGGCGCTGGTCAGGGCGGCGTCGGCGCCGATTCCACTGATCAGCAGGCCGCCGAAATTGACGAAACCTTCGGCGTCAACATCCAATTCGAAGACTCCGACGAGGACGCCGCCCTAGAAGAGGAGGCCGGCGACTACGGCGAAGTTAACGAAGGCGACGACGACGAAGACGACGAGGCTGTCGACGATCGCGACGGCGATAAAGATCGCGCGGAAGCGGCCACTGTTGCCGAAGAGGCGGCGGCTATTCGTCGACGAAAAACTGCGGCCGATGGCGGAGCGGACGGCGCCGGCGGCGTCGGCGGCCTGCATCCGCGCGAAGTGGACGCCTTCTGGCTGCAGCGTCAGCTGGCTAAACGCTACACGGATCCGGTGGCGGCCCAGGCCAAGGCGGCCGAGTGCTTGCAGTTGCTGAAATCCGCCGGCGACGATCGCGACTTGGAGAATCGGCTGGTCAAAGCGTTGGGCTACGAGGCGTTTGACTTGATCAAACTGGTCAGGCAGAATCGGTGAGGGCTTGTTGATATTTTGATATTGCATAATCCCTCAATTCTATGCTTATAGATTAGCCTTCGATAATCCTCCCAGCCAAATTAGCTTCGATAATTCCTCGCAGTCAGATTAGCCTTTAATAATCCCTCCTAGCCAGATTAGCCTTCGATAATCCTTCCCAGCCAGAGTAGCCTTCGATAATCCCTCCTAGCCAAAGTAGTCTTCGATAATCCCTCCTAGCCAAAGTAGTCTTCGATAATCCCTCCTAGCCAAAGTAGCCTTCGATAATCCCTCCTAGCCAAAGTAGCCTTCGATAATCCCTCCTAGCCAAAGTAGCTTTGATAATCCCTCCTAGCCAAAGTAGCCTTCGATAATCCCTCCTAGCCAGAGTAGCCTTCGATAATCCCTCCTAGCTAGATTAGCCCTTGACAATCCCTCCTAGCCAGATTAGCTTCGATAATTCCTTGCAGTCAGATTAGCCGTTAATAATTCCTCCCAGCCAGATTAGCATTCGATAATCCTCCCAGCCAGATTAGCATTCGATAATCCTCCCAGCCAGATTAGCATTCGATAATCCTCCCAGCCCGATTAGCCTTAGATAATCCCTCCTAGCCAGATTAGCCTTCGATAATCCTCCTAGCAGTGAAGCCTTCGATATTCCCTTTTAGTCGGATTACCATTCGAAAATCATTTTAGTAATCGCTGCAATAATCCATTTGACGCCTTTAATGAATCCATTTACAAATCCCTTCCTTTAATCCATTTTCCCCAGCCAAATGGTGCTGCACTGCACTCTGCTAGCCCAGGCGCAGTCCCGCTCCGAGCGCTCGGTCATCGAAGCTCGAATGCGCGCTGACCCAAAGCTGGCGCAGATTCTGCGCCAATTGCGCAGCGCCGAAGGCAAAGCCGAAGACGAAGCTGACGCATCATTGTCGGCCGCAGCCGCCGCCGCGGCCGCCTCAGCCAGGGAGCATCAGCGGCAGCAGCAGCAGCTGGCCGACGATGACGCCGCCGCCGCGACGGGAACCTTTGTACCCGGCAAGGATCTCGATCTGGAGGATCTGGCCTTCACCCAGGGCTCCCATCTGATGGCTAATAAGCGCTGCCAGTTGCCGGACGGCAGCTTCCGGAAGCAGGGCTCCGGATACGAGGAGGTAAGTTGGGGAGATTTTTCTACTGCTGAATAGGACTAGATAGCTTGCCTCTGTGTACCCATCTATCTATTTAGCGCACCTAGGTCGACTAACAGACTCCTATATATCTATCTATATACCTACCTACCTACCTACCTACCTACCTACCTTCCTACATTTCTACCTACCTACCTGCCTACCAACCTACTTACCTTTCTACTTATCTTCCTGCCATTCTACCTACCTACTTACCTGCCTTCCTACCTACCTTTTTACCTACCTACCCACCCAATAACCTACTTGTGTACCTACCTGACTACCTACCGGCCCATAACGCCTATATACCCAGGCAATTTTTACACGCTTACCTATCTGCCTACGTATCCAATCACTACACACTCACCCAACTGCCCACCTAACAATTATCTTCACGGTTAGCTACCTGCCTACCTCTAAAAAATTCTCAAAACAAAAATTTCTCCCCCCCCCCTTATTTTTAGGTACACGTTCCGGCGCCCAAACCTAAACCGTTCGACGAAGGCGAGACTCTGATCAATATTGCAAGCCTACCCGCCTGGTGTCAGCCTGCGTTTCCTAAGAAAGTGACCCAGTTAAATAGGGTACAGAGTCGCATAATGCGAACTGCAATGGAATCGGACGAGAACATGTTGCTGTGCGCTCCCACTGGCTCCGGCAAGACCATCTGCGCTCTGCTAGCCATGCTGCGCACCATTGGCCAGCACAGGGACCCGGAAGCGGCGCCCGGCGCTGAGAATGCCGTTGCTAAGGCCGATTTTAAAATTGTCTACATTGCTCCGATGCGATCGCTGGCTCAGGTGCGGCTCTTGACTTCTTATTCTTGTTTAGAATAGATGTTTGGACTACGGGAGAATAGATGTAGGTGAGACTAGATTTCGGAATAGACTAGGTGAGAATAGATGTCAGAATAGACAAGGTGAGAATAGATGTTAGAATAGACTAGGTGAGAATAGATGTCAGAATAGACAATGTGAGAACAGATGTTAGAATAGACTAGGTGAGAATAGATGTCAGAATAGACAAGGTGAGAATAGATGTCAGAATAGACAAGGTGAGAATAGATGTCAGAATAGACTAGGTGAGAATAGATGTCAGAATAGACTAGGTGAGAATAGATGTCAGAATAGACAAGGTGAGAATAGATGTTAGAATAGACTAGGTGAGAATAGATGTCAGAATAGACAAGGTGAGAATAGATGTCGGCATAGACTAGGTAAGAATAGATGGTGGCTTAGACAAGATGGGAATAGATGTCAAAATACACTAAGCTGTGAATGGATGTTGGAATAGACTTAGCCTTGCTTGACCCTGTCTCCCAGGAAATGGTCGGCAACTTTCGCGAACGCCTCGCCTGCTTCGGCCTGACCGTGGACGAGCTGACCGGCGATCACCAGCTGACCAAGGAGGAAATCGCCAACACCCAGCTAATCGTGTGCACCCCTGAGAAATTCGATATTGTAACGCGCAAAGGCGGCGAAAGGACCTACACTCAGCTAGTTCGCCTAATTATCCTGGACGAGGTGCACATGTTGCACGACGAACGCGGTCCCGTGCTCGAATCGGTGGTTGCTAGGATACTGCGCAATTCGGAGTCGACCCAGGAATCAGTTAGAATTGTTGGCCTCAGCGCCACCCTGCCTAACTACGCCAGCGTTGCCAGCTTTCTACGAGTTAATGTTAAAACTGGCCTGCACTATTTTGACAGCACGTACAGGCCTGTGCCATTGGAGCAGCAGTACATTGGTGTCACAGAAAAGAAGGCTATTAAACGATTCGCCGTCATGAATCAGGTTTGTTCTTTTGCCTGTTTTGTGTGTCTCAAATCTGAATTGGGATCTAGTGTGATTTTTCACTAATGAATCAGTGAATCTGGCCCCTCGAATATCCCATGCAGGGATAGCAGACTGAAATTTCCCATTAAAGGAAAAAGGCTTTTAAAAATCTTTTATATTAATAATTAGGAGTTGTGGGACATTCCATAACGGGATCCTCAATGTGGAATCTAGTGAGAATAGAATCTGGTGAGATGAGGATTTGAAGTTATAAATGTCCCTAAATGAATTTAGAACTATAAGATTTCCAAAAAAGGATTTAGGACTACAAAATATCCCATAGAAGGATTCGAAATTATAAAGTATCTAAAAAGGATTTGTAATTATAAAGTTTCTCATAAAATGATTTGGAATCATAAAATATCCCATGAAAGGATTTGCAATTTAAAAATATCTCTTTAATGGATTTTGAACTATAAAATATCCCTTAAAGGGATTTAGAATTATAAAATAGCCCTAAAATGGATTCTGAATTATAAAAAAATCCCAAAAATGATTTGTACTTATAAACCATCCCATAAAAGGATTTGAAATTATAAAATATCCCATAAAATGATTTGGAATTATAAAAGATCCCATCAATGAATTCGGAATGATCAAATATCCCATAAAAGGATTCGGAATTGCAAAATATCACATAAAAGAATTCTGAATTATAAAATATCCCATTTAGTAATCGGGAACTCCAAAAGCACCTAACTATATATTTATTCTCAAATTGTTAAATATGTACAACGCTAACCGCTTGTCAGGTCGTATACGACAAAGTAATGGAAAACGCAGGCAAACACCAAGTGCTTGTATTCGTCCACAGTCGCAAAGAGACTGGAAAAACTGCCCGAGCTGTGCGCGACCTCTGCTTAGAGAAAGACACGCTTGGCCTCTTCCTCAAGGCCGGCTCCCTGTCCACGGAGGTGCTGCGCACCGAGGCTGCCGAAGTGAAAAACCTTGAATTGAAAGACCTGCTACCCTACGGGTTTGCTATTCACCACGCCGGCATGACTCGTGTTGATCGCACCCTAGTTGAGGATCTGTTCGCTGATAAGCATATTCAGGTGCGTGTTGCATGTTGGAGGAGCTTTAGGGTCTTTTTACTTGTCCGCTAATATTTTATTATCTCTTGAACTTAAATTCGATAACTTACTATTTGAGGCGGAACTTCCATGGAATTTCCATGGAATATTAAACGGGGTGAGTGGCTCGGCGGTCTAGCGTGTCTGCCTTGTGTGCCATTGGTCCAGGTTCGACCCCGCGTTGTAGGTTGGCTATGTTCCCTAGGGCGGTTTCGTGTGCAGGGTCACATTAATTTGGGGCCAATGAGAGCAACCCCCCAAGGCATAGGGAGTGTACATTCCTGGATCCGCCGCTTGTACACCCTATGTGAGTGCGTGACTGGGTGCCGGCTTGTGTGTGTCTGTGTCTATGCCTGCATACCGTATTTAGTGTGACTGAACGCGCTTCAGGAGTCAGCGCAATGGGCAGTCATGCCCAGTCGCTGGTTGTGGGACGATGTCGCTTTAAAGCGTCAAAGTGCCTACAGCCCTCCTGCAGTTTTAGCTTATTTAGCTTTAGGCACCCAATCTCAGCTGGGTGGACCGAAGCAATGCGAGATAAAGTGAATTCTGCTCAATAGGATAAATTGTCTCCTAGAGCTGGGTCTCGAACCCAGGACTTTCCGATCGCCTTAGCCATAGATTACATTCTTTGCCGTGGCATTTCCATGGAACTTCCGTGGATTTTCCGCTGATTCTTGCCGCTTGTGTACAGTCTGCATGTTGGTTTTCTTAACACAAACTCAATCACCTAAGCCTATATCAATTTGTTCTGACGCAACAGGTGCTGGTGTCCACCGCCACCCTGGCCTGGGGCGTCAACCTGCCAGCCCACACGGTCATCATCAAAGGCACCCAAATCTACAGCCCTGAAAAGGGCCGCTGGACCGAACTAAGCCCTCTAGACATAATGCAGATGCTTGGCCGGGCTGGCCGCATTCAATACGACACCCTCGGCGTCGGCGTGTTGATCACCAACCACAGCGAGCTGCAGTACTACCTGTCGCTCATGAATCAGCAGCTGCCAATTGAGAGTCACATGATTTCCCGCCTAGCCGACAATCTCAACGCCGAGATTGTACTAGGCAGCGTGTGCAGCATTGCCGACGCGGTTCAATGGCTCACCTACACCTATTTGTACGTTCGCATGGCCGAGAATCCATCGCTGTACGGCGTCGGTGCTGACGAGTCACTCGAGAAGCGACTGCGCGACTTGGCGCACACGGCCGCCGTGTGTTTGGAGCGCAGCGGCTTGGCTCGCTACGACAGGCGATCCGGCTTGTTGCAGAGCACTGAGCTCGGCCGCATTGCCTCGCATTATTATTGCACGCAAGAGTCTATGCACACCTACAATCAGTTGATGAAGAAGACGCTTAGCGAAATTGAACTATTCCGAGTGTTCTCGCTTAGCTCAGAGTTTAAGTGAGTTGTTTTTGTTGGTTTAAACTAGTGTAATAACTAAGTTGTGAATGTTTGAGGATGTGATGCTTTCCGAGTTGTGAATGTTTGAGGATGTGAAGCTTTCTGAGTTGTGATAGTTAAAGGATGTGAAGCTCTCTGAGTTGTGATAGTTAAAGCATGTGAAGCTTTCTGAGTTGTGATACTTAAAGGATGTGAAGCTTTCTGAGTTGTGATAGTTCAAGGATGTGAAGCTTTCAGAGTTGTGATACTTAAAGGATATGAAGCTTTCTGAGTTGTGATAGTTGAAGGATGTTAAGCTTTCTGAGTTGTGATAGTTCAAGGATGTGAAGCTTTCAGAGTTGTGATAGTTAAAGGATGTGAAGCTTTCTGAGTTGTGATAGTTAAAGGATGTGAAGCTTTCTGAGTTGTAATATTTAAAGGATGTGAAGAAGCTTTCTGAGTTGTGATATTTAAAGGATATGAAGCTTTCTGAGTTGTGATAGTTAAAGGATGTGAAGCTTTCAGAGTTGTGATACTTAAAGGATATGAAGCTTTCAGAGTTGTGATAGTTAAAGGATGTGAAGCTTTCTGAGTTGTGATAGTTAAAGGATGTGAAGCTTTCAGAGTTGTGATAGTTCAAGGATGTGAAGCTTTCTGAGTTGTGATAGTTCAAGGATGTGAAGCTTTCTGAGTTGTGATAGTTAAAGGATGTGAAGCTTTGATAGTTGTGATACTTAAAGGATATGAAGCTTTCTGAGTTGTGATAGTTAAAGGATGTGAAGCTTTCTGAGTTGTGATATTTAAAGGATGTGAAGAAGCTTTCTGAGTTGTGATATTTAAAGGATATGAAGCTTTCTGAGTTGTGATAGTTAAAGGATGTGAAGCTTTGATAGTTGTGATACTTAAAGGATATGAAGCTTTCTGAGTTGTGATAGTTAAAGGATGTGAAGCTTTCAGAGTTGTGATACTTAAAGGATATGAAGCTTTCTGAGTTGTGATACTTAAAGGATATGAAGCTTTCTGAGTTGTGATAGTTAAAGGATGTGAAGCTTTGAGAGTTGTGATACTTAAAGGATATGAAGCTTTCTGAGTTGTGATAGTTGAAGGATGTGAAGCTTTCTGAGTTGTGATAGTTAAAGGATGTGAAGCTCTCTGAGTTGTGATAGTTGAAGGATGTGAAGCTTTCAGAGTTGTGATAGTTAAAGGATGTGAAGCTTTCTGAGTTGTGATAGTTGAAGGATGTGAAGCTTTCAGAGTTGTGATAGTTCAAGGATGTGAAGCTTTCTGAGTTGTGATAGTTCAAGGATGTGAAGCTTTCTGAGTTGTGATATTTAAAGGATGTGAAGAAGCTTTCTGAGTTGTGATATTTAAAGGATATGAAGCTTTCTGAGTTGTGATAGTTAAAGGATGTGAAGCTTTGAGAGTTGTGATACTTAAAGGATATGAAGCTTTCTGAGTTGTGATAGTTCAAGGATGTGAAGCTTTCTGAGTTGTGATAGTTCAAGGATGTGAAGCTTTCTGAGTTGTGATAGTTAAAGGAAGTGAAGCTTTGATAGTTGTGATACTTAAAGGATATGAAGCTTTCTGAGTTGTGATAGTTAAAGGATGTGAAGCTTTCTGAGTTGTGATATTTAAAGGATGTGAAGAAGCTTTCTGAGTTGTGATATTTAAAGGATATGAAGCTTTCTGAGTTGTGATAGTTAAAGGATGTGAAGCTTTCAGAGTTGTGATACTTAAAGGATATGAAGCTTTCTGAGTTGTGATAGTTAAAGGATGTGAAGCTTTCAGAGTTGTGATACTTAAAGGATATGAAGCTTTCTGAGTTGTGATAGTTGAAGGATGTGAAGCTCTCTGAGTTGTGATAGTTGAAGGATGTGAAGCTTTCAGAGTTGTGATAGTTAAAGGATGTGAAGCCTTCTGAGTTGTGATAGTTGAAGGATGTGAAGCTTTCAGAGTTGTGATAGTTCAAGGATGTGAAGCTTTCTGAGTTGTGATATTTAAAGGATGTGAAGAAGCTTTCTGAGTTGTGATATTTAAAGGATATGAAGCTTTCTGAGTTGTGATAGTTAAAGGATGTGAAGCTTTGAGAGTTGTGATACTTAAAGGATATGAAGCTTTCTGAGTTGTGATAGTTAAAGGATGTGAAGCTCTCTGAGTTGTGATAGTTAAAGGATGTGAAGCTCTCTGAGTTGTGATAGTTAAAGGATATGAAGCTTTCTGAGTTGTGATAGTTAAAGGATGTGAAGCTTTCAGAGTTGTGATACTTAAAGGATATGAAGCTTTCTGAGTTGTGATAGTTGAAGGATGTGAAGCTCTCTGAGTTGTGATAGTTGAAGGATGTGAAGCTTTCAGAGTTGTGATAGTTAAAGGATATGAAGCTTTCTGAGTTGTGATAGTTGAAGGATGTGAAGCTTTCAGAGTTGTGATAGTTCAAGGATGTGAAGCTTTCTGAGTTGTGATAGTTCAAGGATGTGAAGCTTTCTGAGTTGTGATATTTAAAGGATGTGAAGAAGCTTTCTGAGTTGTGATATTTAAAGGATATGAAGCTTTCTGAGTTGTGATAGTTAAAGGATGTGAAGCTTTGAGAGTTGTGATACTTAAAGGATATGAAGCTTTCTGAGTTGTGATAGTTAAAGGATGTGAAGCTCTCTGAGTTGTGATAGTTAAAGGATGTGAAGCTCTCTGAGTTGTGATAGTTAAAGGATGTGAAGCTTTCAGAGTTGTGATAGTTCAAGGATGTGAAGCTTTCTGAGTTGTGATAGTTCAAGGATGTGAAGCTTTCTGAGTTGTGATAGTTAAAGGATGTGAAGCTTTGATAGTTGTGATACTTAAAGGATATGAAGCTTTCTGAGTTGTGATAGTTAAAGGATGTGAAGCTTTCTGAGTTGTGATATTTAAAGGATGTGAAGAAGCTTTCTGAGTTGTGATATTTAAAGGATATGAAGCTTTCTGAGTTGTGATAGTTAAAGGATGTGAAGCTTTGATAGTTGTGATACTTAAAGGATATGAAGCTTTCTGAGTTGTGATAGTTAAAGGATGTGAAGCTTTCAGAGTTGTGATACTTAAAGGATATGAAGCTTTCTGAGTTGTGATAGTTAAAGGATGTGAAGCTTTCAGAGTTGTGATACTTAAAGGATATGAAGCTTTCTGAGTTGTGATACTTAAAGGATGTGAAGCTTTGAGAGTTGTGATACTTAAAGGATATGAAGCTTTCTGAGTTGTGATAGTTAAAGGATGTGAAGCTTTCTGAGTTGTGATACTTAAAGGATGTGAAGCTTTCTGAGTTGTGATAGTTAAAGGATGTGAAGCTTTGATAGTTGTGATACTTAAAGGATATGAAGCTTTCTGAGTTGTGATAGTTAAAGGATGTGAAGCTTTGAGAGTTGTGATAGTTAAAGGATGTGAAGCTTTCTGAGTTGTGATAGTTAAAGGATGTGAAGCTTTCTGAGTTGTGATAGTTAAAGGATGTGAAGCTTTCTGAGTTGTGATAGTTGAAGGATGTGAAGCTTTCAGAGTTGTGATAGTTAAAGGATGTGAAGCTTTCTGAGTTGTGATAGTTAAAGGATGTGAAGCTTTCGGAGTTGTGAATTTTTAAGTTTTAGGGGATGAACCTTGAGAGCATGTATTCACCCGATCTGCATCCCACATTCTATTCAACTCACATTTGTCTGACGCCTCCCAGGTACATCGCCGTTCGCGAGGAAGAGAAAGTGGAGATGACCAAACTGCTGGAGCGAGTCCCGATCCCAATCAAAGAGGGAATCGAAGAGTCCTCAGCCAAGATCAACTGCCTCCTGCAGGCTCACATCTCCCAGTTGAAACTCGATGGATTCTCACTGGCCAGCGACATGGTCTATGTCACCCAGTCCGCCGCCAGGCTGGTCCGAGCCCTGTTCGAGATTGCCCTGCACAAGGGCTGGGCTCAGCTAACTGAGAAGGCGCTGTCGTTGAGCAAGATGATTGCCCAGCGGATGTGGCAGTCCATGTCGCCGCTTCGTCAGTTTAAAAAGATACCTGAAGATGTGAGTTGCAAAGTTTTTATGTAGTTTGTAGTCCCAAATTTTAATTTTCATCCTTAACTAAAGGCCAAAATAAAGTTTCTAAGCCAACAAGTTCGTTCCTTTAATCCCAAGCCTCAAAATTTGCCAAATCCCAAAACTTCAGTCCCTATAATCCCCAATCCCAAAACTTCAGTCCCTCTAATCCTCAATGCCAAAACTTTAGTCCCTATAATCCCCAATCCTAAAACTTCACTCCCTATAATCCTCAATCCCAAAACTCTAGTCCCTATAATCCCCAATCCCAAAACTTCAGTCCCTATAATCCCCAATCCCCAAACTTCAGTCCCTATAATCCCCAATCCTAAAACTTCACTCCCTATAATCCTCAATCCCAAAACTCCAGTCCCTATAATCCCCAATCCCAAAACTCCAGTCTCTTAGACTCTATAATCCCCAATCCCAAAACTTCAGTCCCTATAATGTCCCAAAAAATCTCCCCCTACCCCTCCGCCAGGTGATTCGCAAGCTCGAAAAGAAGAACATCGCATTCGAACGCTATTTCGACCTGAGCGTGCACGAACTCGGCGAACTGATTCGCAAGCCGACAATGGGCAAATCCCTGCACAAATGCCTGCACCAGATCCCCCGGCTGGACCTGCGAGTTGTTGTCCAGCCGATTTCTCGATCTTCTCTTCGAGCTGAGCTGTGCGTGACGCCCGACTTCCAGTGGGACGCCAATCTGCACGGCGAGTCGCAGGCTTTCTGGATCTTCGTCGAAGACGTCGACTCCGAGATCATTCTTCATCACGAGTACTTCATGCTGAAGCGGAAATTCTGCGAGGAGGAGCACGTATTGAAATTCTACGTGCCGGTGTACGAGCCCCTGGCGCCCATGTACTTTATCCGGGCCGTGTCAGACCGCTGGCTGGGCTCTGAGACCGTCCTGCCGGTTTCGTTCCGGCACATGATCCTGCCGGAGAAGAATCCGCCGCCTACTGAGCTGCTTGATCTGCAGCCGCTGCCCGTTAATGCGCTGCGCAATCCTAAGTGAGACATTTTGTTTATAGATAGATTGATTGATTGATAGATAAATTGATTGATTGATTGATTGATTGATTGATGGATAGATAGATAGATAGATAGATAGATAGATATATTGATTGATTGATATATAGATCAATAGATAGACAGATAGATAGATAGATAGATAGATAGATAGATAGATAGATAGATAGATAGATTGGATGGACGACAACAACCAACCCAAACCTTTGCCCGTCAGATACGAGTCTCTCTACGCCGGCATCTCGTTCTTCAACGCTATCCAGACCCAGGTGTTCAACTCGCTGTACAACTTCGACGAGAACGTTTTGGTCGCCGCTCCGCCCGGCAGCGGCAAATCCGTGTGCGCCGAATTCGCCCTGCTGCACCTGTTCGCCACCAACCCCAACGGGCGCTGCGTCTACGTTGTTGCCAGGTAACCCAAGATTTATTTATTTGTTTTTTTTAAAGTCACGAACTCCTGAATTGATCATCGATGTGATTCTAAACCTCTCGCAGGCAGGAGCTGGCCGAACTCGCCCACGCCAATCTGGCCGCCAAATTTGGCGAACGACTCGGCAAAAATGTAGTCCGCCTGACCGGCGAGACGGCTACGGATTTGAAACTATTGGCCAAAGGCCACGTGGTGGTCAGCACGCCCGAGCACTGGGACATTCTGTCCCGGCGTTGGAAGCAGCGCAAAAATGTCCAATCAGTTCAATTATTCATTGTCGACGATTTGCAATTAATTCGCAGCGAAGTCGGTCCCGTATTAGAAGTGATCTGCTCCAGGATGCGCTACATCAGCAGCCAGATTGAGCACAGCATCCGCATTGTCGCCCTGTCGCATTCACTTAGCAACGCCAAGGACGCGGCCAGCTGGCTAGGCGTCAACGCTGGCAACACGTTCAATTTTCATCCGAGTGTTCAACCACTTCAGCTGGCCATCCAGGGATTCAACGTGACGCACAATGCCACCAGACTGTTGGCCATGCTCCGCCCGGTGTACACCACCGTTATCCGGTCCAGACAGTCGGCTATAGTCTTTGTTCCGTCGCGTCGACTGGCTCAATCCGTAGCTGTCGACTTGTTCACCCACGCCCACTCGGAGAGCGCGTCGGCCGGCGTTGAGCAGCAGGACGATGGCGGCGGCGGCGGCGACGCTTTCAAACCGCGGCCGGGAACCGCCGCTGCCGAAGCCGCCGATCAGGCCGCTAAACGCCTAGCCGACGCTGAGCCAGCCCTGGCCGTCTGCGTGCCAAACGGCGTCGCTTTCTTGCACGAGGGCCTGTCGCCTAGCGATAGGCGAATTGTTGAACGTCTGTTCAGCGACGGCGCCGTCAAAGTGCTTGTGGTGGCCCGCTCGCTGGCCTGGAGCATCGGGGTCAGGGCCAGGCTGGTGATCCTGATGGACACGCAGAGTTACAACGGCAAGACGCATTCGTACGAGGACTATCCTGTCACCGACGTTATCCAGATGGTGTCCAGGGCCAATCATCCTAGTAAGTCGGGCTGATTTCTGTCAGTTTGGGTTGTCAGGACTGTGTAACAGTGTCAGGGTGTCAGTAGCTAGTGCAGTGCAGGGATGTCAGGATTGTAGTGCAGTGCAGTGTCAGACGGGATGTCAGTAGCTAGTGCAGTGCAGTGTCAGACGGGATGTCAGTAGCTAGTGCAGTGCAGTGTCAGACGGGATGTCAGTAGCTAGTGCAGTGCAGTGTCAGACGGGATGTCAGTAGCTAGTGCAGTGCAGTGTCAGACGGGATGTCAGTAGCTAGTGCAGTGCAGTGTCAGACGGGATGTCAGTAGCTAGTGCAGTGCAGTGTCAGACGGGATGTCAGTAGCTAGTGCAGTGCAGTGTCAGACGGGGTGTCAGTAGCTAGTGTAGTGCAGTGTCAGAAGGGATGTCAGTAGCGTAGTGCAGTGTCAGACGGGGTGTCAGGAGTGTAGTGAGTGTCAGATGGGGTGTCAGGAGTGTAGTGCAGTGTCTGACGGGGTGTTAGTGGTAAGTGTAGTGCAGTGTCAGACGGGATGTCAGGAGTGTACTGCAGTGTCAGAGGGTGTGTGAGTATGAAACTGTCAGAAGGGATGTCGGGAGTGCAGTGTCATTACTGTAGTGCAGCGACTGAAGAAGCCTTAAAAGTGCATCTCTAGGTCAGTTTGGACTGTCAGTTAGAAGGATTTTTATAAGTATAAAATTTCTTAAGAAATTAAGTAAAACATGATTTTAAACGTCCTCTTTTTCGCAGGCAAGGACTCTGTCGGCAAGGCGTTCGTGTTCTGTCAGTCCAGCAAGCGCGAATTCTTCAAGAAGTTCCTATTCGACCCCCTCCCAGTCGAGTCGCATCTTGACCACTGCCTGCACGACCATTTCAACGCCGAGATTGTCACCAAGACCGTCGAAAACAAGCAGGACGCGGTTGACTATTTAACTTGGACTTTCCTTTACCGACGGATGACCCAGAATCCGAACTACTATAATCTGCAGGTCGGTTTATCTTTTCTATGACTTTTCATTATTATTTCATCGATAATCCGAATCCCAAATCGCCAATCCGAATCCCCAATCGATAATCCGAATCTCCAATCGATAATCCGAATCACCAATCAATAATCCGAATCCCCAATTGTTATCCGAATCACCAATCGATAATCCGAATCCCCAATTGATTATCCGAATGACCAATCGATAATCCTAATCCTCAATCGATAATCCGATTCCCCAATCAATAATCCTAATTTCCAATCGATAATCCTTATTCCCTCATCGGTAATCCAGAATTTCAAATCAATATTCTCAATCCCAAAATTGAAAATCTGATTCCCATATCCTCAATCGATAATCAGCAGTCACAATCCGTAACACAGCTAATTAACCCAAACTGAAACGCAATCATTATCATGATCTATCCCCTATGACGCACTGCAGGGCGTGACCCATCGCCACCTGAGCGAGAAACTGTCTGACCTAGTGGAACAGACGCTAGACGATCTGGAGAACTCAAAATGCATCAAAATAGTTGAAGACATGGACCTCACTCCGCTGAACCTGGGCATGATAGCCGCTTACTACTACATTCACTACACTACTATCGAACTGTTTAGCGGCTTCCTAACGCCCAAGACAAAGATTCGAAGCCTAATTGAAATCGTAAGCTCGGCCGCCGAATTCGAGGACCTGCCAATCCGTCACCACGAGGAGGACACGCTGCGCAAAATTGTGCCTCGCCTGCCGCACAAAATGCAGAGCGCCAAATACAACGATCCCCATGTGAAAGCCCAGATCCTGCTGCAGGCTCACATGTGCCGTCTGGCTTTACCAGCCGAGCTGCAGACTGACACAGCCGACGTTCTGTTGAAAGCTATGCGACTAATTCAGGCGGCTGTTGACGTGGTCAGCTCCAGCGGCTGGCTGGCCCCGGCTCTGGCCGCTATGGAACTGTCCCAGATGGCTGTACAAGCCGTCTGGAGTAAGGACAGCATACTCAAACAGTTGCCGCATTTTGATCAGGCTCTGATTGACAAGTGCAAGTGAGTGCCATTCTTCTTGCTATTCTTAATTGGTTGGTTTGTCAAAAAAGACAGACAGCCGGTGTCTGCCCATACTGTGTGACGTTCTGGTGCTCTACGTCTGTTTTAAACCAAATAAGGCATATCGAAGTAAAGAAACTAAGACGCATGTTAAAGCGTTTCAAAAAGCGGAAAAAGCTCACAGTGGGAAAATTAGACGGTCAGACAAGTGGACAGACAAGAAATAAAGCCAGAAGTGTAAATTTTTTCTAATGTACTGCTGATTATCGATAGAGGATTTGGATTATCGATTTGAAATTCTGGATTAGCGATGCTGGAATCGGATTATGACAGACAGACAGACAGACAGACAGACACAGACAGACAGACAGACAGACACACAGACAGACAGACAGACACAGACAGACAGACAGACAGACAGACAGACAGACAGACAGACAGACACAGACAGACAGACAGACACACAGACAGACAGACAGACAGACACACAGACAGACAGACAGACACACAGACAGACAGACAGACAGACACACAGACAGACAGACAGACAGACAGACACACAGACAGACACACAGAAAGACACACAGACAGACACACAGACAGACACACAGACAGACACACAGACAGACACACAGACAGACAGACACACAGACAGACACACAGACAGACAGACAGACAGACAGACAGACACACAGACAGACAGACACACAGACAGACAGACAGACACACAGACAGACAGACAGACAGACACACAGACAGATAGACACACAGACAGACACACAGACAGACAGACAGACAGACACACAGACAGACACACAGACAGACAGACAGACACACAGACAGACACACAGACAGACAGGAAACTAGTGAGACAGGCAGACAGACATAACAAACAGAGAGACCAGCAACTAAAGCCTGCTATCATCTAATTAAATAAACATCACATCCACTCATGAAGTTCCTATAACATTCTGTTTAACTCCATCCTCAAGGGAGCTGAACGTCGAGTCCGTGTTCGACCTGATGGAGATGGAGGACTCCAGCCGACTCGAATTGCTGTCGGACCTCACTAAGGAGCAGCTGGCCGACGTGGCCCGCTACTGCAATCGCTATCCGAACATCGAGCTGAGCTACGAGCTGGTCGACTCCGACCAGGTGGAGCCAAACGGCACAATTCAACTGTCAGTCAGTTTGGAACGCGAGGACGACATTGTCGGGCCGGTGGCGGCGCCGTATTTTCCGCAGAAACGCGAAGAAGGCTGGTGGCTGGTTGTGTGCGACCCGGCCGCTAACGCTCTGATCAGCATCAAGCGGACTAGCCTGCAGCAGAAGGCCAAAGTTCGATTAGAATTCGCCGCTCCGCCAGATTCGGGCAATTGTAAGTACACTCTGTACTTTATGAGCGATTCCTATTTGGGCTGCGATCAGGTCTACCAGTTCGAGGTGAACGTTGGATCCGCTGGCGGAGGCGGGGGCGGAGACGGCGAGTCGCGATCTCCGTCGCCGGCGCCGGCTGCCAGCAAGCGATCGAAACGAGGCGGCGCCGACGACTGAAAAAGCCGCTAAAATTAAACTGGAACCGCCATTTTTTGTTTCAATTTAATTACTATAAGTAGTATCGTTGTTAATCGCTCTTAATGTCATTTCGCTTTAGTGTCAGGGCAATTTGCGAATCGAACTACGATCTTAAGTTTTTAATAGAAGCAGCGTATCATGTGCTCATTTGTATGATAATTAATATTCAACCATCGCCATAGTAATACCATAGCAACAAAGTTTTAAACAACAGCTTTGCAACTGCATTGAAACTGCAATAAATTCAACCTTTTACTTTAAATAGTCGCTTGCACTGGAAATATTAATTTAGATCCCCCCACTAACTTTGTTAATGGCTACGGTGTGAGCTAATTAGGAATAAGTTATAAAAAAATAATATTCCCGCCCTTTTTGTCTTATTGAACGTTCCTGTCAAATAATTTATCCGGTTATTCGTCAAATTGCACAAGTGATGCATTTTTGCCATAGCTAAAACTTTTTAAGGGCTGTCTAAAACTTGATTGTACTCGATCTTTGATAAGAATGATTATTGTTAACTTTTAATGTAATTAGGTCGTATTTATAGCTCTTCAATGCTTGCTGTCCATGGTAAAATAAAACCCTGTGTTTTTCTAACGTCACTATGACTTATTTAGTGACTAGTTGCTAAAATAAGAGTAAATTACTTTTCCGAACTTATTCATTTATATGCGCAGAAAAAAATTACTGGCAAAATTATTATGCTAGTCATCAACCCCGTAGAAGGACTCCCAAAAGATCGTTTTGAAGATATGTAGATTAGTTTCGTGTATAAAATTTTATTTGTCCCACTGGACTGTTCATAATGAAGCAAGACAGAAGCAGTTAGCGTTCCGCAAAATCAAGCAAACGATGCGGCCTTGAATCGTTTTATTCAGAATTAGTTTCATTGCATTTAAGTATTGAATAAATTCTAACGCAATGTAGGGAGCCTCTTCACGATAATCGGTTCTAAAACCAGAATAATTCTTATTCCAGAACCAGAATCGATAGGAAAATGAATAGCACCGAATTGAACGAGTGCATTATAACCTTTACATAGATCTGAAAAGCATATAGTTTGGTGAATTATCATTAAATATTTTCTGTCTATGACTCAGAGCCGTAAAACTATTTTTTTCGAATTTTAAAGCACGTAAAGTGGTCCTCAAACTAATTATTCTGAGTCGGCTCGAGAAATTTTCTCGAACCATGTTCCAGAACCAGAACCTGGTTCCGAACCGTGTTCAAAAAACGGAACCATCGATATGAAGAGCTTCGAACCGGTTCGGTTTTTCGAACCAGCAATATGAAGAGGCTCAGGGAGAAAAATGAAGCCGGAACTCACGTCTAATAGTCAGACCTTGTGTAAATTTGAAGAACTGCCAGTTTTAGTATGAAAATGCATAATTTTGGGGAAATTATAACTTGTTTCACATATTTACTCTTAATAATGCTTTGATCTAATATAATTAGTTTTTATGCCTACGCTTCGTATAAAAAGTATACGTTTGACTTTTGTGTTAAAGACATAATATTATTTGAATGGCCAAATGAATTCAAGTTTATCTAGCTTATTTTTCAGAATTTACCAAGAAGTCCATACCTCACTACCCTACATACAGTCAGACTAATTGCACCAGATAGGATCATGAATAAAATCTAACGTTTTAAGCAATAGATTATTATGCATTTTTTAGGATTGACTCGCGTCTGTTCTGTAGTTTTAGTCCTAAATTATTATAGCTATTGCATTTTCGTTCAACAATTTTTGTCTTAATTGTCTAAAATTTTTAACCCTAATGATGACAAAAACTCTATTTTCGATATTATGATGGGCTATTTTGTGCTTGTGAGGGTAAGACAGACTTTTTAAGAATGACTTTGTGCTTATGATGGTGGATGCAAAATCTGGTTTCGACTTTATTATATTTCGTGATTGTGCTTTTTTGCTTGCACCCTGAAAAATTGGGTCATTGGAATTTGGGAGGGTCAACCAATATACCAATGCCGCCTGTCTATGGCCTATGCTAATGAGGTTTGGCTAGTTTTATTTCAAGGGCAAAGGCCATTGTGTTGTTAGAGTATGGTTGGCACATTATAGTATAAAAATCTAGGCAAATGTACTTTTAAATTTTCATTCATTGTATAAGATTTAGTAAAAAGCTATAGCTATTATGTAAAAAATTACTACTTAAACAAATAGTAAGTTTAAGATTTCTATCTATAATTAGTTATAATAAATTATAAAATTAAAAATAAGAATAAAATACTTTTAGTAGGCCTATAGTTGATTGATCAGACCTAGGCTCTAGACTAGAGCCTATATAAATTGCATATATATATTTCTGTAAGTATATATATCTTTATTTAAAAATAGTCTTCAAATTTAAATAAAAAAGAATATTATAATTTTTTACACTTTTTGTCAAAATTATATAAAATGAGCATTATATATTACTAATATTAATAGCATAGTTATTAATTGTTTTCAGTATTAAAATTAAGGCAATAAAAGCATTGGCATAGACCTATATAAACAGTGTTCCCTTATTTGGCATGGAAGATCCCTGTGAACAATATCTTTTTTATTATAGACAAATCTATATTTTTGTATATTTCCATATATAAGTGGTTTCCTTTTCTTATTTGCTTCCACCATTGTTGCACCACTGAATAGTAGAAAAAAATAAAGTTTTTAACAAAGTAAAAATAGAACCTAATATTTCATACTGGTTAGTCTTGTTAATCTGTTTGCCTTATTACAATTTTTTGCTATATTATTTAAATTTTAAGCTTTTAAAAGCTATAGAAATTAGTTTAAATTATATTGTGCTTCTAAGCCATAGCTATTGCTAACTTTGGGGACTTCAGAGCAGTGCACGCTTGGTGGCCTTAGCCTCTCTGACCAGACTGACTTCAAATGTCAGAGCAGGGGATCAAATCTTCAGAACTAATCAGTCTATCTCTATGGCGCCACTCAATACTTAAACAGATTCCCGTTGTAAGAAGTAATTCTATAAGTCACAATTTTAACTTATTGATGTGAACAGTACAGATGTAGGTGGCGCAGATTGTTTAATTGTAATTGGTTCTATTACAATTCTAGTTCTGTTGAATTTAGTTATTCAAATTGAATTTAGTGAGAGTTTGAAATGCCCTGCACTGTCCTCACTACCCGTGAGACAAATATATATTTGAGCCAACTGGCAAAGCCCTAGGGTATTGCTACCCTAGGCTGCTAGCTGGCCAGGCTTTAAAGCTGGTAATAAATATCATTGCATGGATTGTGATTGGCTAGCAGTTAAAGGAAAGGGGTGACAGTCAATCAGTGCACAGGTGGGGGGATAGGGAGACAAAGGGGTCAACATGCAGAGAGGGGGTGGGGCAAGCCAGCCAAAACTGGCTGAGGAGGTAGCCAGACAGAGAATGGGGGCAGGTAAACAACTGAGAGGGGGAAAGTGCAGCACTGGGTATACCAACTGGCTGCAAGCCCGAGATGGCTAAGCAGTGAAAGTACACCATGGCACAGCAATTAGAAAAATTACTTTAAGCATTTAATTTTAAACATGTTTAAATATATAGTAGTTTTATATTGAAATAATGACTTAGAGACTTAGGTAAGTTAGACACATAAGCTTGACTCAGTAAAACTTGAACTAATTAAATTTGAAATGAATCTAGATATATAGAAAGACAGATCTATCTATGCTAATAAGAGAGACAATATTGACATTGTTCCATTTATGCCAGCCAATAAAATAGATCCTATTCATATAGATATATAAATAAACACTGCCTTAAATTAATATAGGATAGTAATATGGTGGGTTAATGACTGACTGCATTCACTTTATCAGATAGGTTATTTTGCTAAATTTGGTTGAAAAGATACTTTAAAGATCACAATATGTGACAGATTTTTTATATTTATTTTTGCCTTGTTAATGGTTACATGAACCTAAATAGACTTAATTTTTTACTCAGTTTATATTTTTGATAAGAGGCAAGAATGAGAAATAAAAACAGAATAGATATTTTTCAATAATTAATCAATTGGTTAGCTTATATTGGCCATTTATTGCTATTATGCTATTGATAATTATTTAATGCCTGCATTTATAGATATCCATCCATTTTTTTCAGAAATAAAAAATGTACTACCTGAAACATTGAGAATTATACTGCATACAGCAATGTGATAGATGAACCTGTAATCTTTTAACTGCTAGGGAGTCTTGCTTGTATATATATCTGGATAAGAAAATGTTAAAAATAAAATTTTTGTATGTAATTAAAGATTTTAAGTATTGCTAATTGATTTAAATGTAATAAAGCCAACATAATATATTTTTCCCATGCACAGGAAAATGTTTATATTACTGTACTGTGCAAAATCTATACAGTGTTTTTCCTACCTTGATACCTAAAATTTTTTCAGATTTCCAATATTTTGCATGAAAAAAATCAGAGTCCTTATTTATTTCTTATATTTTTTCATAAGCTAGCATAACAAACATTTGCCGTCCTTTATTTTTGGTGTAATAGCTTTTCTCTGTACTCTTGTATAACTCAGATTACATAATATAATTGCGTTTGTGTCTGTGGTTTTTTCTCAGAAACTGGCTGCAGCCTATTGCCCTAAGTCTAAATCTTGGTTATAGCTGTTATTTTACTGTAGAACCTTGCTTGAATTTACAATTGCCACCTTCCATGAGCTTATTTCGGAGACAAAATTATTTATAGTTTTACTATTATTCTGAAATTTTAACTGGGGCATCAAGGCTGCTCTGCTACAGTTTCTATTCTACTGTGTGGCCCTGTGTAGGCAGCTCATTTGTACATACATGCGCAATTATTATTTGTAGTTTTGTAGGCCAATTTGGTTGAGTTCGTTGTTTACCACACACCTGGACACATTTGATTTGTTTTTATTGTGACACATATATTTTTTGAACTATTTTTATTTGTAAATACGAGTATATTCTGAATATTGACATGAAACCAAATATATTATTGATGCAAAAATCAAATAGTTGACCATTTAATTGTTAATTGCTTTTAATGTGTTCATTATAATTTTTTCTCATTTAATCATTCATCTAACTCAGTAAGTAATTTACAGATATGAAGAAATAAGTCAGTTAATTCAATATTTTCATCTTTAATTCTTTTATTATTGGTAGTTATTATAAAGGCAAAATACAACTTATCGTGTTAAATGGGTGAAGGTCAGTAATCATTTTACTGTGAGTGTTTTATATGCAAATAATTTAGCATAAACTATACTTTAAATAGATGAGAAATATTAGCTTGAGTAATCAAATTACAAATTAGTCCAGTAATCAAAATTTTCAAATCTTGCCTACAGCTCCATACTTGAAACTGAGAAAGTTGTGCAAGCATCAAAAATGGCAACATTTTGAGACTGTTTCACATGAAAGACATTATAAGAAAAAGGAAAGCAGAACAATCATTAATTATTATTGAATATAACATACAAAAATGGATGCATAAATTTAATTGTAGCAGGCCAAACTTTCCATAGTTACGTCCTCGAAGAGTAATTAACAATGACCTGGTTTAGGGCCCTGGCTTGGACTGCAACAGTCGCTAGCAGTTATGACAAAACTAAGCATAAAATTTAATGAATATATACTTGTTATTAGCTTGTACACGAATATAATATAGCAATCAGCACGTGGGTCTCTGTGCACATGGCTAAACTGTAGCACCAATTCAACACAGCGTTTTCTTTGGATTCGTTTAGGAGAGAGCAGATTAACTCGTTTCTTCATTGGCGCGAATTTGTGCATAATAAATAATTTGTTGCTAAAAATTGTGCCATAAATTGCGAAAGTATTTTACTAAATATACTACTGATACACAAGAGTATAAAGCAAGTCATGCACAGTTACTATATGTACGCAAGAATACCAGTTTGACGGGCATGCACGCTGTTAGTTCTAGCTAAAATAATACGAAATTTTTAAGCATTTGAATCGACATATATCTAAAGCAGACAGAATGCATCAATCATTGCAACGCAGTGGGGCTTTAACTACATTGAAAGAAGAAATTAGCAACTTTCAAAAAACTCGGACGAATATATACTTTTGTTGGCAAATTAATGCAGGTTTGATCGGATGCGGCCTTTTGTAATTTTTCTCTGTTCGCTTTGTCCCTTACCCAGTTCGAGCATGTACATTAGATTTTATCTATGTACATTGGGGGGTAAGTAATTATATTACGCTCGTATTAAGCGTACATTATGAAATATAAGCCAGCACCCTTTCGCACACTGCGTCACATTTTCTGCTATACCGGCGCATAGGAATACACTATTCGTTTTGGAATTCTGTGCCCAACGCCGCCGCTGCCTGCAGCGCTGCTCCGGTGTCTATAACCCGCGAATCCAGTTGCTGACGACCTCGACGTGTGTCGCCGATGAGATCGGGGCTGGTGGATTTTCTCCATTTTAAACGAGTTGCAGCTGGTGTAGCCGCCGTAAGGCGAGGTTGCTTCGTATTGGTCGCGCGATCGGTGGCTCCAGAAGTAGTCCTCGTAGTCTAGCCGGTTGGCCTGGCAGTCCGTGAACTCGTCTGAGAGAATTGTTTTTGACAAATGCAAGCTTTAGCTGTTGAAACATGGCACACGGTATGCACCCGGATTAAACTATAATTAGCTATTGAAAATTATAATTTCTTGGACTGAAAGCTGAATTTGGTTAAAACTGAAGGTATCGCAAGTAGCGGTGGATAGGCGCCAAAGCTGATAGATAGGTGGTGCCAAGGCTGGTGGATATTTGGCGCCAAGGCTGGTGGATAAGGCTGGTGGATAGGTGGCGCCAAAGCTGGTGACGCTTTTACTTCCCCTCTCTGGCTGCACCCCTGAACCAAAACACGCAGAAAACAGTGGAGCTCACCATCAAAATAGTCTTCATCATTCAGATCTTCGAATGCGTTCTGCTCGTCAAAGTCGAAACTGTCTGCTGGCGGCACTGCGGCCGGATGCATGCCAAGCGGGGCGGCGTAAGCCTCCCTAGCAGCGAATCCGTACGGATCGGTGGGATAATAATCCTGATGCATGTCCGACGATAAGTCGATCTGGATTTGGTGTGGATTCTTAAGTTATTTCTAAGAAAAATTTAAGTAACAAAAGTACAAACGCACCTTGCCCTGCCTCTGGATGCTTCGCTGAAGCGCCTGACCGTTGCCTGCGTAGCCATTTGGCATCGCCTGCTGCTGCTGCTGCTGCGGCGGCGGCTGCTGCGACTGCGGAATAAAAATTGGCGGGGGCGCCCTCGCTCCAGGAGGCGTCGGTGGCAATTGTCGGCGCTTGCCGCCTGGGCTGCTGTAGGTTGACTTCGCGCCGGCAACTGTAGGACGTCTCGCCGCCATGCCGACAGGCTGCTGAGGCGTCGTCGGCGGGATGATGGTGGGTGACTCCGCCGGTATTGGCGGCGCTGGTGGCGCTGTTCGATGAATGCCGGCAACTGCCATCGCCTACAAAAGTACATTTATGATAATTAATTATAATTTATGCATGTGCGCTAGTACCCCCAGATGATAATTGCACGCTATGGTCATATCGGCATGAACAAAGATATTTTGTTATAACTAAACAAAAACTCGGCTTCATTTGTTGAAAGTACATCCAGTTGTAACAAAGGAAAGACAGTTGCGAAGGTGTATTATTATAAAAAAAATATTTCGTGTTTTTTCGTAATTTTTCGTGTGGTGTAGTATCGAATTATAAAACTATTTTTAACTTAAGATGTCTACTCCAGAAATTATATACATATTAACCGCGGGATAACTAAAGTGCAGTATTTTGTGCACAAATCAAAGTTACAACCGTATAAGTTCAAATTCTATTCTATTCTTAAGAGCTCGGCAGACTTTTAGCAAGTTAATTCTTTCAAACTGTATTGAAATGGGTAATATTCTGATTTCACAAAAAACTAATAACAAAGTTCTATTGTACGCGTATTTCAATTTGTTTACTGCATTTTCAATGCCAAAGCAACTTGCTACTCACTACTTGACATTTAATTTTACGAGTGTCTATTCAGCAAAATCATAGCGTCTAGTTTGTTGATTGTTACAAAGAATATATACATATAAAGAACGGGAAAAGTACATCTAGCAACCAAAAACACTTATTTGGGTTGTCGTTTCGTTATACCCCAAGGAATAAAATTTTTCTACATAGAATACTGTATTTTTCTAGCCGACTACTTCACAATACAAAGCCAAAAAGTACGTTTAAGCATTAGCTCATAAAAGATTTTCTTTTCTGATTTTTTGTTTAATTTCTGAGTTCCAATAATTAATTAATTCTATGTTAGTACGGCGGAATAAGCGCTGAATTGAAACACATAAATAGCGACAGACAGAGAAAGAGCGAGGCACGCACGCGATAATTAAATATATAAAATAAGAAACCAAACGCCTAGCCGCCAATCAAAAGATAATTAATTATAATTAATTACATGCAACGGCAGCCACATGCTAATGGCTGGCATCGCTTCGATGGATTTCTGGCGTGACTTTGCCGAGGCTCGCATCAGCTAGAATAATTTCAGAGATACAAAATTGTCAGTCTTGGATACGCGAGCCGTACAAATGAATTGCGATGAAATTTTGCCTTTTGGCTACTAATAGTAAGTGCGTGCTACTTGTAATGACGATGCAATTCTTCAAACTTTGAATTCAACATCCGTTTGGATTGTGCATTTGATTGAAATTACAACAGTACTACTCAGGTAGACTAGCTAAATAATTACTTGCTCTCTAATTACTCGTGCAGTAGTTTCTAATGAGTTTGTGAAAGACAAAAAGTATTTGCTCCATATTTTTATAATGATTTATTTAAGTTTGCCTACAACTACAAATCAAGGTAGTTTGTACGGATTTAATAAATTCAAATTAGAAACTTGTATGGCTATGCGTTGTTACAGAAGAGAAGGCATTATAATTTCTGGATTTTTTTCTCACCTGCGACTGCGCAAACAACAACGGTTCGGCCATTCTTGCTTGAAGATCGCTTGACGACGGCGTCTTGCTGTACTGGGCGCGTCTCTGAGCGAACAGGTCTTCCCGGGAGGGCTGGCCTTTCAGGCACAATATTCTCTGCTTAATGGAGCCATTGAGATGTTGCGTTGGCGGCTGCTGCTGCTGCTGCTGCTGCTGGCTTCGACTGTTGTTCAGCGGTGTCGGCTGGGTGAGCGGCTCAAAGTCGCTGTCGTATTGCGGTACGCTGAAGATTTCCGTGCGACAGGTGAAAGATTCTCTCACTCGGTGGCTCTTTGTCTTCACAAAGCTCAGTTCCATCTAACCATTGTCTAACAGCTTGCTACTCCTGCCTCTGGTGCCATCGTTCTCTTTTCTCTTCATCAATATTCCCCTTGTCTTAAACTCAATCTTCCCCTTGTCTTAAACTCAATTTTCCCCTTGTCTTAAACTCAATCTTCCCCTTGTCTTAACGTCTATCTTCCCCTTGTCTTAACCTCATTCTTCCCTTTGTCTTAACCTCATTCTTCCCTTTGTCTTAACCTCAATCTTCCCCTTGTCTTAACCACAATCTTCCCTTTGTCTTAACCTCCAAACTTCCCCCTGTCTTAACCTCTGCATTCTTCCCCTGTCTTAATCTCAATCTTCCCCTTGTCTTAACCTCATTGTTCCTTTTGTCTTAACTTCAATCTTCCCTATGTCTTACCCATATCTTCCCCATTCCTAAACCCAAACTCCCTTTCACCCATTTCATCCCTCAGAGCCTCCTGCATTTTTTCTCATCCAGACAGACAGAGAAATCCTCTGGCACTCACTCCGCGTACGCGTAGCTCTGCCTCGGCCTGACAGTCTTCTTCCACCTCGGCGACAGTTTTCTTTTCAATCTGGAGCCGAAGGAGCCCAAGCTGCGTTCCTTTGCTGATGACGCTTCGACTACTGGATCGTCGACAGTGGCCGCCGCCGTGTCCGGGTCGAACGGCGAGTTCAGGTCGTCGCCGCTTTCGAAAGAATTTTCCGGCGTAAGCAGACGGGGAACAGACAGTCTGGAGCGCTGCTGCTGCTGCTGCTGCTGCTTAGGCTCTTGACCGATGCGGCTAGAGAAGGGGAACTGGCGGCTCATCTGGGGCGACGCCGGGGCGTCCGAGTAGCTGGCGTCCGTGCTGAATATGCTGAACATGACGGGGTACGGGGAGGGTGCTGGTTAATTGGAAAGATCTGTCTTCTCTAGATGTCAATGGGATTCCTCATTTATTGCTGTTTGCGGTCACACACTAACTCACTTATTCACTCTCATGAACTCATGAACTCACCCATGAACTCACTAATGAACTCACTCATGAACTTACTCATGAACTCACTCATGAACTCACCCATGAGCTCACCCATGAGCTCACTCATGAACTCACTCATGAACTCATTCATGAACTCACTCATGAACTCACTCATGAACTCACCCATGAACTCACCCACGAACTCACCAATGAACTCATTCATGAACTCACTCATGAACTCACTCATGAACTCACCCATGAACTCACTCATGAACTTACCCATGAACTCATGAATTCACTCATGAACTCATGAACTAACTCATAAAGGCACTCATGAACTTCGTCAACTGTTCTCATACCAAATAGGAAATTTGTTCACACAACCTGGTGCACGATGCGCATAAGAAAAAAATTCAAAATGTTTTTTTCAAAAATACGCAAACTCCAGATACGAAACAAACACTTGTTATAAAAACAGTTTCAATAATGGAATCATTGGAACCCTGATGTAGCTGACTTCTGGTAAAGGATTCTGTGCATAAAAGTAGAAATCTATGATGGGGATTCCCTGGAAAAGAAATTCCAGACTTTGGGATTTTTCTGGGATTAGGATATTCTACGACGGCAAACTCCCATTTGAAGTCTAAGCCTCGGGTTTCTGCTAAGACAAAGCATCGAGGGATTAGTTAAGTTCTTAAGGATATTCAAAAACAACAACCTTGAAGAGATTCCAAGTCTGGTAAAACAAAAAATTCATAGTTGGCACGCAGGAAAGCACACACAAACAAGGGGTTGCGTATAGGATCAGTTGTGGGTTAGTCAGTAGCTAAGTCAGTAGTATTGAGCGCGAATGCAATGCGAAATTAAACTTTCTACAATCACTGCTTTATTATACAACTACTCGTATTAAAAAAAAAGATCAAACAAAAATGGATGGCAGTTTAGAAGCGCTCTGCTAGAAAGTAAAATTTACGACCGTATATCCGTTCAGCAAAATGCTTCTACGAGAAGTAGAAGCACGTAGCTCGTAGAAGTACGAAAATAACCACTACTTTTACTACCTTAACTACCTTAAATAGTTGGTTAGGATTTAGATATTAAAAATCCTTTTTTGGGTTTAGCTAAAAAATCCCTACAGGGGGCTGTCTTTCAGAATATTTTTAGATAAAAAAACTACCACATTTAGCTAAGGTAATAAATCATCCGATTGATAAGAATATAGCCAGACACACTGACAGACTGACAGACAGACAGTACAATGAGCTGGAGTATGGCAGAAAAATCCAGTTATTTATCAATCAACTAATTAACCTGTCCTCCGATGCCACTGACGAGGGTGTTGTAGCGTCTCTGACATTTACGTTGAAAAAAAGTTTTTGTTATAGTGAAGGAAAAGCCAATACAAAGTGCAAAACGTTAGCTGTTTGCTAGTTATGGTAAAGGTAACTGTACCGT
Organism: Macrostomum cliftonense; assembly: GCA_950096795.1. NCBI lineage: Eukaryota > Metazoa > Platyhelminthes > Macrostomidae > Macrostomum > Macrostomum cliftonense. Next base: position 174,825 of record CATNEM010000181.1, read on the forward strand.
ACAGAAAAGAAAGATTTTCTTAAAGTTAAGAATTCAAATATTACAACCTTGAAATTAAAATAATCGCCCAACCAACCGATTTAGAAAATTTCACCAGACTGAAGAAAATTGTAGCCAATTCACCGAATTATGGAGACAAAGAGGTACATTTTATCCCAAAAGTACTCGTATTTTACAGAACCTGCCTGTATTAATATTCTCCATCAAAATCTATATACTAATCGTTTAGCTGCACTGAAAACGGTTGAAAGAAAAATTAGACAAAAATGTTTTTTTCTTTCATGCAACGGATTGGTTGACAAAGTAGTGTTAGATCAGCTAGTTCTCACACATGCCAATTTTTAACGCCACAGGTTCAACAAGTTCACGTCAATCCGTCATTCTCATGCATCAGGCAAACAATCTTAATAGACTATAAAAGCTTACTAAAGCCTCAACAAGAGTTAATTTTTTGCACTCGAAAATTCATCCTATCAATCAAAACTCGTTCACAGAGTCCTTTTTCCGTTGATCGGCGGAAAGCTACAAAAAATTGTCCAATATGAATAAAATTTTCGTTGCGAGTTTTAAATCGTTTTATCAATCGGAGACGCACTGTTAAATTCATTTTGATCAAAAATTTTAAGAGCTTATGGGTAATACAACTAGGCTTAATGATCAACCAATTAAAGGGAAAAGGTGAATACGTAGCAGACAAAAGTATGTTATTTAGGACAAATAATATTAGCAACGTAAGCAGGACTTGCAAATTACCTTCGTTAAAAAATTTTACTGTGAATTTTCTCTAAAGAGGTCATGCCAGCTAATTAAGGAGTGTACTTAATTTTGATAGTGAATTTAATAGAGAATAGAAATGTACGCGCCTGGGATAGAAAGTAAAGCTGCGATAGCGTGCGAATGTACGCAATCTGAGACTGGCCAGAGGGGTAAGAGTCTAACCCTGGCTCAATGTACAAGTGTACACAAACGGGGCAGAGAATCAATATAGTTAGAAAGCCAACCCCAGGACACATTGGTGCACTAAAACTTAAAAATGAAAATGCATAAAAATGCACTTACGATCCTTCATCAGCTGACAATCGCGGCGACATTGGCGACAGACGCTGGCCTGAGAATGGCGAGGGCGAACGACTTCCGTATCTCTGCGGCACCAGATAGTCCATCCGGCCGCCTCCGCCTTGCTGCTGCTGCTGCTGTTTGGCGCGCAGCTTTGCCGCTGTAGGCAGGGTGGCAGATTTGCTCGGCGACGTTGGCGAGATGTGCGGCGGACTGTAGCCTGGGTCTTCCTGAGATGAATTGTAATAAACCATGCTGGCGGCGGCTGCTGATGGATGCGGCGCATTCAATGAATTCTGCGGACTGATCTTTGGCGCGGTGGCGCTGGGCACAACAAGTGAAGTTGGCGAAGTTTTCGAAGCACCGGGCAGCAGTTGCTGTTGCTGTTGCTGCTGCTGCTGTTGCTGCTGCTTTTGATGCTGCTGTTGAAGCGATGCAGCCGCTGCCGCCGCTGCCGCAGCTGCCGCCGCCGCAGCCGCCGCTGCTGGTCCTTTTCCCGGCGGGATTTTCGGCAGCTGTTTTGGCACCTTGCCAACGCCTGAACCCGACGTTGGTCCAGCTGAAAACACGGGCTGCATCGGCTGCATCAGGGCCGAGGACTGCGAGTTCAACGGCTGGTTGATCGGGAACACGCCGACCTGTGGCTGCTGCTGCTGCTGCTGCGGCTGATGATGATGAAGCTCGGCAGACGGGGAAGCCGCCTCACCGCCGGGCGGCATGTTTGAATTTCTACGACCAGAACCGACCCGGTGAATGGCGGACATCACTTGACCAAACAGCGAGTGATTGCGCTGCCGGGGCAAAGGAGACAAGGGATATTGATGTTGAAATTAAAGTCGTTTCGGTCTTTCAGCGCTGGCGCGCGTTTGCTTCTTTTGGTAAAATTTTCCGCGCGAGCTATAAATATCCGCCAATGAAATTTCATGGAGCTTACGAGAAAATCAACGGTTTCTAAATATAGCCCGAGCTATAAATAACAACTAATCAAAGTGCTAGGAATCCATACAAAAATTTAGTGCTTCTAAATATAGCCCTAGTTATAAATAGAAACCCGAGAAAATCAACAGGCGGTGGGATAAACAAACCAAACACTTCAGTAATTAACTTTGACACACGGGATGAATTGGTTAGAATAATGTAAAAAAATCAATACCAAGAATCAACTGCGCTGTACTACTTGTGCTAGTAAACGAGAAGCAGGTAAAGTTCGAAGTCGGCAACCTTAGGAAACTTCCAAAAAAACAATTTCCAAATTATAAGGTCCTACTGCAAAGCAACCTCTTAGCTACTGACAGAAAATGCCACAATCCATCACCAGGTTAATTCAAACAACCCTCATGCATCCGTTTTCCCAATGTCCTAACCCGATGATTGGGAAAATCTGCAGCCGCCATCGAGGCGTCCCGCTGGAAAGTGTCAACTTCGAGGTCGCCTGATATGGCCCGCCGAATCTCCGGGCCCAGGTCCTGGAAAGCTCGAAGGCCAGCCTTGACGGTCCAACGAATCGGGGGGATAAAAATATCTATGGGATCTGATCTCAATAGTTCTTGAGCTGTAACTGCTTCCAATATAATATACGCTCAAATAGTTGACTTGAAAATGGAAAAAATTGTTCCAATGACCTTAGAATGCATGATATTTTAGAATGCATAAAGTTTTTGATTTACTGTGGGTTTGTCATTTAAACATGGGTCGAGAGTGTACGAGGTATGATTAATAATGCCGCTTATGCGCTGGAACACATTTAATAGAACGTAAAAAACAAAAACAGGAGACAAATTATAATTGGTGATTACTAACAACTAAACAAACAGTGATTGGTAGAAGAATATTATCTGTGTTCTTTTTACTGAAGTAGGTCTTTAGGCCTATACGTGAATTTGTGACAACTATGTTAGCGTTTAAGAGATTCTTTAATAAACAATAATTAGGGTTTAATACATATTTTCATGATTCAACCTTTTATATTTAAAGTACCATTGCCCGGTACATACTGTGTGAATAATTGAAACTATATGCATGTATATATTGCTTCAAAGAGTAGGAAGGAAATATAAAAATTAATGCTTTTAGGAAAGTAATACTAAAACTCAAAACTCAGAACACAATACATGTACATTACAAAGATGGGACGCACAAGGATTATAATTAAATTCGATAATGTTATTTAAGGGACTGTGTCGAACGAAACTAACTATATCATTTGTGGTTTGTGACCTAACGAACTAGCTAAATATCTGAAAAATGAATACCTCCGCAGAAGCGCTCTCTGCAGTTGCTTCCTCGAGTGGAGCGTCACTTGCTGGTTGAGGGGACAGAGCAGCCAGAGCTGGAGCCGGTTGATGAGGCTCCGGCAGGTGATTATGCACCTGCTGATCTTTCAACGATTTCAGTGTAGCCAGTGTGTCTTTGTTGAAGAGCGACGGTACAATACTGTGCCGCTGCTGCACCAGTACAGTTGAGGGGCAGAGACAGTAAGTAAAAAACGTTTTAGCTATTGGGAAATATTTTCTTACAAAAGCAACAATTAGACAGCCCAAGCAATGTTGTAATCTTTAGCTGGTGATTTTTAGTCTAAAGATTAGTAACCTCATTCTTGCATATGGATTGGTACTTCACTTAGCGAGCAAATTCAGAGCGCCAAAATTTTCTAATATTCCAAAATCTGGCACAAAAGTTACTAAACTTGATTAGAAAACCAATTACCAGTAAAAACTTTTACCGCTCAAATACAGATGTAAAAGTTATCTGATAAAAGAGTTTTAGCAGCTACCTAAGTTTCATTTCCATTAAAAAACCGTCAAAAACTTACTTTTTGGAAGTCTTTCAGGCAAATAAAGCAAAAAGTTAACTAAAGAAAATTTTGTTTCCTCATAGCTTCAAAAGAACTCAGGTGCTTCAAAAAAGTTTTGCATTAGCATAATTCTTATGAAATAATTAGGCTGAAGCATGCCAGTGCACTCACTGATAGATAGACATCAGAATGGAAAATAGACACTTCGAATGAACTTAAATGAGGTTTTTTTTAAGAAAAGTTGGTGCTAATTAGATAAATGTTTTTTCGATGCATGCAAACTTTCGAACTCCATATCGAACGCCAATGGCTTTCCAATTGGTATGTAGAAGCGTATGTACACGACTTGAATGTCATCAGTACATTCTTACGAGCGTAGTACCCATGTAATGTTAAGTATCTATTCTAAGAACTTATGTATTAAAGCTCTGCATGATATTCTGACGCTCATTAATAAATAAACGCATATAGTGTCAAATAAACAAACATTAAGTAAAACAAAAATTAAGACAGACATTTTTAATAAAACTAATTATTTTTTTGGATTCAAACTTAATGTGCAATGAAGCTTAAGCGAAAGTGACGGAGCAATCAAGAAGTTAGAAAAATTTTCACGTTTGCAACATAATTATTTTGGTACCATAGGATAAAAAGTTACGAATAATATTTTTGTACTAGGCACTAGAAATATGACACGATAATTATTTACCTCCGTCTAAAATTGGACAATGAGGGAACAAATAGTTAGTCTTCTTTTCTTGACCGTATAGGCATGCGATTCTTTATTCTGACTATTTTCTTGAGAAGCTGGGTAATGGTACTGGTAGAATTTACTTTGCAAAAACTTCTTACCTTGAGAATGTTTGAGCCTTCGTCCCTGTGAAGCCCTCCGCCAAGGCCAATCTGGCCAAGCTGTTTCTGCTTCTCCCGGTTCTCCTTGCGTTTCTTGAATCGTCTATAGTAGTCTTGGATCAGGAAAGTTGCGTAGAACTTCCCAACAGTGACGTCATCTTCTCCTGAGATGATGTAATGCGATGCATGCGTAATATTTTAATGTTACCTAATACGTCATCAAGGGAGCACTAGGTGCAGGTACTCCCTTGATTATTCATCGATTGCAAACTGAGTTCTAATTGCAAACTGAGTTCTAATTGCAAACTGAGTTTAAATTCTTAGTTTTTTTAGCACTAAATACTCAATTCCTTGTATAATTTTTACAAGGACAGCTTAGGAAGTCCTTCAATTTCACTGGCTTTCAAGATTTCATTTTCTAATAAATTTAGTTACATATCTTTTACCGAATTGGCTGTTACCAATTTGACCCGATTGTATAAATTTATGTACATAAAGAGTCTAAATATGCATATCGCCATAGCGGCCATGGTGGATAGCTAGTCCTATCTATAGTATAGCCATAGGATAGTAGAAGACATTTAGTATAGTAGACTAGCTCTTCGGTGCCCCCAGTGGGGTGCAGACAGGCAGTTTTAATCACACGAATTAATTGCGAAACATAGATTCTTTTATGTTAAATTCTCGATGGCTTTAAAAACGGGGTCACAAATTTAAACAGGAAAAACTCACTTCCTGCCGGCGGCACAACTTGATCCAGTAGTTTCACGCTAGTCCTCTTCCAAATTTTCTTGATCACCGCTCTCAATTCTTCGTTGAGCTGGTCAATACTGCAGTCGCCTGAAATGGGATTCAAAAGGTGTTTGACGGTTTGTTATCAAAAAGTTTCTTAATTTTTATAGAAAGCACTCTGAGAAAGCGATGTTCCCGTAGGTACGGATACACAAGCTAATTAAATAATGCTCAAGAACTTTTAAAAGGGTTACGGGTTTCGCTCCATAATAAATTAGCTCTGATTTAATAGGTTACAATTTTCATTAATTACATTTAGTCGCAAAATGCACAATCAAGCAGAGTAAAAACACCGTCTTATTAATTACTGGGAAATATGGTGGTTTAGACATTGTTAAAAAAGCAACAGAGAAAGCCCTAATAAAAAAATACATTCCGTAGGTCTATAAGTGGATGATTTTGTATTTGCAAGAAAATCTTCTCGAATCACAGAAGCCGATTTTTAATTAAGCCAGACGAATTAGTGCATGAATAATACCAATTTTTTGAGATACTCATTAAAAAAGCATGCTAATTAGAAATACAGCTAAAAATAAATTTTGTGCATAGCCACCAGAGCGACTGAACCCTTGATTGTACGAAAATTTGTACTATTAGTAATTCCAAGATATAGGTTCAATAATAATGAAGCTATCACTAAAGTTACTGGTGCATAGCTTTCTTTGATCAGCCTCTGATTTCAATAGTAGCTAGATCCGATAAAATGTGTTAATGTTAATAAGTGAATCTTAATTTTGTTAGAATGCTTTTCTATGAAGAATAAAACTTTCTTTTTTTGCTGACGTTGTCATCGACTTTAATCAGTTTGATATTTTGAATTATTTTAACATGGCTTAATTTTTCAATTTACAGAATAAAGAACACTGAACTGTGCACTGTCTCAAAATCTGAGCCATGGGCTATGGGATTTAAGTTATTGATTTTGATTGTGCAGGTAATAATTGAAGCAGAAATGGAATTTTATGTCGTTTCAAAATTTTTTTTTCAAAATCAGTCTTTTTGCAGTAGTACATAATTGCCAATTATTTTAAGCAATATTCAAGCGGGGCTCAACAAAAGCTAGGACGTGTATAAATTGATTATAACGAAAACACATAAAACAAAATATATATTTAAACGCAGCGAAATTCAGCGGCTTGAGAAAATTATTTTCTGATGTCATTAACAATTTACCTCGGCCTGAGGCATCAAGTGGCGCCGATTGGGGAGAAAAATTGTAAAAGTAATGCAATCAATAATTAAAAAATATTAATACGAACAAAAATTAATTAGTTAAAAAATGAAATAAAAATCATAATAATCTAAGGAATCTAAGCTGCATGGCTTCTTGACCACTACGAGAAAAATTAAGAAAATCTTATATAAAAACTGATTGCACATTTGAAAGAAGAACAAAATTTCAAAAAACATATCTCAATTTGCAACAGTAGGAAGGTAGGTAGTCCCTTACGTAAAACTGACCACTTTTTAAAGCGACTTTTCAAAAAGCTTTTTTGAAAGTTGAAAAAACTGTACACATGTTATTTAAAGTATTTTTGGATTTTTTAACATCCGTCTTCTTTCAAAGCAGTGCAATCATTTTTGTAGGACCTTTTCCTTGATAGCAACATTAAACGAAAAGTTGAGAATAACTTTTGATAGAACGCAAGGTATATCTCAGTGGCTAGTTTAATTAAATGTGCTGCAAATAAAGACACTTTTAATCTTAAATTTATTGTCAGTACTAAACTGTACTTATAGCGTTTTATAAGTAAAAATATCAATAGAATAAAAAAGTATATTACGGGGCCCTATCTTGGAAATTTTCGTTTCAGCTAAAATGATCTTTGAAACAAATATATCTACCTCGTTGCAACTACTTCCAAGCTAGACTAATGCCTCGAAGAAAAGTTGTTTTAAATAATCAATTTAAATAAAGAAAAGGAAATGGAAAGAAAACTCTTATTTCTATTTTAGCTAACCCTGTAACAAACCAGTAGTTTACTCACCCTCGGTTTTGATTTTAAGATTGGTTCTAACCAGGGCGAACAAAGTTGCATTGAACATGACTGTTCCATCAGAGTTGAGTGGCATGTTCATGGACACGAGGCGCTGTGAATGTGAAGGATTAAATTTTCATATGAAAAAAACATTAATAACGCTACTTTAAGTACTTACGGACATTTATTTCAGCAATAAAATTAATTTCATCGATCGAACCTTGCAGATTTTGCGATGCGGACAAAGTTTGCCAAAGCCAAGCGGTGGATCAATTTTTCTGAGTAGGGTCACCACGTCCAGGTGCTTAATTCGACCCCTGGAAATGTTTGAGATTGTATTGAATTAAAAAAATAAAGCGAAAACATTGCATAAGAGTATAGTGAGAAGGTCCTTATATATAATAGGAGTTCTGCGCTTGTGCGTTAAACCACCCAAAATATTTTTTCACCTTTGTAGGCCTTTCATACAAACAAAAAATTATATTTTTATTGGTCATGACATGCTAACCCATCTAGCTTGCAATCTTCAGTGGTCGTCCTTTATCCGGAATAGGGTTGCTTATAATTGGTGGAATGAAGAATTAAGAGCGATAGAGAAGCTAGCTAGCATCAAATAATTCGCTAATAAGCTCACTTGGCGCTCGGGTCGTATTCGGACCACAGTCGCACGAATTCGTCCAGGTGGTGCGGACCCAGAATGGACCAATCACGCGTCAGGTAGTCAAAGTTGTCCATAATAACGGCCACGAACAAGTTGATAATCTGGAGGAAGAATAAATAGGTTTGTTATACTCCTAGATGAATTAGACTGCTTGACAATAACGAATTAGTTTAGAAACATTACAGTCTATAGATTTCATGCATTTATCGCCTAGAATAGTTTATTAATGCATCGATGCTTGCACCACTAGCTTAAATTAGCAAGCATTTGACAATTCCTCAACAAGCAAGCAGTACAAAGCCATAATGCACCGCATTATAATGTAGTGCATTCTTCAACATCCGTTTTATCGAAGCAGACTTTGCTGTTAACGCAATGGAACCATTCCCAGTAAATGCATCAGAGCAGTAGCGAACCCTGTTCTATTTGTATTTCTTATCGACTTGAGATGATTTGGATGGAAGAAAGGCTGGTATTTTGGAATCATAGAGAGAATAAACGAGTCATATTTATGATAATTCATTGCCAAGCACTGCACTTTATAAACCACAGTTAAGAATGCAGCAAGCTGCTTTTAAAAAATAACTTTATATCAATTCAGCAGGCAAATTTTTTTTCATTTCTTTAGGACAATCTTCCTGCACAGCCTCGCCTCACCAAAAACGAGCAGATAACATAGAAAGTGATAAAATATGGATAGCCGAGGGGGGTTCCGCAGCCCGGCTCGCTAATATTTTGATGCCGACTGTCGTTCCAAAATAGGTAAGTGTCGCTACCGTGGTCGCAGCCGCGCTTGGCTGATTTTGTTAGTTTTTTTGACGCACAATTTGGAGCGAGAAAATGGAGGAAACGGGGGGGGAGTTCGAGCAAATTAGTAACTATCCGCTGGCGGATCAACTCACCAAAAACGAGCAGACCATGTAAAAGCTGATAAAATACGGGTAGGCAATGGGACTGCCGCAAGTGCCCTCTTGTAGCACGGTATGATTTAGATAAAACACGTTGCCAATAGGTATTGTGCCGTTCAGGCTCCTTTGAACGTGCCTTGTTAAATCTTCTTCGAATGCTTTGTAGCTGTCACTCTGCTTATCGCACAGTACTGACGGGTCTGCAACGCGTGTTATATTGTGGTATTCGGGGATCGTTCTCATTAAAAACGTGATATTTTCTGATTGTGTGTGGTCCTTTCGTTTGGCGATCCGGTGAGTTGCTGAGAATCATCAAGTCAATATCAATATCAAGCTATTGTATAAGCTGCATGTACACGGAGGGAGATAGGTAGCAATAATCAAGATGCTGCGGTAATCGCAGTCAAAGATACAGTACCTGTCCCTCAAAGCACTCCCCAAATTCCCCATCCAAGCTCGCTCCATACCGCTGATGCAATCGAGTAGAATCTCCTGCCAAGCTTCGCCAGTTGCCGAGCGGAACAGCACCAGAGAAGCTGAGAAAAACGTTCGAAAGTTGTTATTCCGATTGATCTGAGTCCTTGAGTCCAGCCGGATTTTGCCAAACATTTGCATGCCGATCACGGCGTAGATGAAGAACAGCATCAGGATGAGCAGGGCGACATACGGCAGCGCCTGCAGAGGAAAATATTCCCAAGCTAGGTGTCAAAAAAGAGCTTACTTAAATTTGTTTCCAATTAACCGACCTGAAAGGACTTGATGAATGTCCAAAGCAGGGTGCGCAAATGTTCTCCTCTGTTGAGCAGCTTCACCAGACGCATCGCTCGGAAGAGTCGAAAAAAGTTGATAGAGATGGTAGTTTTGCCAGCCTGAAAATGACGGTGTGGATAGTGCGAAAAATTGAAATCACGCTACTGGGTCTGATGCCAATATCGATATAGGAAACTGAACGGTGAAGCAAAAATTAAATTTTAATTATATAAAATTTAAGCCTTGGCAAAACAAATTATGTAATTGTGAACTTTGCAATATAGTTTGTGTCATTACTTAACTTTGACGCAGCATAGAAAACATGATCGAGCATAAAAATCAATGACGGCAATTGAATGTTTAAGCAAATATGGCATTTTTCTGCATTACGCTGCCGAGAGAAAGTAGATAGAAGATGAAAATTTAAATGCCATTAATTTTTTGGCCTTTAATTTCCTGTTTTTTTCGTTGGTTAGTAACTAGAATAGGCATAAAGAAGCAAGCAAAAATTGCTTTTTCAAAGCGTAGCAATAAGTTTTACAAAGATAATCTTGAATTGCCTATTCGAATATAAGACCGTGCTTTGTTGCATTTCGCATTGTAAGAAATGACTTATATTATAAATTATTTTCAGAATTCTTTGGACAAAGTAAAAAACGTTTATAAACTGACTCGTGAAAAATTAGCAAATTTTAATAAAATTAATGTTCCTTCAAGCTGATTAACTTCATCATAGCTCGTATCATTGCCAAGCAAAAAACAAAGTAGCAAAAACGGAACGACTGGCCTTTTGCAGCGTGTGACGCGAGTGACGAGTGAATTGCATATCATTTATTATATGGTTGTTTTATTGATTGAAGGAAAAAGAAAGCGATGAAAGCAGTTGGCCGATTAGGAAGTCCCTTACATTTTCTGGCAGGGCCAGCTGAAATAATGTCGTAGATTTTTTTGTGAAATTTTAGACTGAACTTCTGGTGAGAACTACCCGGGCAAGATGCCCTAACAGTAATAATTGTCTTAAAATTACATGAAAAAGAGGATGCCGTGCAGATACAAAAAACTTCATGAACGAAGTTTCTTAATTAATGATGTACTACAATTATTAGTAGATTGAAAAGGCTGCAAATCAGGCATCGATCTTAAAGAGTAAAACAAAAGAGTATATCCGCCTAAAATGCGTCTGAAAAAAAAGAATTTTCCTGACATTTGAGCAAGCAGTTTGTGCCGATGAATTTCTGCCGAAGAGATGGACTTACTAAAGAGTGACCATTGAAGGTGAAAATGGCACATGCCAACACTTCTGGCTTTAGAAAAGCTGCAGCATTAATCAGACCTAGCTTTTAGGTCTAGGCATACTCGTAGTGTCAGATGGCTCACTGAATTCTCAGTTTTATTTAGAATTGTACGAGCGTGCATATATTATTTTTAATTGGCTTAATTTGTTTGTTTTAATGACTCACTGCTTATCAATACATGTAAGAACTACAATAACAAGAAAAGAAACATCAAGGAGTACTTATAGACAGCACAAGACAATTAATAAAATAGCTAAAGCCTGTCACTTGCATAGTAATTTAGAGTTTGATTATCGGGAGTGCTACAAGCTAAAAATCCGATTTTATTAAGAGCGGTAACCTAAAAATCAATAATGCTATTCGATTTTCATTACTTGAATAAATAATTTTGTTTAAGTACTCGTTGGTAGATAAAAAACTAATTTTAAAAAATACATCACTCAGCTAAAATTTAACTTTTTGTAAGTCTTTTACTGTACGTAGATTTAATTGCTTCACTTTTCTAAAAGCGTTTCGTGCACCCAGCAATATACTACAAAGCTACTTTATGAGTAGCTAACTGTACTCTAAATTTAACAAAGCCATGCTACACCGAAAGCATCTTTATTCTAACAAACGATAAAAGTTTTATAGTCTTTTTCTACATCAAAGCGACATCATTACACTGAGCGTGGCTAAGGAAAAAAGTGATTTTGATATATTGCCTAAAGATTGTAAGAAACATTTAATTTCTTTAAATCGAAGATATCTTAGATCTTACGAAAATAATCAAAGACTGCACTGTCAAAGATTTCTATATTGACTTAATGCAGAGCCAATCATACAAAAACAGAAATAAAAAGCGCAAACAAAAAAATTTATCATATGACACGAAAGGATGCCGTATTTTTGTGGACACAAGTTAATTATAACAAACTTCCGGTGTTTTTGGCTAACGTAAGAAGTATGGCCAAATTTGTCTTGTTTTAAAACAACTAGGTGGCACAAAATTATCTACGTAAATATATAAGCGAGAATATAATCGTTTACATAAGCACGGTATATACTGCGTTCAACTACACATTTTAGGCATGGATTTTATCCCGGGGTTAGAAAGCTTCTCTCTGGGTACGCGAATGGATAGTTTGATGATGCTTAATTCTGAATTATTAATACGTACGTGTCTCGAAATCATGTTATGTTGCGTGTCGTGCGGAGTTGGCTAAGGAAAACGGATCGACGGCGGAATTTCAATTTCTGTCTGAATTTCAATACTCGTTTTATAGGCTGCCACTATTATTGACTGTCAAATGATTGTTCTTTCAAAATAATTATTTTTTTGAACGATTGGCTTACTCTTGTTGAGAAATTTGTTCTAGAGGAGCGCCTCACTAAAGTAAGAGTCTCAAGAACTGTTGATGTAGGCTGTTGAACATAAACAAATTCCGGAGCAACAAACAAACTAAACACAGTTATTTTTGTGCAAAAATAGCGACCAAATTTCATGCAGTGATAATTTTTTTACAAGAAAGCTGCAGAAGTGCGAACACTTCTTATCGGTTTGATAATTATAATAAAGAATCTTTTTCTCCATTTGTGAGTATTATTTTTTATGTAACTGCTGATCCATTTCTATATAAAAGTATTTTTTTAGTCAGCAATTAATATGCATGTAAGAAGCTCCACGGTACATTACTGTGCAATTGGGGCAATTACTTCGAGTACGAGGCGTATACTGTTAATGGTGCTTTTATGCATCGGAAGCTCACGGATACTCGTACAGGTGGATGGGAAGCGGGGTGTATTCACATGCTATAACACAAGGCACGACGCTATGATGTGTAATAGTTTTCTTCTCTAGGGTATCTGGCTCAGACCTAGGGAAGCCATGAATATTATCCTACTGCTAGCATACTTGTGCTCGGTGTAATGCAAAAGCAATGAATGGGATACAGAGAGCTAGAAGAGTAGATGAAGCACGTATAAGCAGATAGACTCTAGCGCAAATAGCAGTCAATCATTACATAAATTCAGATAAATATTTTACTTGCACGCAGGCAATCTAGTTTTAAAATGCTTAATTTTTTAGTTAAGAATTCTTACCGTGACTTTTCCGGTGATGATGTCGATGTAGGAGCCAAGCACGATAATAAAATCAAACACGTTCCACAAGTCGCTGAAGTAGTTCTGTGGATTGCGATTAATTGCAGTAGATTTTTTGCTTGAATATTGAAAGTACTAAATCAGAGATTATAGCATCATCCGTTGATTTCGCAACATTTTTAAGGATTAGTAATCCTGGGAAAAAATGTTAATTTAGCTTGGCTGGTCACCAAACTTAGCCAGCCTAATAACTAAATAGACCTACCCGGAAGCTGAAAGCGATTAGTTTGAGAATAAACTCGATGGTGAAGATCGCAGTAAAGATCATATTGAGATAGTCCAATGCCAGGCTGTATGTGTCGGGCTGTCCTTCGAACTATAGTGTTGAAAGTTTGTTTTAAGATAATATATTTCAAGTAGTTTGAGCGATTTGAAACTAAAGGCAAAACTCTCAGCAGTCAGCTCTCTTGGCTACCTTCATTGCCAAAGCGATCGTGTTGAGCATAATTAGCACAAATATTCCGTATTCGAATGGTGTGGAAGTGATGAACCACCAAATTTTGTACTGGAATTTCTTCTCGGGGATGTAGCGTCGGACTGGTTTCGCTTTCAGTGCAAATTCAATGCATTTTCTCTGGAAACGGCAATTAAATATTATTGTTTCCTGAAGTCTTCAAATTGGTTAAATACTGTAATGCGCACAAACCTGATTTTTATCCAACTCGCAGTTTCTGTACTCCTGTTCACCCTCTTGCTGAAATGTGACGATGACAAAACCAACGAAAATGTTGATCATGAAAAATGCGATCACAATTATGAACGCCACGTAGAATATCGACACTAGCGGTCTGTTGTTGTAAATCCCGATGCGACTCTCCTGGGCTGAGTCTATCGAACTGTAGAGGAGCCTGGAAAGGTAAGTTTCATTGAAAGAAGCATAATTTAGTTTTTTTCTATGCTCATTGGGGCTTTGGATGTTCCTCCTTTAATCTCACTGATGAATTAATGGTGATCATGCTCTAAATTTTTTTCTTTTCTGGTGTACACATTCATCAGAATGACGATTTAAACTTATCGGACAATGTTGCGAAAACTAAATCTGCATTACCCTAGAAGTACATGACTCACTTTGGCCAGCCCTCAAACGTGGCAACGGCAAACAGGGACAGCAGAGCGTGGGGCACATTGTCAAAATTTAGCTCGCTGTTTGACCACTCGCGTGGCAGGTACTCCGGACTGCTGACATCGTTGCCCTTGTAGGATATATAGAAGCCTTTGCACTCGGCCTCCGTGGGCTTCGACGGGTCCGTGCAAGTCTGAAATTTGCCCTTGAACAATTGCACACCGATGGCGGCGAACATGAACTCGAGCAGAAAGGTGACCAGCATGATGTTGCCGATACTTTTAATAGCCACTATGACGCACTGGACTACGTGCTGAGGAATAGTAATACCGATGGGGGATTCAAGAGAGGTGGAGATCATAAAACTTTCATTAAATTGTCAACCAGGAAAAAATCGGCCGACAATACTCACCTTCAAGCCTTTAGCTCGATTGATTGCTCGAAGCGGTCTGAGCACCCTGAGTACTCGAAGAATTTTCACAACGGAGAATGTGTCATTTCTGAAATGGTTTTTCAAGTGAATATGCGGGTCAATCATACTCTTACAATTCAAGCTTGACCGTATATTGTTCTGAGCACTGGACTCAGAGCGATGAAACTACAAAACCCGTCATCTTAAATTAAATTTTTATGAAAATCGACCGCATTTGTAAACAATTGTAAAGGCCAATAAATTAAAAGAGCTTAGTTAAACAAGGAAGTTTTATATAAACTTATTTTTCTGGTCCCCATTATAATTTTAACGTTACCTTCGAAATTTGTTTGATACTCTGGAAAATTCAGCAGCTAAAAAGTTCTGTTTAAACTCTCAATGACACAACTGAGAATAACAGAATAAACATTTTCACACAGTCAGTTGGACAGAAACAGCTGACAGGATCCTATGTATACGTCGTACTCAATGAGCATGTATAACTCGACCCGTTCACAGTCATGCTGCAAAGTCAGACAGTGAGATCAACCATACTGAATTTGATGAGCAGAAAAAAGTGTAGAAAGAAAGAGAAAGTCAAGTTCCCACACTCGTACCATGTACTTTGGAAGAAATAAGCTATGAAAACAAACATAGCAAAGCTAAAAGATCGAAGCTCAATTCGATGAAATTCACGTAGCCTTCAGTCAAACAAATAAAGGATGGTAAAATGTACTAAATAGCGATTTCACTCTCGCTTCAGTTGCCAATCGATCAGATTTTTTTAACGATGTCGTTAAACAACTCACTCGATGAAAAACGACATCAAGGCAACGAAAACTACCAACAAGTCTAACAAATTGAATGTTGACCGACAGAATGAGCCTTTGTGGAGCACCACTCCATAAGAAATAACCTGCAAGGTTTCAATCAAACTAACTGAAAACTCGACTGCCAGTAGCCTACAAGCCGGGGCGAACATGCATTGACTTGTCAATCAGAATTCGCGTGTGATAACAATGTACACAACAATTAAAGATACTGATATTTTTTTAAACCAAAAACTTGCGGGATTAATGCATGACTAGAACAAAATATAAAAGTTTGACGCAAAAAAATACAATTGGAGCAAAGCAAATTGACGGTTTATTAATGCAAATTGTTCAAATTTGCTCTTGGTTAATATGTGCGTGCAGACACTACATTCATGCTATGATGCTATGAGCGTCGGTTGGTTAATTATTGGTGAGGTTGCGTCCACTAATACAAGAGTTAATTAGCTACATAGATTTTTGGTTTTCGGATAACTGTAAAGATAGGACCGTACGTGACTTGTGAAAAATGCACAATTTAACTTTATTTACGTCTTTTAACCTTGATGGAGCAGATAACTAAATATAAAGTCTCTTCATTTCTTTTGTCATTAGCTATAAACTTTTACTGCAAACTGCTTTTCTTATTAACTGAGTTTCAGGTGGGTTTTTATTAATTTATAAAAACTTCATCCATAGCTAACGTATTAACTTTAGTTTTTCCCATTGTGCTTGGTGATACGAGTATATGCATTTTGCCGTGTCGTCTAAACAATTTGAGGACACGGTCGGGTTTTAACTAAAGTACAAACACAGCAGGGTCTTTTACAAAGCAAATTAGCCCCTGAGGGATGCTAAAACATAAACGAACTGACAAAAATACACTCGTGATTCACTTTTGCATCAAGGCATAAATAAACATACTCGAGACAAAATGAGATAATACTGGTGAATACAACCAGCATGTCCAGCAGGTTGAACGCCTGTCGGCAAAATGCGCCCTTGTGCAAGATTACTCCGTAAGCGGTGACCTGAAAGTATCCAGTTTGCCATTGCAAGAAAAGGCCCTCCCGAAGCTTCTCTTCGTGACAGTAAGTAAAACGCTGTCTAAGAAAATACGCAGAAAGAAATTTGGGATGAATCTATGAAATTTGTCGCTGAAAATCGTTGCTAAACGCTAAACGGAATTTTCAATTATTTTCAAATCTCAAAAAATTGGAAAGTTAGTAAAATTAAACGTTGTGAGTGCTACGAATGCGGGAATGGAAGTTTTACTTTGACTGTAATTGATGGCAGCAAATCAGTATAGTAATGAAGCAATGATAAGGTTGCAGTGCAATTGAGTACTTCTGTGTGTCAATTTAACACCGATATCCTATATTCCGTATTTTTTCAAATTAACTCAAACTATAACTCTCATAAAACTCAAAACAACTCTTCAATACATAAAACCTACTGGGCATCCACCCACTCCGCACTTCCACAACATATTCCTCACACAGCCCGCAATTTCTATACATTTCTGTGTGTGAGGCACAAAGAAGTTATGTTCGCATTTTATGTTAATACGCTTTAAAAATAATGAACAATTGGCAAAGTTCGTTTATAATACGAGTATGCGATTCGCTATTTTAGTACGATAGATTCCTGTTAAAACGCGCTGCTTTCGCTGCGAAAACAATTATAGATGCTAGTATTTTGCATTAAATCATATTGTTACATTAAGCTTTACACTTTAAATTAGTACTTGTATCAAACATGAATATCGATAGAAGCAAATTGATTTTTTAATCTGCCATTAGATGCCGCAGTAATGAGCAAATTATGTAATTATATTGCTGGAATTATCATAGTTATGATTCGCAAAATCGATTAGCTTAGTTTTGCTGGAAAAAAAGTTGATAGCCACTCACCTTTAGAACAATCTCAATTGTAAACACGGTGGTGAAGAATAGGTCGAATTTGTTGAGAATCTAAAAATGAAAAAATAATATTTTAATCAAGCTTTACAAAGTAAGACATGGAAGATATTAGTTAAATATTTTAGCAGGTGGCTTTTTGGTGAGGCGTGTTGGAACAAATAATAAAGTGTTGAAATCAGCTTCGTACGGTTGAATGAACATGGTTGAAGAGTTCAGCAATCGAGTTGAAATTTCAATCTGGTTTGGACTAGTTTGGTATTCGCAACTCTCACCTTGTTACGATAATTCTGAGAATTGACCGGCTCCTCAGCGGCCAGCATAGCGGAGCTAACCAGGATGCAGACCAGAACAATGCTGCCAAAGTAAGAGTGATTGCACACCTTGTGGCACAGCACGCGGAAAGGGTTCGTATTACTAAATACAAAGAAGGACGTGGCCTCTGGTATTGGCTGAATCTTCTGCTTGATGTTCAGCTCGGACATTCGTCTTGGCCTGGCTGTCACCGGTGTTTCTTCGGCGTCCGAGGCTTCGGGTTCCTCGTCGTTGCCGTCGGTTTTTTCCTCGTTGTCGTTTGAGGGCGCGATTTTCACCAGGTGCTCTGGCTCGCCTTTAAACGAGGTTTTGGTTTGGGTTTGTGTTGGAAGAAATACATTGAACAGATATCGTCAGTACCCAAAGAAGCAGAAAGGCCCAGATAACCCACCATGTATTCAGTAACCCGAAGAACTAAAATTAACTCTGGTTAAACTTGACCAGTCTTACTTGATGATTTTCAACAGGCGGTCTTACCTCTGATCCCATCCTTTCCAACTTCCCCTTGCGCCGGCTCCCCGTCTATGGGGTTCCCGTCGGCGTCAAGCTCCACGCCCTCTTTCTTCTCCTGCTCCTCGCTGGTCTCCTTCTTTTCCTCCGTAGAATTGTCAACATCACCCAGGTTGTCAACGGCGATAGCCAGGAAGACATTCAGCAGGATGTAGTTACCGCAGATGTACAATATTACAAAGTAGAAGCAGACGAATACGCCCGTGATGTCATTGAGACCTCCGTTGCTGTTCACACCATTGTACATCACTACGTTCCAGTCTTCTCCGGTAAGAACCTGTAAAAAATCGAGTTTTTTGTTGTTAGCTTTCCTTAGAGCCCTTTGTTTAGTAAAATCAGTTTTTATGGGAAGTAGACAAGTAAGTCGGGTGTGGGTTTAGATGATCGAATCAACCAATTATCTGATTATGCTCACCTGAAATACAGTGATTAGAGCCTGCCAGAAGGAGTCAAAGTTGCTCCGCGGTTTTTCGGTATCGTCAAAGTTGAACTTTCCGCCGAATAGTTGCATGCCGAGCAAGGCAAAAATTACGATAAACAAGAACAGCAGGAGCAGCAGTGAAGCGATGCTCTTCATCGAAGCTAGCAGAGAGGCGACCAAGTTGCGCAGGGAATTCCAATACCGCGTTACCTTAAAGACGCGAAGCAATCGAGCGCACCGAAGCACCGAAATGCCAATATTCGGCATGAGATCAGTCTCTGTCAACAACAACTCGGATATTGAAGCGACAACAACAAAGAAGTCAAACTTATTAAACAAGAAACTGTAGTAGGTGCGCACGCCGAGCGAGTACATTTTCAACAGCATTTCAAAAGTGAACATGGCCACGAATACATAGTTGGCAATCCTCTGGAAGTCCTCCAGCCAGAGCGGCTGATTGTAGTATTCGCTAGCTAGCACGCCAGTGTTGAGGAACACCAGTAGGATGATGATCCAGTAGGCGGCCTGCGATTTCACGCAACGCCTGCAGAATCTGCGAGAGCGTCGATTCCATTTGCGAAAGCTGCGGCTGGAACAAGGTGCGTTTGGTAGCGAAGTGACGCTGATTATAGGCTTTGTTTGAACATGTACATCGCTCCTTTATAGAGTTATATAATGGGCCAACTAAGCATCCCCACCTGTTTCTGTGCCACCAGCCGTGCTGACCAGCTACATCCGGATTCGAGCCCATGCCCTCCTCTTCGCTTTTTGCTGCCGAGTCAGCTTCCGTCTGTTGATTTTCTAGAACAGGGAGACAAATTTGCAAGGCAGAATTTGTACTTGCAGTTAAGATCAATGCTAACAATTTACTACCTTAATTGAAAATAAAAAAGAAAAACTTCAAGCAGATTTTGGCGCTTCAGTTAAAATTTTGATAACATTCCTTAAGTAAAACTTCCTAAGTCCCATCAGAGAGCATTTTTTACTGTACAACACTGCACAGAAGTTTAATGTTGTGATCCGGCGTGACAACGACTGATAGGTAAGAAACAAATCCAAAAGCTCTTTGCTTTTAATTTCTTAATTAACTAAATTCATTTCGCAGCGGACTTAAAACTTATCAGCTGGCAAGATGGAAAAAAGTAATGATATAAATATTTATATGATTGAGAAAATGTTTTTTTGAAGTAAAATTCTAGTAATGGTTTTAGTGATTTGAAAGAAAATTTACGGCATAGAAATTCTATATCATAGCCATAAGAGAACTATTCTATTGCGCCCGAATGCTACGAAGGAGTCGCAGCTCATTCAAAAGGAATAAGCTGTCATCGATCCAGATTGCAACTGAACATGTTCACAATTTAGATGAAAATTCGCTCTTCATTTTCGCTAAAAAATCTTATTCGGAAAAGGAAATCAATAACTATGTCTAGGGTAAGAAAGGCAGGTTTATAAACAATTAAGTGACTTCTTCGGGAATAGTTTGAATCATGGTTTGAAGCTTTCCGCTAATTAAAAAACTTCATTAATTAATTCAATAATCACGGAAGCGTACTAAGTAGGTACTGCAACTTCCCCAAGTTAATCAGACTTTGCAAGAATTTTCAGTAGATTTCGGACCTGAATAAAGTCATCTTATTGTAGCTTATTTTGATTCTCATCTAGATCAGATTCGAGATTAGGAAAAATTATTTTGACTGGACAAAAAAAGAGAAAGGAATTAAATAATCAAGCCATTTGTGAAAACTTTTTACACAATAAAGTATACGAATAAATGCGGCGTGACAAACAACTTGAAAGACAGATTAACAAAGACTAATATTTTAAAGAGCAGCAGAAAAGAGGCAACTGGTGAGGACAAACAAATGTTAATCAGTGGATAATTTTCCTCACTGCGCAATCGTTTGTGACGCCGTCTAATGGCCAAAATGGCCGGATCAACCCTCATCTCCTCTGAGCAACCTTTGAATGAACAAATATTTTAGAAGCGTCATCAGCAATACTAAAAAGGTTTTTGATAAGCACTTTCAATGCGGGTCCATTAACCTGAAACCAATGCTTGTTTCACAACAGAGAAGCAAAAGGCTTTTTCAATCGTAGATTATTGCTATTATAAATCAGTCAATACAAGCAAATAAATAAAATTTATTGGGATTTCAAGGCCTTGTTGTCGAAAGTATGGGCACTAACTGGTTTGTGCAGCTTGTTTTAGCATTTTCAATTCGTTGGTGCAATTTCAACATGCAGGCAATTACCCAAAAAATACTTTTCTGAAGCTTAGAACCAAAAAATAATTTACTTTTTCGTACTATTCTACTCTTTTGTTGTGCTCAATATTAAATGCGGTGCGCACAGTTATTTTTCACAGAAACTAAGATGGAAATACACTCGTTGTCTATTGGAGTTGCGCTAATTTAAATCACGTGCAAGGCCGTTTGAATTTTCTACTTTTGGGAGTCTCAATTGAAGTAACAAATCTACGTGCGTAAGGTTGATTCAAATTTTTATTTGGTCCTAACTGATAAAATGCATGATTAACAAATCATTTTTACATCCTGACCATGTCGGTTTTTTATCAAGAGAAATATTTCATTTTTTCAAAATTTTAACGAAGTTATTTTTACGGCGAAGGTTTGACATAAAATTGAGTCATTTTAGGCGATCAGTCTATAAGTAGTATGTATATTCAACTTTTGTGTTAGCTATTAGGAAAAACATCTATTTATATTTTTCATCACTATTCGGCAACTGTAACAGTCAAAAGACTTCCTTATTTCTAAATTTGGCTAATTTTATGATTATTTGATGTTTTTGGTGTCTTTCTAAGTATATTTTACACAGTGCGACTTGAATTTAACTTAGAAATTAAAAAAATACAGCCATCAAATGAAATCATATGTATATATGATATTTTGGGATTTCAGTGTTGAAACAATGAAGCATATAAGTGTTATAATAAGCGGTGGATTATGGTTCTATACATAGCATTAAAATATAAAACACGTGTAAAGCATTATTTTTACTGCGTGGCTTCAAAATAAAATAATTTTTGTTGAAATGGTCTCACTACCGGAAATTTCTGGCGATCTTGGGTCTAAAATACGATTCAAAGAAGGATCAACTTAATCTTAAAATGCATATTTTAGTGGAAATTTTTGTTTCTGCTTTGACGATATAATTTCTCTACCAAATGTTTTAACAAATTAATTTACTGGCCAACTAAGCGAGGCTTTAAACAATATTGAAAGCGTTCTAACTATTTAAATTTAATGGCATTGTTAATTGCGCAAGTTCAAATTTACCTTAGGGCAAATTAACAATCTTTGCTTTAAACAAACTCAAAAAGTATTGTCTGTATATAATTGATTAATACTATTTGTAAAAAGAAAGCGTACGAGCACTCACTTCGAGTGTCTTCCTCCTCTTCCTCGCCTTCGTCGTCTGACAGATCCTCTGCAATTTGGGAATTCAAATTCAAAGAAAAATATTTTTAATTTTTTTTGAACAAATTTTAATTTATCCTCAATTAAACTATTATTTAACTAAGACTCTACAAAATCCTTAAATACTAGCGAAGTGCGTATTATACAATCATACTGTACAACGTACTAAGATTGGTCTTTATTTTTACAAAAAAACACAATAGGGTTTGATCTCTTGCTAAAGTTCATAGTTATGTTTTTGCTGTCTATTTGTGTGGTTAAAAATGCTTAAGTTTTTTGTCCGTAGGAAGCTTTTTTGCCGTTCTAATAGCCATACCGAACAAAAGGCTATCTATCTAGCTTACAGCTTGCCCGTAAGCCTAGCGAACATTAACAAAAACTAACCCGCAGTCAGAATCCACTCCATGTAGCCATTGTAATCCTCTTCGAACTTCATGCGCTCGCGTTGCTTGTGAAATTTGCCTTTCTTCTTCTGACGCTCTCGCTCTTTGGAAAATTCTCTGAAGAGGGGTGCATGGAAATTTGCGCGAATATATTTTATAGAATTTAATATTCTATGGAAATATTTATACTATACATAAATAATATATAGAAAATAATGATATTTCTATCAATGATAGCATTTGGTTTTTTAATTCTGTTTTAGCCAAATTTACCAAGGACACCTTAAGTAGAAGGACGGGACACTTCGTTTCTTAGAAATTTTTTGGAGTCTAATCTTCGCGAAAAATACAATAGGGAGATGCGAATGCAAGCGAATGCAAATCTCATCGTTTGATATGTGTTTCCTGCCTTCTTACTCTATCGAACTATGTATGTCCTTATTGGTACGGCTGTGCCTTGGGCTGTACATCTATCTGGTCAAATGTACAAGTCAGATCAGGTGACTAAATGTTTTCTAATACACTGAAGCATTAATAAATCTAGCTTTGCTCACCCGCTGAGAACGCCAAGCACCAAATTCATCACGAAGAATGAGCCCAGTATGATTAGGCTGACAAAGTACACCCAGGCAAATTCTGGCCCTATACTGTCCGTGACAAAGTACATCACGTCCGTCCAGCCCTCCATAGTGATGCACTGGAATACAGTCAGCATGGCCAGGCCGATGTTATTGAAGTTGGTGATGCCCGAATTCGGGCCAACCCAGCGCTCGGTGATGCCCGGCCTGCCGTGCCAGTCTTTGTCGTGAAAGTTGGCGTCGAAGCAGGTCCAGTTCTCCTCCGTGCCGTCGGGCGCGTCAATGCCCATGCAGTTCCAGCCTTTCTGCTCGTCTGGCGGACGGCTGTCGCAGGGCCGCGGCTCCTCGTTGATTATCCCTGCAACGACAACGACGGCATTAAGAATGAATTTGGGATTTTATGCACTCTGTGAATTGCGATGGGGGTAATGAAGCTGGATCAGTATTTATTTGTGGATTTTTTTATGAAATGTTTCAGTTAACTTTCATTATTTACAACATCTAGCTAGAGAATAGGAAAGAACAGGACATTTGCCCAATGACCAGACGGTCGTGGGTTCGAGCCCTTGAGCAAAGCACTTAATCCCGCATTGCTTCAGTCCACCCAGCTGAGATCGGGTACCAGTATTAGTTGGGAAAATTTTGGGGTGGGTGTTGCGGCCCCTCCAGCGGCCCGTCATGATGCGCCGCTACATCTTGTCGAAACGTCGGGTGCCTAAAGAAATATCCCGTCAGAAAGGAGAATTCCATCAAAGCTACAAGGCTTTCACACAGTTTATAAACACGGCAGAGGCGGTAAGGCGGTGGCGCCGATGCAGAAAGCAAAATGGGAAGGGAAAAATTTCTCCTAGCTATTTGGGAAGTCACTCTTCAGCGCCTGTTGCTTCATTTGGTACGCAATTCGATATAAGCTTAAGTCGACGCGTGGGTGTTTGCCACTGCGCCTCACTGTGTGTCTTCCTCTCTCTGTATGTTACCATGCGGAGTGGGCGCATACAGAATCTTTCAGAGGCTCTATGAGAGCACGGGTGGGATGGAGAGGGAAGAGAGAGGGATAGAAATGGAATGGCTGGGGGAAGCGCCAGCTGTAACAATGAGGCTGGCAACAGCCGGATGACTGGCCAATTGTTGCCACCAATTGAAGCCAGTCAAATTGCTGCTGCCGCATTTTAGATGGAAGTTTCTTCCCCATCCTCTTTTTCTTACTTTTTTCCGTGTACTTTTACTGAATTTTTTAGTGCAATTTTTAATTAAATAATCTTATGAGCAATATAGCTAAATTCACTTTTTTCAAAATTTAAAAGGAGTTGTAGCCTAGTGGCTAGGGCGCCTGCCTCATGACCGGAAGGTCTTGGGTTCGTGTCCCGGCCCTAGGAGACAATTTGTGCCCTTGAGCAAGGCACTTAATCCCACATTGCTTCAGTCGACCCAGCTGAGATCGGGTACCAGTTTGAGCTGGGAAAATTTAGAGTGGGTGTTGCGGCCCCTCCAGCCCGTCAGGACTGAGCAGCTGTACACAGCTCTAGGATGCGCCGCGCAACTAGATGCGGCTGTGCAGTTGGCTGCACATCTGGCAGTAAGGTCAGGTGTCTTTTTTTTTCAAGACCTAGTTTTACCGGGTGAGCGACTTCGATTGCGCAATGTTTCTCGAAAATTGTACTGCGCTCAGAATTTTCTCTGCTCGACTACTCGAGAGAGTTAAGTTTGTAAAAAAATCTTTTCGAATATTTCGGGTATTTTTACACGTAAACATAACCTCGTTGAATTTTTATGTGTATATCAAAGACTCTCGCCAATAAATTGACAACAACTCACAGAGGCCGGTGGTGTGGTCCTGCCTGTAGCAGGCGCCGTGCAGCTTGCCCGAGAACATTTCCAATCCGATAATGGCGTAAATCAGAATGACGAATAGAACCAACAGGGCGATGTGCAGTAGCGGCAGCATCGCCTTCATGATGGAGTTGAGCACTACTTGGAGGCTGGGCAGGCCGGAGACCAGGCGGAGGGGTCGAAGTACCCGGAATGCGCGCAAAGCTTTGATGTCGAGCGATTTTGGCAACAAGCTTTGCAGGGCGATGCTAAATAAGCCCATGGCAACAATGACAAAGTCTAGAGCGTTCCAGAAATTGCGCAGGTAGGCGTTCTGGTCCATGAGAAAGCCTTGTGCAATGATTTTGAAGAAGCACTCGAAGGTGAAGATGCCCGTGAAGACCAGCTCGAGTTTCTCCTGAATTGAACAGCACGTGGATCTATTATTGATCTCAACTGCTCATTTCGAATTGAATAATTTACTCTCAGTGAATCGCGGTTGCTATGGACTCACCAGAAACAAGTTGGCGTCGTTGGAGTCCATCTCTGGATAGGGCGTGGTTGCTGCCAGAGCCACGCAATTGGCAAATATGGTCAGCAGAATGATTATCTCGAATGGCCTGTACAAAAATGATTTATAATTTATGAATTGTAATAGTGACGCTTTTCTATAACATTTTTGCAAAGTTGTTATAAAAATTAAAAAAATTTCTGAAAACTTTCAATCTTATTGAATAGTCTTGAAGTTATATAGAACAATACTGAATATCAAACATTCTTCGAAGATTCGATACAAGAATTGTTGAGAAATCACTAACGAAGCTGGGCAAGAATCATCTAATAAAATCCAAGAATCATTAATGATCAAAAGATCAAGAAGAACCTAGCAACCATAACAATTTTAAAAAGAATCATATACTAGTTATAGAATTTAATTGTATGCTAAAACTACAAAGAGTGCCAGCTATACGCATAAAAGTGCTTTGGCACTGGGCTCAATGAAAATCGACCTCTGAAGCTCGGGGGCCCCGAGCAGTCCCGCACTGCCCTACAGAACTCAGACTGCTCAATGGTTGAATTTAGTTCAGGGAGGTTTGGCTCCGGAGCTCTCTCTCTCTCTCTCTCTCTCTCTCTCTCTCTCTCAATGTCCCCTCTCCCAACCTCTAATTCGGCCATGACCTCTTGAAAAATGAAGGAAATGCGGTCGGGGAGGAGGGAGATAGACTGGCCTCGCAGAAGAGGTTAGGGCCGCCCAGAGACAGGGTGAGGGGTAGAGAGGCGGAGGACGAAGAGAGTGAGAGCTTCAAGCTGACTTCCTTACTCGCTCCAACTAGTCCCGGAGGCAAGATTGAAGCGCAGACTCCTGGAAGATAGGATCCCCGACCCAGAAGATTGAGAGCGGGGCCACAGTGAGGGGGGAGAGCAGAGTTCGACAGCGCGAACGGCTCGCACTTGGAGGACTTTAGTCCCCTTCTAAGCCTAAGTCTGGTAGCTGGGCTCATTTCCCTCATTCCCGCACGCGGACTCTCGCACCAGCTCTTCTTGCTCCACCACCCAGTCATAATTCCATAATCCGAGGTTGCCAAACTTGCCTCACTAAAAAAGGGGAGAAAGGGCTGGACGCTAATAGAAGGCTACAATGACTGTTGGGGCGCTAAGCAAACGACTATGAGTTGAAGTTAATAGCTTTTCTATGCACCCGGCAACACTGGTGAGATCGGCGCGCTTCAAAACACAACTGAACTTGGCCGAGTCAAACCCGCCGCCACTGCCCCGGCTCACAGCCAAACCAATGTGATCGATTTTAACCCGAGTCTCCAGTAACAGGCGGCCGCTTTTCTCACCATTTTATGTTAAAAAAACTAAGGTTTAATGTTCAGGACTGGCTAGTGTAAACATTTGTATGCACAGATAGATAGATAGATAGATAGATAGATAGATAGATAGATAGATAGATAGATAGATAGATAGATAGATAGATAGATAGATAGATAGATAGATAGATAGATAGATAGATAGATAGATAGATAGATAGATAGATAGATAGATAGATAGATAGATAGATAGATAGATAGATAGATAGATAGATAGATAGATAGATAGATAGATAGATAGATAGATAGATAGATAGATAGATAGATAGATAGATAGATAGATAGATAGATAGATAGATAGAGAGATAGATAACGACCTTACAAATATTATGATTAATGTACGGGATGTAATCAAATTCAGAAGTATATTCTATGAAAAATCTCCCAAACTTCCTCATTTTGAATTCTAGGTGCGCACTAACCCTCGGGCAGGGGATTCTTGCCTCATAAATTGCTTTTTTCGTAACCCCACGAAGAGGAGGCAATGGAGAGGACGGCAGAAACTTCTCAGCGTTTATAATACTTGCCCGGCTGCTTCCATGCCGATATAGGGCTTCTCCGGGGGTGGGGAAGTCGCAAAGGCCTCAATTCTCTATTAGCGCGTCCATGCAAACCGAATGGAGATGATCACGGCAATTGTCCCAGTCCGAAACTGCAGGCTCCCCTCTGGCTAGTCCCCTGCCCTCTCGCTGTCTTTCCTTCGAGTGGCGAGATGCGAAAAAAATTTTAGTGCGCCAAAAAATTAGCATTCAACTTTCTCTTCTTCCGGAGTGGAGAGGTTGACGAGTGAAAGAGAGAGTGGGACAGTGCGGATAATAGCTGAGTTAATTATCCGCCAGATCCGCTCCCAAGTTTCCCAACGGTTAGGCTTGCGTGCGTGTGGGGAGCAGGGGTCATCCGGAATCGAG
>CATNEM010000181.1:210000-415000 GCA_950096795.1 Macrostomum cliftonense
CAGTGATGACTTTCTATCATTATAAGCAGTTTGCGTATCCAAGGGATGTGTACAGCTGCTCAGTCCTCCTGACGGGCAGCAACACCCAGCCTAAATTTTCCCAGCTCAAACTGGTACCCAATCCCAGCTGGGTGGGCTGAAGCAATGCAGGATCAAGTGTCCTGCTCTCGGGTTAAAAATTGTCTTCTAGAGCTGGGACTCGAACCCATGACCTTCCGGCCAGAAGGCAGATTCCCTAGCCACTAGGCTACAACTCCTGTAGTCTATCTCTATAAATAGTGTTAAATTCCTTGGAAAGATTGATGAGAAAATACAGAGCGATTTTCAGAGACAAAATCTCTGAGAAAAAGATAATAATGTCATGAGGCGTCTAGATCTGGCCCTCAGACCCTTTGAAAGTTTTCTATTTCATCCCGGCCCCGCTCAAAGACAATAGTTTAAAATGCTGATTGAAGAAACTATTCACATTATTCCCTCTCTTCTCACTCCTCTACTCTCCCTCTGCTCTCCCCTCCTTTCCTCTACCTGCTTATCTTCTTCTCTCTAAATCTGAAGTTTTCTTGGTCTATATCTGGCCCTCGAATTAAAAGCAATCGTAAAAATCAAGCCATAAAACGGCGCACTCACTTCCAATCGACAAATTTGATAATAATCTTGCGAATCGGATTATTGATTGACAGGCAGAACAGGACCCGATTTGGCCGTTTGTCTCTCGGCTCGGTTCTAGCCGGCCTGGCGCCGGCCTTCTTGGCCTGATTCTGCTGCGCCAGCAGCGCCGTCATCGCCACCGACATGAGGTCGTTGGAGTGGCCCGGACCGCTGAGCGATCCGCCTAGGGCTTGGCTTGGCCGCCGGGCATGGCTGCTGTCAGGCTGTGGTTGGGATGCGTAGGACGGGTTCGGGTTGATTTGGACTTGCTTTTGCTGAGCGGCGTGCGGCTGCGCGACTGGCCGGCTCACTGCTGCCCGCTGCTGCTGGTGCTGGCATCCTTGAGCTGCTGGCCGGTGCTGCTGATTGCCGACTCTGGCATCGCTGCCGCCAACTGTTGAATCTTTGGAGCGCTGGCGCTGATGCTGCGAGGCTGTCTGGTGCGATGACGCAGCCGATTGACTCGGGAGGCCGCCATTCCGACCGCCGCTGCTCATGTCGACCCTGGCAAGCGGACGGGGGAGGCGGAGCGGAGGGCGGGTTGGGAGTTGCTAGGAGGCTCTCGGCCACAGCCAATCGTGCTCGGCCTGGGACTCAAACAACGACCGTGCTAGTGAGCAAAGAGGAAAAAGTTCCCCAGTACTTGGCAAAGCCTCCAAAACTGAGCCTTCAGTTTCCCCCAGTTCGCCCCTTCAACCCCAGCCTTCTGTTCTACCACCCAAAGCCACTCTAGTCGGCCGCGCTCCTCAACAAAAACACGAAATGCCTGAACTCCAAGCTGGAGGCCAACGCAGCGGCCAGCCCTCCGCCCCAGCCCGCCCCGACAGAGACAGAGAATCCAATGTTCCATGCCGAAAGCAAACCCGACCATACAAGTCGTATACTCAGCCCCCCTTGCAACTGTCTCCCCTCCTCTCCCTTTCCCTCAGTCTGGCCTTAGCTCACAGGAGGCGGTTATCTCTCTCCGGGCTATTAACAGTGCAACTTTTTGCAGTCACCCCCCACCAGGAGCGAATGGAAGCGCAGCCCTGCGTCTACCAGTTTAATGCGGCGCCACGAGAGCTATGGGAAAATAATTGGCGGAATAGAAAGAAAGGCTTGCCGCGCCTCTGCTAATGCCGGATGTCGTGCGCGAATGCAGGGCGATGGAACTCAGTCAGTCTGACTGTATGGGATGTGACCTGCTCATTGTCCGACTATGGTTCGCAATGGACAGTCTCGTTTCCTAGTTTCAGGCACTCAGGCACTTTTGCATTACCACTAGCAAATTTTTTTCTATTCATTTATAAAACAGGATTTATTTGGATCCCCTGGAGTTTGTGATCCTCCTATCCCTCAGCTACTTCGGGTTTTGATCCTCCTATCCCTCAGCTACTCGTACTTCAGGTTGTGATCCTCCTATCCCTCAGCTACTCATACTTCAGGTTGTGATCCTTCTATCCCTCAGCTACTCGTACTTCAGGTTGTGATCCTCCTATCCCTCAGCTACTGCAGGTTGTGATCCTCCTATCCCTCAGCTACTGCAGGTTGTGATCCTCCTATCCCTCAGCTACTGCAGGTTGTGATCCTCCTATCCCTCAGCTACTGGATGTTGTGATCCTCCTATCCCTCAGCTACTGCAGGTTGTGATCCTCCTATCCCTCAGCTACTGCAGGTTGTGATCCTCCTATCCCTCAGCTACTGCAGGTTGTGATCCTCCTATCCCTCAGCTACTGCATGTTGTGATCCTCCTATCCCTCAGCTACTGCAGGTTGTGATCCTCCTATCCCTCAGCTACTGCAGGTTGTGATCCTCCTATCCCTCAGCTACTGCATGTTGTGATCCTCCTATCCCTCAGCTACTGGATGTTATGATACTGCGAGTTCAAGGTCTATAAAAGTACACAAAACTAAATAAAACTTTAAAGTTAGTTTCTAGAATGTTCAATCCCAGGTAGAATGTGCGCATCTTGACAATCCTAAGAAGTGAGAAGTAATAATTCTTGTCCATTACTTGGACAAGAAAAGTCGATGAAGATCGAGGAAAAAATATCTGGCTAGGCATCGGACAGGAGCAGATCGAACGAATGGCTGAGAACGGGCGAAAAAAAAACTGGGGTTGCACGAGAACGATTGTGCACGAAGGAATATTGAGAGAAAAAAAATAAAGAAGGAATCCCAACTGCGTCTATACTGAGGGAATCACAGGGAGGGAGGGGTTAAAAGGGAAAGGAATGAGCAGGCCACGAGGATGAGAAGGAGACGCCAGTTCCCGGACCCTCACCCGGAGCCGTGAGGGGATTCGCAAGAGCCGCTGCTTCCTGCTTTCCGTCTCCATCCTCCCCCTCTCCCCCCTCGCCCGAAAAAAAGTCTTCCTTCTTTACTGAAAGCCTTCTTTCTCCTAACACGGGACGCGCCTCCAGAATGCTTGGTGTGTGTGTGTGTGTGTGTGTGTGTGTGTGTGTATACGTGTGGTTTCCATGAAATCAATACGAAAGATGTCCCAGCATAGCCTACACAACCCCGGGACTCGCCTTTAGTTAGGCTGGCAGACCAGCTCAGACTCTGGGACACGCAGCCTGCCATGAAGACTTCCCCTCCCTGTCGACTTGTCTCCTCCCAGTGCTCCAGACTCTTTAAACCGCAAGAGAAAAGGTATAAAGCATAAGTACACAAAGATAAGCTGGAGTCTAACTTTACTAGTGAAGAGTAAAAGTTTCTTAAGAAATTAATGCAAACATAAACACTGTCTCTATGTCTGTCGACGACTATACGTCCCAGCCAGCATTTTTCCCTATTCATCCTGGCAACCAAAATGGGCTAGAGAGTCAAGGGACGCGGAAACGCAGCGTCTCTAGGCCTACTAAATAATTCATGAGACTGTGGCAAGGCCTGCCTGGACCCACTAGCCACCCCCCCCCGTTCCAGAGCTGCTGCGACACCGCAGCTGGGTCCAGAAAACCCGGCACTGTGACGACTCTGCGGACTGTGGGGTGGGGTTGCCGCTGGTATAGAATGCGGATTAGCAGCAACATTTGCTGAGGATGCTGGGGCTATTATGCGCTGCAGCTGCTCTGGAACAGATGAAGGAGCGGTGTGATGTCGGAGCAACAGCGGGCAGTGCCAGATCAGAGAGAGCACCATGGGTGTTGGATAGGAAAGATGAGAGACGGGAGAGGTCACAGGCCAAAAGAGTAAATAAAAAAATTGGTGATATTCTGGCTGTGGCGGAGTTCCTCCTTTGCATTTAGAGCTGATTGAGTTTCTGGCACTTTTTTATCGATACAGGTCCATGGCATTAAGCTATCGAAAAAATAGTTTTGTCAACAATTTTTTGGCAGACTTTTACTAGCTACACAATGGTTGCTAACTGGTTTAGTAATGAAAGAAAACCGGTTTCTATTGGCTAGCTATCTATTGGAAATTTTTTTCTCTCTTTCCTGAAACTCATCACCTTAACTGTTAAATAAATGACTGACAGAATATTTTTTAAGATTACCTAAGCCCATTTTGACTACTAATATTAGTAGGTTCCTACATAATGTTGTAATTTTCCCATCATTGACGCCAGTTCCTCGGAATTACATTTATAAAAGCATTTTTCACTGCTAAAACTAGCTCAGAATGTGGGTAGTGATGCGACAATTTCTGTAATTGCAAACCATCACGATTTTTGCGACCACACAATCCTGATTAACGTTTAACGTTCTCGCAATATAAACAGCTACCAATAAAACATAATATAAAAACAGAACTGTAGACTGCCAGGCAAATTCTATATTCAAATTTTCCGTATCTAGCGGATGATCTGAATTTGCAAAATTTTATTTCACAATTTGCCTGCATATTTCACTGTAGCCACGATTCCATTTTTCTGCTAATAATTGCTAAAGCTGCTAGCAAGGTCTTAAAACGTTCCTAATTAACCTATTTAGGATGCTGCATTAAGAAAGCTTAATGATTAATCTCTTTTAATGATACATGTTGAGCAGCTCTCTTAAATGTTAGACGTTCAGCACCTTTCTTGAAGATGCGTTGAGCAGCTCTCTTGAAGATGCATGTTGAGCAGCTCTCTTGATGATACATGTTGAGCAGCTCTCTTGATGATACATGTTGAGCAGCTCTCTTGATGATACATGTTGAGCAGCTCTCTTGATGATACATGTTGAGCAGCTCTCTTGATGATACATGTTGAGCAGCTCTCTTGGAGATGCATGTTGAGCAGCTCTCTTGATGATACATGTTGAGCAGCTCTCTTGATGATGCATGTTGAGCAGCTCTCTTGGAGATGCATGTTGAGCAGCTCTCTTGATGATACATGTTAAGCAGCTCTCTTGGTGATACATGTTGAGCAACTCTCTTGATGATACATGTTGAGCAGCTCTATTGATGATACATGTTGAGCAGCTCTCTTGATGATACATGTTGAGCAGCTCTCTTGATGATACATGTTGAGCAGCTCTCTTGATGATACATGTTGAGCAGCTCTCTTGATGATACATGTTGAGCAACTCTCTTGATGATACATGTTGAGCAGCTCTCTTGATGATACATGTTGAGCAACTCTCTTGATGATACATGTTGAGCAGCTCTCTTGATGATACATGTTGAGCAGCTCTCTTGATGATACATGTTGAGCAACTCTCTTGATGATACATGTTGAGCAGCTCTATTGATGATAACCCACGAACAGCTTTCGTAAAGATACCAACTGCAGCTCTAATTAGCTCTAAAAATCGGATGTAGCCACGCAAGGCACTTATTAAAAATCCCCGAAAATGCGACTTATGAGTACACAGATGGCAAAATTAATTATATATACTTGCGCGGGTGCTACCTGAATGGCGTAGAAAGTGTTGGCTCACTAGGCATGTTGAACTAGCCCGTTCGCAAGTGATGCATTACAGTCAATGCAGCCACTCCAGCCTCCCTCTCACCTAGACCATGGCAACGACAACTATACAGCTGGGCCGGCAGACTCAATTAATTCAATCAGATTGAATCACGTTGACTCAATGCCACATTTAATGCACACAATTCAGCCGTTTTGTTTGTTTAGCATTCAACTATACTTGCACCATGCTCTCCCAGCTAATAATAGAATGCTTTATTGTTATTGTTGCCCCTGACAACGCCTCGCTCTGCGACTAGAACTAAAGCATACATTCGGTATAAACCTATTGCTGCATTTAGCAACCGCAAGGGGGGACTTAACTGTGGAAGAAAGAATGAGAGGTCTAGGAGATAAAGTATACGGGGAGAGAAAAGTGAGAAACAAGGGAGACGGAAGATACGGTTGAAAAATAGAACAAGCAAATGAGAGGGTGTAACACTATAGCAGTACCCAATGGCGTGGGCGTATTGAAAGCATAGCGTAGCCAAGCCTTTCCAAGCATTCGATATATTCGCCACTCATTCATTCATTGAGTCAAATAATGAGATGCTAAGAGAGAAGTTGATACGGCCTTCCCCTGGGTATAGATGCGCCCGCTTACTCAATTTTGCCACTGTCGCTATACTAACCATTTACGTCGTCTTAACCGGGCCTGATTCGTCTAATTAAAAATTAATGAGCACTGCTCGGTCTGGCATTTGTTGTCCTTTCAGTTTCCTTTACTGCTTCACTACCGCGGCAGAGAGCAATTTTGAGCACTAGAAGAAATTTTTTTTGCAAAATTCTAACCTGCTACATGTATGGCTGAACAGAAAGATTTAACCAAGTAAAGGCAACACAAAGTAAACATGTACTGGGCACTGAGAACGGGACTTAGCCCATATTCACTAATTGAAGCATATCCAATGCATGCACGGAGCCAAGAAACTAATTACAGGAGTCGTATGAGACACGGTTTGACTCCGAAAATTTTTCTATTTCTAGCTTTTCTAGTTTTAAAAATGGTCTTTACGCTTAGACATTAATAAAAAATAATGCCTATATTGATTAGTCTGAAATTAAAACAATATTATATAGCTCCTATGCTTGGTATCAACCTTTCAATCCATCAAAAAACGTCTAGTCAGCTTTTATTGGCGACTTGCTCTCAAATTAGCGCTAAAATTTTTTTCTATTAAAGCCTAAAGCCAGCCCTCACAAAACGAAGCATTTTGTGAGCGGAGCACTCTTGGAGCAGGCAGGCTGCTAGCTAACACACTGGAGAGCTCTGAAAGCACCGGTACAATCTATTGTGCACACGTTGCCTTAGCTAAGAGGCAGGCTGACTCGTGGGAGGTGAGGCTTATGGAATTCTGAGAAATTCTGAACGGTATGGGTGCGCTTGAAATGGGATGGACAGTTTTTTTTCTCAAGAATTAAAGCCTCAAGGGCCTGGACCAGAGAAACCGGATTAATCCAGAACAACAGACTCCGGTACCTGTCAGAAAAGTAGCAATGCGACAATTTGGGCCGTCAAAAAATCTAGAATTTTACAGACCTTATAGACAAAGCAGCAAAACTGCTCACCGACCGCGACAAACTGTTCCGATTGCTCATCGACCGACACACAAACTGTTCCGATTGCTCATCGACCGACACACAAACTGTTCCGATTGCTCATCGACCGACACACAAACTGTTCCGATTGCTCACCGACCGACACACAAACTGTTCCGATTGCTCATCGACCGACACACAAACTGTTCCGATTGCTCACCGACCGACACACAAACTGTTCCGATTGCTCATCGACCGACACACAAACTGTTCCGATTGCTCACCGACCGACACACAAACTGTTCCGATTGCTCACCGACCGACACACAAACTGTTCCGATTGCTCACCGACCGACACACAAACTGTTCCGATTGCTCACCGACCGACACACAATTTGTTTCGATTGCTCATCGAGCGACAAACAAACTGTTCCGATTGCTTACCGACTGGCACATAAGTTCCGATTGCTCACCGACCGAAGCACAAACTGTTCCGATTGCTCACAATTGGACAACAAACTGTCACTGTTGCTCAAAGACCGAGACACAACCTGCTATATTTCTACCAGACTCAGCAGAAATCTTAGCCTGTGAGCAGCTGCATCCTAATGCGTATGGACCGATCGTACCATCTATGGGACGTAACGTACCAACTGTCCGATACTGCATCCATGGCACACGCCACCCCCATTACAGAGCAATGAATCAATGAGAGCCTTCGAGCTGTACGAGGTATAGACGAAAAATTCTAAATTTGCATTTCATATATTCGGGCGGTCCCCTTACTCTGCCCGTCTGCTCTCTCTTTTCCTGCCCCTAATCCAGCCGAAGTCGCCATTTATCCCTGATTATCAAGGGCTAAGCCCATACCCCCATAGTCGATCGCCTATACGCGCAACTATAGTGTCGCTGGGATAAATTGGGGATAGGGAACTATGTGATAATTCGTTCTGGAAGCGCCACACTCGGCCTTCCCAGTCGCCGGGTCTCGCAGCTGAGTCCTGTGGGCAAAGAATTAACCGCGGATTCCCATCGGAATTTTGGACAAATTATTGGTTGAAAAAATCTCAATAATAGACTGCGCCCATGCTCCACACTACTTTATCCGTGACTCGGTTTTCCTTCCCCTGTCCCTCCGGTGTCTCTCAGCTAAGAATCGCGAACAGTGCTGAAATAGCGGCTTGAACAGAAAATCGAAATTACCACTGAAAATGAAATAAAACCGACTCTGACAAAAAAGATTCGAGATGGAAAGAGGGGTGGAGACACTCGCATAGAGGATTATAATCGAGGCCAAATCTTTCCAATAATGCTGCGGATTTAACTTTCACATCTCCTTGTCTTTTAGTCACGAACGTGCGTGACTGAATACAGAGAGATCGGCAAAAAAGACAGGCCTTTTATCCCTGCAATGGCGGGCAATGAGCGAGGCTCAATCCTATTTTTGTTAGTTAATTACATGGTTATGTTTAAAAAATCTTGCAATATTATAGTGTTCTAATTCGGGTCCGGATGTGGTGTGGCAGCTGAGGCGGAGCTTTTCGAGGAAACCACAATAATGATAGGAGAATTTATGGAGTTGAACATTTAGCACATCGGTATTAATTTTTAAGAAATTTAGACATCTGAATTTTCGTCTAGATCCAGATGTACAGCCCACGGCACAGCCGCAGCAAGCTGTGTAAAACTGTTCAGTCGTGACGGGCTGGAGAGGCTGCAAGACTTTACCGTTATCTACACCTCAATATCTCTCTACACGTCTTTCTCTTGGAGAGGACTCTTTACTGGGTTGCGTAAGTAAAGTGGTAAAGAGATAAAGAGCGCCTGCACTTTTTTCCAAGAAAATCCTGTCGAAAAGAATCAACAAACAACAAATACGTACGAAAATATGACAAAAAACTATCGAGACTTAATACTTCGAGATGACTGGACAGTTTGAGAGACTTTTGAAGAGAGTCGATCGGGATATTGGGAAGCATTGGGATAAGGGAGACACTACTCGCTGATCGCATTATCTGCGGGCAAGGCAGCTCCAACGAGGAAGAAGCCCTGCTTGAGACTGGCCGTTCGGCCTTGTAATCCCCTTCGTAGCCGGTCTTGCCTCTCTCAGCGTTATTGCACTATCAGTTTTCCACTCTTCCGAGGCTTCCCGAGTCAAAGTTGCATTCAGCTATTTTAACAGCGAGGCTGGCTACTCCATCTATTGGATATTTTGCCGAGTAAAGAAAATATTTGAGTGAATCTCATTAGATTAGGGGCTGTTGCAGACTCTGATCTCTCTCTTTCTATCTATCTCTCTCTCGTTGCTTTGACAGGCAAGAGCCGAACTCTCTCTATCTATATTTGGGACGCAAACTTCAAACTGGCACAAGTGAACTTGTTGCATCAAATTTAGCCAAACTAAATTGAGACTATTATTGTTTGTTTATTTATTGTCTGAGAAAATTTTAACAAACCAGAAATTATTCGGAACGAAAATAAACCTTGAGTATTGGAAATATTTTATAAAACCTTAAAAATAATATATTTTATTATATCTTTTATTTTTTTCCACAGTTCCGCGAAATTAATTTATACAGATAAATATAATCGTTAACAATAATATTTGTTATTGCAAATTATTTTAATTATAATCTTTATAATTACCATGATCATTATTGGTATGATTATAAAAATGAAT
The DNA here is from genome assembly GCA_950096795.1 of Macrostomum cliftonense. Taxonomy (NCBI): domain Eukaryota; kingdom Metazoa; phylum Platyhelminthes; family Macrostomidae; genus Macrostomum; species Macrostomum cliftonense. The sequence goes on from CATNEM010000181.1 coordinate 219,737, forward strand.
GTTATCATGATCATCTTTGTTGCATATGATTTTTTCATTATCGGAATCATTATTACTATTATTATTACGATTATTATTACTATTTTATTATCATCATTACCATAAACATCGTCGTTATGAATTTCATAAAATTTTTGATAAATTTGTTAAAATGATTTTTAACGCAACTATTATGATTATATTATATTTATGCAGTGAGAAGCAAAGTCTAATCTGGGGTATGAAGAGGAGAGAAAGTCACGAACTAAAAAAATGTGCCGAAGCTTTTTATCGGATTGATTTCTCACCTGCCTGCACAAATTCTAAAATTTTAGAATAGTTTGCGCACAGAAAAATGTGGGCCATGCGTGAGTTTGCCAGATCTCGTTGGGTTGGAGGGGTTGGAATGGGATTGAAAACAAAGCCCGCCTTGCTTAATCCATCATCATCAACTTTCGCTCAACAAGCGGACTGCAGCCGACTCCAGTGGGACTCCAAATCCCATTCTTGAATATAAGGACACAGCAGGAGGCGGATGGGGAAGCGAGGTAGGCTTAGCTACAGCCGAATTTCTCGAATCTCATTAAGTTCGGAGCTGCAGGCTTCGGTGTGAAGCCGGCAGCGCTTGTGGCGGCGCCGCACCCGCCTGACTGACTGTCGCCCATTTCCTAGAAAAAACTCCCCATTCTGATTAGAGAAGTGACGGGAGACCCCGGGGCAGAGGCGGTGGCAGCGAGCTGTGGCTAGGGTGTGTGCAGGGCAATCTCGGGCCAAAGTTAGTCACTTACAATTTCACTCAATTTCCATATATTTTTGCACAGATATTTTTATTTTCAACGGGCAAAAATATAGCGGAGATTATGAGAATTTTCTACCCTCTCGGTTGGACTAGCTAAGCTATATGGGGCGAGTACAAGGCAAAACTAGTACTACACCCAGGCTTTGCTAGATTGTAAAAAACTGGGCCTAAAATAACGAATCATTCCCTATTCTCTGCCTCTATCTGACCCTTTATTGTCACATGAGATCCCGTGCAGTATAGCAGCGCATAGCAGTTTCCGACACGGCTCAATGGATACGCTCGAAGCGAAAACTGCTACCGCGGGCTAGATTTTTTGCTGACAAAAATCTAGGAGATTATACGCATTTAAAGTAGCGATAGAGCGACAATGATGAAGAAAAGGAAGCCAGTAAGGGAGATAAGAGAACCCAATTGAGGGGGGTTAGAGGGCCAATGATGGAGATAAGAGAGCCAATGAGGGAGATAAGAGAGCCAATGAGGGAGATAAGAGAGCCGATGAGGGAGATAAGAGAGCCAATGATGGAGATAAGAGAGCCAATGAGGGAGTTAAGAGAGCCGATGAGGGAGATAAGAGAGCCGATGAGGGAGATAAAACAGCCAATGAGGTTGATAAGAGAGCCAATGAAGGAGATAAGAGAGCCGATGAGGGAGTTAAGAGAGCCAATGAGGGAGTTAAGAGAGCCGATGAGGGAGTTAAGAGAGCCAATGAGGGAGTTAAGAGAGCCGATGAGGGAGTTAAGAGAGCCAATGAGGGAGTTAAGAGAGCCAATGAGGGAGTTAAGAGAGCCGATGAGGGAGTTAAGAGAGCCAATGAGGGAGTTAAGAGAGCCGATGAGGGAGATAAGAGAGCCGATGAGGGAGATAAAACAGCCAATGAGGGAGTTAAGAGAGCCGATGAGGGAGATAAAACAGCCAATGAGGGAGTTAAGAGAGCCGATGAGGGAGATAAAACAGCCAATGAGGGAGTTAAGAGAGCCAATGAGGGAGTTAAGAGAGCCGATGAGGGAGATAAAACAGCCAATGAGGGAGTTAAGAGAGCCAATGAGGGAGTTAAGAGAGCCGATGAGGGAGATAAAACAGCCAATGAGGGAGTTAAGAGAGCCAATGAGGGAGTTAAGAGAGCCGATGAGGGAGATAAAACAGCCAATGAGGGAGTTAAGAGAGCCAATGAGGGAGTTAAGAGAGCCGATGAGGGAGATAAAACAGCCAATGAGGTTGATAAGAGAGCCAATGAGGGAGTTAAGAGAGCCGATGAGGGAGATAAAACAGCCAATGAGGGAGTTAAGAGAGCCAATGAGGGAGTTAAGAGAGCCGATGAGGGAGATAAAACAGCCAATGAGGGAGTTAAGAGAGCCGATGAGGGAGTTAAGAGAGCCGATGAGGGAGTTAAGAGAGCCGATGAGGGAGTTAAGAGAGCCGATGAGGGAGTTAAGAGAGCCAATGAGGGAGTTAAGAGAGCCAATGAGGGAGTTAAGAGAGCCAATGAAGGAGATAAGAGAGCCAATGAGGGAGTTAAGAGAGCCAATAAGGGAGTTAAGAGAGCCAATGAGGGAGTTAAGAGAGCCGATGAGGGAGTTAAGAGAGCCGATGAGGGAGATAAGAGAGCCGATGAGGGAGATAAGAGAGCCAATGAGGGAGATAAGAGAGCCGATGAGGGAGATAAGAGAGCCGATGAGGGAGATAAGAGAGCCGATGAGGGAGATAAAACAGCCAATGAGGTTGATAAGAGAGCCAATGAAGGAGATAAGAGAGCCGATGAGGGAGTTAAGAGAGCCAATGAGGGAGTTAAGAGAGCCGATGAGGGAGTTAAGAGAGCCAATGAGGGAGTTAAGAGAGCCGATGAGGGAGTTAAGAGAGCCGATGAGGGAGATAAGAGAGCCAATGAGGGAGTTAAGAGAGCCAATGAGGGAGTTAAGAGAGCCAATGAGGGAGTTAAGAGAGCCGATGAGGGAGTTAAGAGAGCCGATGAGGGAGATAAGAGAGCCGATGAGGGAGATAAGAGAGCCAATGAGGGAGATAAGAGAGCCGATGAGGGAGATAAGAGAGCCGATGAGGGAGATAAGAGAGCCGATGAGGGAGATAAAACAGCCAATGAGGTTGATAAGAGAGCCAATGAAGGAGATAAGAGAGCCGATGAGGGAGTTAAGAGAGCCAATGAGGGAGTTAAGAGAGCCGATGAGGGAGTTAAGAGAGCCAATGAGGGAGTTAAGAGAGCCGATGAGGGAGTTAAGAGAGCCGATGAGGGAGATAAGAGAGCCAATGAGGGAGTTAAGAGAGCCAATGAGGGAGTTAAGAGAGCCAATGAGGGAGTTAAGAGAGCCGATGAGGGAGTTAAGAGAGCCGATGAGGGAGATAAGAGAGCCAATGAGGGAGTTAAGAGAGCCAATGAGGGAGTTAAGAGAGCCAATGAGGGTGAAAAAAGAGTCGATGAGGGTCTAAAAAAGTGATTAAAATATATTTTAAAAACTTTTGAGATAGAAAATGACATCAAGACAAAAAGGAAATGTAGCTCGTAAAATATGATTTACATATCCATATCTTTACACTAACTTAGATGCCGTAGTCATATAAAATTCTCACTGATATAATTTAACCGCAGTTCGAAACGCGCTCAGGCAAATTTGACATCGGTCCGGGTCACTTTCGAGGGAGATTATTAATCAGAGTGCGAGCGGCTAACGTCTCGCATAGTCCAATGCGTCCTCCCTCCGCACTCAAAAAACCCGCTGCTGCTGGTAAAAAGAGGAGAGAAAAAACAGAGAGGAAGCTTCAGAGAAGAGAGGAAGAGGGAAAGAGACGAGTGAGACAGAGAAAGAAGCGAACAACAATGAGTCAAAGCGTTGCTGCTAGGCCGTCTGCCCCGGGCCTAATGGACTCCCCTCTCAGCTTGACACTTCCGCCCGCCCGCTTCCTACTCCTCTATCCTCGTTTCAGCCCCCTCCCCCCCGGGGGCGGGCAGCGATCTCTCAGTCCCTTTCATTTTATTTCTGGTACAGTAGACATGCCGCGTATTTTTTGCTTGCCTCCCTTTCTGTAGCCTCTCTCCAGTGATTCTCGACAATCTCATTTGAAACCGGTTTGAGCTCAGTTGCAGACACACAGGCATTAATTAATGCTATGCTAATCTGTTCGTTGCTTAATTAAGAATTTTCCTTTAGGACTTGAGCAAATTTTTCACAACTCTTTTTACATGAAAACTTTTACTTTTTTTAATTAGTTAATGATTATTAATGCTTATTAAAATTATGCCATCAGAGGCTCTTGTTTCAGACTGCTGTGAGGGAGGGTCATGATTCAGACTGCTGTGAGGGAGGGTCATGATTCAGACTGTTGTGAGGGGGCTCATGATTCAGACTGCAGTGAGGCAGGCTCATGATTCAGACTGCTGTGAGGGAGGGTCATGATTCAGACTGCTGTGAGGGGGCTCATGATTCAGACTGCAGTGAGGGGGCTCATGATTCAGACTGCTGTGAGGGAGGGTCATGATTCAGACTGCAGTGAGGGAGGGTCATGATTCAGACTGTTGTGAGGCAGGCTCATGATTCAGACTGCAGTGAGGCAGGCTCATGATTCAGACTGCTGTGGGGGAGGTCATGATTCAGACTGCTGTGGGGGAGGTCATGATTCAGACTGCTGTGAGGCAGGGTCATGATTCAGACTGCAGTGAGGCAGGCTCATGATTCAGACTGCAGTGAGGCAGGCTCATGATTCAGACTGCTGTGGGGGAGGTCATGATTCAGACTGCTGTGGGGGAGGTCATGATTCAGACTGCTGTGAGGCAGGGTCATGATTCAGACTGCAGTGAGGCAGGCTCATGATTCAGACTGCAGTGAGGCAGGCTCATGATTCAGACTGCTGTGGGGGAGGTCATGATTCAGACTGCTGTGAGGCAGGGTCATGATTCAGACTGCAGTGAGGCAGGCTCATGATTCAGACTGTTGTGGGGGGGGTCATGATTCAGACTGCTGTGGGGGGGTCATGATTCAGACTGCTGTGGGGGGGGCTCATGATTCAGACTGCAGTGAGGCAGGCTCATGATTCAGACTGCTGTGGGGGGGTCATGATTCAGACTGCTGTGGGAGGGTCATGATTCAGACTGTTGTGAGGGGGGTCATGATTCAGACTGTTGTGAGGGGGGTCATGATTCAGACTGCTGTGAGGGGGGGTCATGATTCAGACTGTTGTGAGGGGGGTCATGATTCAGACTGCTGTGAGGGGGCTCATGATTCAGACTGCTGTGAGGGGGGGTCATGATTCAGACTGTTGTGAGGGGGGTCATGATTCAGACTGCTGTGAGGGGGGTCATGATTCAGACTGCTGTGGGGGGGGTCATGATTCAGACTGCAGTGAGGCAGGCTCATGATTCAGACTGCAGTGAGGGGGCTCATGATTCAGACTGTTGTGAGGGAGGGTCATGATTCAGACTGCTGTGAGGGAGGGTCATGATTCAGACTGCTGTGAGGGGGCTCATGATTCAGACTGCTGTGAGGGGGCTCATGATTCAAACTGTTGTGAGGGGGCTCATGATTCAGACTGTTGTGAGGGAGGATCATGATTCAGATTGCTGTGAGGGAGGGTCATGATTCAGACTGCTGTGAGGGAGGGTCATGATTCAGACTGCTGTGAGGGAGGGTCATGATTCAGACTGCTGTGAGGGAGGGTCATGATTCAGACTGCTGTGAGGGAGGGTCATGATTCAGACTGCTGTGAGGGAGGGTCATGATTCAGACTGCTGTGAGGGAGGGTCATGATTCAGACTGCTGTGAGGGAGGGTCATGATTCAGACTGCTGTGAGGGAGGGTCATGATTCAGACTGCTGTGAGGGAGGGTCATGATTCAGACTGCTGTGAGGGAGGGTCATGATTCAGACTGCTGTGAGGGGGCTCATGATTCAGACTGTTGTGAGGGAGGGTCATGATTCAGACTGCTGTGAGGGAGGGTCATGATTCAGACTGCTGTGAGGGGGCTCATGATTCAGATTGCTGTGAGGGGGCTCATGATTCAGACTGCTGTGAGGGGGCTCATGATTCAGATTGCTGTGAGGGGGCTCATGATTCAGACTGCTGTGAGGGAGGCTCATGATTCAAACTGTTGAAGGGATTTTTTATACGCTCGTAGACTGAATGGTACTTCGTCGTGTTTAAGTAAATAATTTGAAGATTTTTAGCATCATGGAACTCACCAGTAACTGGATTCTACCAGTTCTTAGCAGCGGTACCAAGAAGTCATGGCGCTAATGTTCAGATTGTATTCCTTGCGTTCATGTGCTAACGGAAACTAAAGCCCGTGTTGGCCTGTGGCGCAGTTGATGTAAGGCTGTCAGTCTGTTTCTGTAGACAGCATCGAGGTCATTTGACATGCTCGCGTGAACCAAATGACGTCACTTGAAAATTATCTGCTTTGCAAGGGGGAGAATTAATCGCAATCTTTCGGCTGCATTGCTTTCCGCTTTGTTCCTGCTCAAGAGGGGGGATGGAGTGACACCCGACAGCAAAAGAAGCTGGAGCAGAAATCTGCAGCGTTGACTGCTCCGACTCTGGCGCGCCCGCAATAGCCGGCTAGTGGCAGTTTAAGTAGCGACAATCCAGCCTCTACTTGAGATCAAGCACGGGCCCTGGCAACTCGCTACCTTTTCTCATCCCCTTCTCCCTTTCTTTCTCGTCGCTGCGTCCTATTAGCTTCTACGGATCGCTCTTGTTCAGGCAGGGTTGAGGCTGAGCGCAAACACACACAGCCCACACACACAGACGCACACACAAGTCTCGATTGCGATTGGAACGGAGATCTCAGATTGGAGAGAGGAGGATCGAGAATGGTTTGAGGTTGGCCAGTTTCTGCTTTGGACAAGAGGCTCCTCGATAAAGAGATTTAATTTACTTGCATACTTGAAGTAGTATTTCAGGCTTAGTGCACAATAGGGGCTAATTAATAGATAAGACATTACTAAAGTAAGTCACAGGCGATGAAAAATGTAGTGCAATTGCAAAAATTTAATATCATAATTCTAGTAGGTCTAACCAAAAATTTCAGTGAGTATGCAGCTAGGAAACCAAGAGTAAGTAGCTAAGGTAGGCACACGTAAAGTCACACATGACACACACAAAGACACTAAGACGCTAAGAGACAGTAGGCAGACACAAAGACGCATCAAAAAGGATACAGAAACTAAGACACATCATAAAGGATACAGAAACTAAGACACATCATAAAGGATACAGAAACTAAGACACATCATAAAGGATACAGAAACTAAGACACATCACAAAGGATACAGAAAGTAAGACACATCACAAAGGATACAGAAACTAAGACACATCACAAAGGATACAGAAAGTAAGACACATCACAAAGGATACAGAAACTAAGACACATCACAAAGGATACAGAAAGTAAGACACATCACACAGGATACAGAAACTAAGACACATCACAAAGGATACAGAAACTAAGACACATCACAAAGGATACAGAAACTAAGACACATCATAAAGGATACAGAAACTAAGACACATCACAAAGGATACAGAAACTAAGACACATCATAAAGGATACAGAAAGTAAGACACATCACAAAGGATACAGAAACTATGACACACCATAAAGGATACAGAAAGTAAGACACATCACAAAGGATACAGAAACTATGACACACCATAAAGGATACAGAAACTAAGACACATCACAAAGGATACAGAAACTATGACACACCATAAAGGATACAGAAAGTAAGACACATCATAAAGGAGACAGACACTAATACACAAGATACATCAAGAAGGAACCAGACACTAAGACACATCACGAAGTGGATTGATATTTCTCAAAAAGAAATTATAAAAGGAGAAAAAGTTCAAAACACACTGCAAGGAAGCTGCAGTCCATGCAACTCCCATTCGCGAAATAAGGCAAGCAGGTGCACCCTAATTTATCACCGGCAAATGAGGAGGTGGACAGAAGGACGCAAGACAGTCGGGGCGCCCTGAAATCCAGCCCGGCAGTTTCGTTTGCAATAATCAGCGCGCAGAGAGACTCGACTCACGCGATAAGCCAGAATCCCTAATCTGCTATATTTCTCCCCCATTCCAATTCTGCCCGTATATCCGATACCTTCCTGCTAGCCGGCTCAAAAAGACCTTGAGACTTTATAGAAGGAACGGGGGTGGCTGAAAACAGGCTGGGATCTGTCTCTGACAAGGCCAAATCTAGTTCTCGAAGTCTGGCCTGTGTTTGTGCTCTTCTTCTTCAGTCGAAGCTTATAATACCCTCCGCCCTGGCGTCCCACAGCATCCCGGCTGGGTAAACACGAACAGAGCCCACCTCTATAGCTGTGCGCGCGCCTATATCTCGTCCCATAGAGTTTCCCGTAGCGTGTAATTAGCGTTTGCAAGATGTTTCCATCGTAGTCGGTAAATGCAGCCGAGTAAGAGTATTATTCAATTTCCGGCGCGTCGACCAGGGCATAAGTAGCGAGGAGGGTTGCAAAATTTATGTTGCCAACAGGGAGAGAGCAACTGTCCAAGAGGCTGCCTTGGTAAACAAAAGCATTTTTGCCGACTAAAAGACAGATAGCTTTGAATAAATGCGGATTGAAGAACGTAATCGTACGAGCGTCGAAAGGCTGTTAATTTTAATCTTGTCCCAGGTAAAATTCTAGATAGCTACTTAGCGAACTAAAACGACACAGGAGCTTTGCTCCAACAAAATCGAGGCAACCTGTCTGTCATAAATAATTAGGCCCGCTTTATAGTCAGGTGCAGTTGGCTAATTGAGTCAGCATTTTTTCGCCAATACTTCATTCGCTCTTCTCTTTTGAGCCATCTACGCGTCAGGCCAGTTCACGTCAGGTAAAGTGCAAGATTGGAAGGCCGCCCAGACAGAGTAAAAGAGACTTTGGAGTAAAAAAAGGTTCCGAGCACAATAATAGTGAGTAGTATAGATGCCTAACAAAGCCTCCAGAATGATAATAAGTCTCAGTTTTCTGTCAGGCAAATTAATTAGGGATTAGCAAGCTAAACTAGGATTCAGTGATAGTCTGTCGAGATGCGAGGTGGAGTGGAAGTGTTCGAACCGCGGACTTGTGTGGGTTAGCCGTGTCACCAGGCAGTCAAGCGTAATCGCTATGGGATGCGTGCTCCCAATCTGCTTGCCCACATTGCTGTCTCCGGATCTCGAATTCCGAATAAACACGGATTGTGAGTTGTATCAGAACCCTCGTATCCCATTCGCGAGTCACTGCAAAGCTACTGGGGATAGATTGTAGCTTTCCCCGGATTTGAGGATCTTTCGCTTCCTTTAATTTTTTCTCGTTCCCCTCGCGTCGAGTTATACTGACAGGGAGGATATTGTACCTACGCAAAGGCTTGATGCCTTATGCCTCATTACAAAAGGTAGGCATTTTTCCTGCCTTACTTCGTTTTATTTTATCTACTTGACGTTGTCTCAATTTCACATCGTTGTCTGTCGATCTGCAGTGTTTTAACAGCCATTTTTCGAAGCGTTTATAGATTGGCGTCCCGATGCATGAGTGATCATAGACCTGCGTAACGCCTTTGTACATGAATTGTCTCGCTACATTGGCTTCGATAAAAACAATCATAAAAAACGAAATTCGATCTTTTGGCAATACGAACCTGATTAAAAATCGGCTCAAATATTTTTTGTGACGCATCTTACAGTTTAAAAAATCATGATACGTGGGCGAAAAGAAACAAATTTATTCAAAATGATGCGATATCGCGCGCCTATAGTGAACATGAAGCATCTGCAGGTTAGAGGTTTTGAACTAGCCTGTGTAAATTCAGTGTTAAGATGAACGCCTCGCCACTGTACATTCAGGGTAGAAATTGAGCTGAGGCCTTGTTATCGTACATTAGGGTCGAGATTGAGACATTGCTACTGCACATTCAGGGTAGGGTTGCGAGAAGACTTGACCACTAGAAATTTAATTATCGAAGCAATATAAATACATATTATATAAAGTGTGCATACTTCGACCAATAAGTAAATAAAGTTGCTAAGTGTTACAAAAGTTTTTGCCTCTGAAAGGTAATTTTGGGCTCACAGCGTCATAAAAAGTTTCAAAATGATGTCTTAATCGCAACCTATAATTTTCGCTCGTATTCTAAGCCGCCTGTTTCTTAGGGAAACTATAGGCTTTGCTCAAAAAAGTCACAAAGAGAACAAGACATCATAACTTCAAGTTCAATGAGTTCAAGGTGCAAAACCACTCACCCCGATTCAATCGGCCACAGAGTCGCACCCCAACCCTGCTTACTTTGCACTTGTCGATTAGATAGGATAATACTATGCGTCGTGCAGACACTGTAGGTACAGACGCACTTTACTTAACGAATCAAAAAACGCTGCTTTGAAGCGGCAGCTTTTAAAGTAAAACAAATTTCTATCCTTGACAAACAACTCGTGTCGGGGCTGGCCACGAAATTTATTATTCTGTCCGTAGGGAGACAGCAAATATGGGCTAATGCTAAATTCAAATTAATTGCTACTGAATTGGGTACGCAATGGGGAAGAAAGACCAGAGCCTGTGTGTAGCCCAGAAGATTATATTCCTCTTTTATTAGCGAGTTTATCACCGTATGACGCAGTCCCGAGTTCCGTTTTTTTGCTATGAACGCTGGCCTACGTTAAAAATTCCAATGTAGCTCGCATCTCTGTTTTATTTCTCTAGGAAAACTCCGCACTTGGCAGTACAAGCTACTATAGCACAAATACTTCGATTTTCCCTGTTTTTTGTTTAAAAAATACCTTCATTTTTGCAACAAACATTTTACTTCATCTAGCTCTGCTCCTAGAAGAACATTTAAATTTGCTATAAAGAGCTTCATAATGAAGCTAATTAAGTAAGGCTAAAGTATTTGAGCCTCAATAGGTAGAAAAAATAAGCACAACTCACAGTTTTGACAGATCCCGCAGCTTGTTGTTGTGATGCTCGGGTCACGCAAGAAAACAGAAACAGTTTTGCGCCATTAGCTCGGATGGGTACTGCATATCCCTCAAAGAAAGGGATATATTGTTAGGCAGGAAAAGTGGCGGTCAATAGGTATTGCGGGCGGCGCGTAAATTGTGCAGGCAGAGTGCGTGGGCGCGCAAATTGCGAATGATGCGCAGGGTGGGCCACCTCCGGGGGTTGGCTGGGCTCCCCGAGGATGATGCGGCTTGGAGGCTGGGGGAGGCTGCCGGCTGTTTGTCGCGTATGGGGCATCATCGTGGGGAATCTATACGGGCCGGCTCCCATTTGGTGTCTAAGCCCCTCCTGTGCGTGAGTGCGCAGTCCAATATGGGGTCAAGGTGGGACAAGCGGGGTAACTGGTTCAGGCACCGCGTCCGCCCTCACCGCCGCTGGCACGTACAGGTACACGAATTCCTCGAATGCGCACACCATTTTTATCCCCAATCACCTGGCTGCTGCCTCAAATATTCAGGAATTTTATTAGTAGATTTACCGAAATTCAAGCATTCTAATGCAGCGTTAATTCACACTGTCTCTCTCTCAATTTTCCTGGTTACCTATAGTAATGTAATAATACTCAGCTTTGAACTAAGAGTAAGGTACGTAATTGGCAAGTACAGCCGTACGGCATACCTGTAAATGCCTGCTAAAAAACGCTGTCGCAACAATTATTCAGATCAGTCCCGATGACTGGCACACCGTGATGTACCTACCACCCAAGCACTGCCCATTAGTGCTTAAGCTCAGTCCTGCGTCATTCACATTTTTGCGTCGCGTAAACTACCTTAACCATATCGGAGGTAATCCACCGAATCCATGCAAGCGGCCTGGGCGGTCGCCTAATGAAACTGATAACTTCCCCACACTTCCTTTGAACCTCAAAGGCCCCACACAGGTACGCCAATAGAACGGTATAATAGAGATAAGCAAAATTTTTGGTCGCACAGTGAGTGACAGAGAATTTTGCTGGTGGCCATTTTTCTATCGCGGCGAAGACAGTTACCCCGGGAGAAGACAGTTATGCACTCGTAAATCCTGAATGTGACCAGATAATAAAAAGAAAAAAAATCAACAGATGGCCAGACTGTGCGTGCGGAGTCCAGCGAGATAAATATTGGCCTGCTATTCCTCCCTGACCTAGAATCTGGGCGTTCAGTGGAAAATTCCCATTTTTCTAAGCAACTCGAGCCTTTATTAATTAGTATATAAGGGAATAGTCTGTGTAGGGTAATAACTATATTTTGACAATTTTCGAATCGATGAAACATTTTCTTTTAACCAGCACATTAATTTATTTTAGCGTAAATCACGTGACTAGGCTGCATATAGGGGGATCATATCAGCAACCCAGTGAAATCCTCCATGCCTTTGATTGCGGTTCGTAAAGCATAGAATTTCTCTAATCATATCTTTTCCGATAGTATTATAGAAAATGCATAAAAGGAAGGCCACATCAGATCAAACGACTTCACAGATCAAAGACTAAGAGCGTGTTTCGTGGATCAAGGACATGTTCAAAGCTATAGCTCAGCCATCCAATAATTTTATTCTTAAAATCCGGGTATACACTGGAGCTTAAATACGCTTTAAAAGGCGACAATTAACTATGCGCTAAATTTCCCAAAGAGAATGGTGCAGGTACAACAGAACGTCAGAATTATGCTGGGTCATGGGCTAATGCGTTGTTGCTGGCTGTCAAACGAGGCGCGTTGTATACAGGGTGCAAAAATGCACGCGAGTGTCAGTCGAAGCAACACCAAACGTGTTAAAGCTTGCGAATAATTGGCGTTGAAAGAAATTTCGCAGAAAGCAAAAGAGCAAAAGAGAGAGAGAGAGAGAGCTAGAAACAGACAGAATCTGCAGCAGTTTTGTAACTGGGGCAAGGGTAGATCGGAGGGTAGGCCTAGGTACGAGCAGTTATGGGAGAATTTCGGGGGACGCATAACCATTTGCCCCCCTCCCCCACAGTTTTGCTTCTTCTGGTTTTCCATTTCTGCATTGTTTATCTTGTTTTTTCTGTCCTCCCTAGGGTGTAAAACGGTTCATCCTTAAGTGGCGAGCATTTTCTGCCGACTACGTGCACGGCTTATACAAAGAGGGCCGAGAAAGGATTTGAATTGCATTCGAAAATATCGAATTCGACAATCCCCAAATTGATTTGTACTTGCTATATTGCTTGGTTTGTTATACTCGTAGTCTTGTTATCAACAAGTGATAATTTCTGGGTAATTTATTATAGTATTGCCCTTCTGAGTCCTTTTCTAGATTGTTCCTTTTTTATATTCTCTTTTATTTCTCTGCCTTAGATTATTCTGTTGGAGCAGTCGCCTTAATACACAGGATACATTTTGCTACAGGCTAACAACATAGCATACCGCGTAGAAGAAACTTGGATTACATTTTTATTTTTATATACTTTGCATGCTTACAATGCGTATGAACATGTATAGATAACATTATAAAGAGTATAATGTTCTAGTAGTTCTAACCTGGTTACACGACTACGCTGGGAAAAGTATTTTGTTTCCCAAATCTGCGCAGGTCAGATAGGGTCAATTGCTTGCCTGCTACGAGGACGTCTTTTAGCTGCGATATATGCACAGCTATCCGCATTTCTAATGGGCGCTGTGTGTCGACCGCATTCCAGTAAATCTCTGACCCGCCTTACTTTCTTCTTTTAACTGAACTTCAAGCGTAACAGTTTGTGTTCCAATGAAATAGATTGTATTTTCTATTAGGGCCCGCAATGTGAAGACCCCCTATTTCTGACCTGCAACACGGGATCACAATGTGATGACCCCCTATTTCTGACCTGCAACACAGGATCACAATGTGATGACCCCCTATTTCTGACCTGCAACACGGGATCACAATGTGATGACCCCCTATTTCTGACCTGCAACACAGGATCACAATGTGATGACCCCCTATTTCTGACCTGCAACACAGGATCACAATGTGAAGACCCCCTATTTCTGACCTGCAACACAGGATCACAATGTGAAGACCCCCTATTTCTGACCTGCAACGCGGGATCACAATGTGAAGACCCCCTATTTCTGACCTGCAACGCGGGATCACAATGTGAAGACCCCCTATTTCTGACCTGCAACACGGGATCACAATGTGAAGACCCCCAATTTATGACCTGCAACACGGGATCACAATGTGAAGACCCCCTATTTCTGACCTGCAACGCGGGATCACAATGTGAAGACCCCCTATTTCTGACCTGCAACGCGGGATCACAATGTGAAGACCCCCAATTTATGACCTGCAACACGGGATCACAATGTGAAGACCCCCAATTTATGACCTGCAACACGGGATCACAATGTGAAGACCCCCAATTTCTGACCTGCAACGCGGGATCACAATGTGAAGACCCCCTATTTCTGACCTGCAACACGGGATCACAATGTGAAGACCCCCTATTTCTGACCTGCAACACGGGATCACAATGTGAAGACCCCCAATTTATGACCTGCAACACGGGATCACAATGTGAAGACCCCCTATTTCTGACCTGCAACGCGGGATCACAATGTGAAGACCCCCAATTTATGACCTGCAACACGGGATCACAATGTGAAGACCCCCAATTTATGACCTGCAACACGGGATCACAATGTGAAGACCCCCTATTTCTGACCTGCAACGCGGGATCACAATGTGAAGACCCCCTATTTCTGACCTGCAACGCGGGATCACAATGTGAAGACCCCCTATTTCTGACCTGCAACACGGGATCACAATGTGAAGACCCCCTATTTCTGACCTGCAACGCGGGATCACAATGTGAAGACCCCCAATTTATGACCTGCAACACGGGATCACAATGTGAAGACCCCCCGATATATGACTTGCAACACGGGATCACAATGTGAAGACCCCCTATTTCTGACCTGCAACGCGGGATCACAATGTGAAGACCCCCTATTTCTGACCTGCAACGCGGGATCACAATGTGAAGACCCCCTATTTCTGACCTGCAACGCGGGATCACAATGTGAAGACCCCCTATTTCTGACCTGCAACACGGGATCACAATGTGAAGACCCCCTATTTCTGACCTGCAACACGGGATCATAATGTGAAGACCCCCAATTTATGACCTGCAACACGGGATCACAATGTGAAGACCCCCAATTTATGACCTGCAACACGGGATCACAATGTGAAGACCCCCAATTTATGACCTGCAACGCGGGATCACAATGTGAAGACCCCCTATTTCTGACCTGCAACGCGGGATCACAATGTGAAGACCCCCTATTTCTGACCTGCAACACGGGATCACAATGTGAAGACCCCCTATTTCTGACCTGCAACACGGGATCATAATGTGAAGACCCCCCGATTTATGACTTGCAACACGGGATCACAATGTGAAGACCCCAATTTATGACCTGCAACATGGGATCAGAATGTGAAGACCCCCCGATTTATGACTTGCAACACGGGATCATAATGTGAAGACCCCCCGATTTATGACTTGCAACACGGGATCACAATGTGAAGAGCCCCCAATTTCTGATCTGAAACACGGGATGACAATTTGAAAGACCCCGAATTCCCTAAGCAAATTTTATAATTTGAAGACGACATGTGAAAATGACGCTTGATTTTATTGCTTCAACAAAAACAAAGTTAGAATCGTGCTCATATCTGTTAATTGTCTATTCAAGTGGTCCTGCTTAAAGGCCACATGGCAAAGGCTGAATAAGATATGAAATAATCTGTTTTCAATTTCTAATCTCACGATGATTTATTGCAACGTACAACTAAAAATTAACAGGTAAAACATAATTTAATGCCTCTTTGAATACAATAGAAAAATAACGAAGAAAATGGTAAATGAATGCCAAGAAAACACGTTAATAATTAACTGGGAAGCGTCCAAACATTTCTGGTAAAAAAATATACTTAGCTACCAAATTAGGATTTTTGGACAATTATAAAAGCAGCTACAGAAAAAATAAAAAATCAGCCTCAATCAGAAAGATTTACAATAGGAGACAGATGAACTGAATTAATGAGGGGTAAAACAGCATTACCTTATGGTTGCGATCCCCAAAGCAATATAAAAAATATTCCCAAGTTAGGTGTCATTCAATACGATACATCGGGTTTCTTTAAAAAATCACTTTCTACGGAATAAAATAATAATGAAAAATATATCCGGAAACATACAAATGCTTACAATAGTGTTTAATATGCAATGTAGGAGAGTGTAATGAAAACACAATTAATGCATAAGTTACAAGCAGCACATCGAAATGTTACTCTCCATGTCATATAGATATAGTGTAGGCAATCACCTCGCAGAGTTGTTAAAACAAACACAAACTCAACAAACAAAGATAGTAGAATCTACCATTAACTACTACTAACAAAGCATTAGTAGCCAATAGTGCGTATGTTTAAAGCCAAAATAAAACAAAATTAGCTACTACACAAAATCAGCGGCCACCTCGATCAAGCGCTGATTGAGGTCGCGCCTCAGCCGGCCAATAGTGAGGGTGGACAGCCAGGCTCGCAGACGGACCCGAAATTCGGTCTCCTCGCCTTCAACTAAACTACCATTGTTGACATTAGCAAAATTGGCCCCGTCAGCAACTATTAGGTTCATACTGTCGCGAAAACTGCTCACTAGGATAGCACCAATTAGCCGATGGAACAGTACCGCGCCTGGCTCACCTGAAGCCAGGCGTTCGCGAGAATAGGCCTCTAGATTGGCTGACAAATTGTTATGCGACTGCGACTGACGCTGCTGCTGATGATGCAACTGATGACGCAACTGCAGCTGAGCAACCTCAAGCCGCAGTCCTTGCCTGCGGGACGTGAAAGTTTTCAAATATAAAACAGATCTCACTACCAGTTTTTAAAGCTTAAGCCTAAGGGCTCTTTTAAGCATTAAAAAACGCCCTGAAAACTCCTTCCAGAAACGCCTGAAAACTGTCCAGAGAATCTCTCTAAAGTCCTTCCAGAAACGCCCGAAAACTGTCCAGAGAATCTCTCTAAAGTCCTTCCAGAAACGCCTGAAAACTGTCCAGAGAATCTCTCTAAAGTCCTTCCAGAAACGCCTGAAAACTGTCCAGAGAATCTGTCTAAAGTCCTTCCAGAAACGCCTGAAAACTGTCCAGAGAATCTCTCTAAAGTCCTTCCATAAAAGCCCGAAAACTGTCCAGAGAATCTGTCTAAAACTCCTTCCAGAAACGCACGGAAACTTCCCAGAGAATCACCCTGAAACGCCTTTCAGAAACTCCCGAAACTTGTCCAGATAATCTCCCTAAAACTCCATTTAGAAACTCCCGATAACTGCCTAGAGAATCTCCCTAAAACTACTTTGAGAAACGCCCGAAAACTGTCCACAGAATCTCCCTAAAACTTCTTTCAGAAATTCTCGAAACCTGTCTAGGTATCTCACTGAAACGCCTTTCAGAAACTCCCGAAAACTGCCCAGAGAATCTCCCTAAAACTTCTTTCAGGATCTCCCGAAACCTGCCCAGATAATCTCCTTGAAACTCATTTTAGAAACTCCCGAAAACTGCCCAGAGAATCTCCCTAAAACTTCTTTCAGGATCTCCCGAAACCTGTCCCAGATAATCTCCTTGAAACTCATTTTAGAAACTCCCGAAAACTGCCCAGAGAATCTCCCTAAAACTTCTTTCAGGATCTCCCGAAACCTGTCCAGATCCAGATAATCTCCTTGAAACTCATTTTAGAAACTCCCGAAACCTGTCCAGAGAATCTCACTGGAACTCCGTCCAGAATCTCCCAAAAACTGCTCAGAGAATTCCCCTGAAACTACATAAATATTTCTTATGAAACTATTCATAGAATCGTCGATAAATAATACAGGACGTGACAAAGCCCTTCAAAGTCCAGGAGACAAAGCTCTTCGAATTGGTTTAAGAATCATTTTGAACGCAAAAGTCACCTGCAGTCGTGAGTGATGGTACTCTCCGAAGTCATCTCGGCATCGTCGCGTGGCGTCCCAGTGTCGTCCATCAGCTCGAACTTGACGCTGATGTCCTCTATAGCGGCGTCGTCTTCAGCGTTAACTTTAAACAAAAAATCTGACCCATCGTCTAGAGCTTCTAGCAGCGCTTTCTGCTCCGCTTCCAGCTTTGACAGGCGAGTCTTAGTGAATAAAAGAAGAAAGATTTATTACGCATGAATTTAGTGCTATGCTTACAGAAAACTACGCCAATCAATCATTACTTAAAGTACTATTGCAACAATAAGACAAACCACACACAGAGCTTCAGCCACCAAGACAGCATGAGAATCAACAAATCTGAGAATTTCCGCTACCTGCAGCGCACTAGCTTCATCCGCAGCCCGCTTATTGGCCAGCTGCAGCTCTCGCATGCAGGTCAGCACACGGCTCAATAGCTTCGCCTCCGAACGGTCAGCGCCGCTGCCGCCGCCGCACAATTCGCGCAGCTGGTCAAGCCGTTGACGGATTTTTTCAACACGCTTCTTCTCCGCCTTTTTGTGCGGCTCGCGCTGGTGTCTGGGCAGCTTGGATGGCGTCGAGGGCGGCGTAGCCGGCTCGTCCTTGAATTGCTGACTAAACACGGAAGCGTCAACTTCGGCGGGGACTTCAGCCGCACCAGCAGCATCAACCGAGGCGCCAACAGCAGCTGAAGCACCGGACGAGTCTGACACTGACGCGACGCCGCTGCCGCCGCTGTGATGATGTCGATGATGCTGATGGTGCAGCTTCCAGCGGGGCGACTCGGCCGTGTCCGATGTCGACCCAGCTGACTGCGAAGCGCCATCGTCGCCAAAGCTGCTGGCACGCAATAGCCGACTATTGAGAGTGTCGAACAGCTCCTGGCGGGACAGGCTGTTCAAATCGGCGTAGCGTCGCCGACGCTCCTCTGGATCAGCGGCGGTAGCGGCGGCGGCGGCGGAGGCGGAGCTGGCAGCGATGGCCGCGTTGCTCGCGGAGCCGTACGCGCCGCCGCTGTTGCGAGACCATTCGCGCGGATGAGCGGGCGTGTTGAAGCCGCTCAATAAGGACGGAGTTGAGGCCACGGACGGTACAGAACTGGAGAAGTTGGAGTAGCTGGAGCAGCTGGAATGGCCGCGGTACTGTTGGAAGGCCGAGTAACCGGCGCCAGCTGTCGTAGGCTCCTGCTGCTGCGGCATGGTGAGCTGCTGCCAAAGAATGCTAGTAGAATTCACATTATTACCGGCATCATTACTGACTGTGGAAGAGCCGGCAAATGAATGAACAACATTGGCATTCTCTGTTACATCAGGCGGCAATTGAAACAATGCGTACGATGGCTCAATATCGTCCAGAGCGGTGCTCTGCTGCAGCTGCTGGACAGAGCTGGCTGCTGCGTCGCCCATGGGCTCGTCCTGCTGCCCAGCGGGAGGGCCAGATATCATATCGATCAAAAACGACATGCTGTCCTCATTATCTCCAGAGTTCATTACTTAATTATTACACTGGACAATTTTTTGTAATAAAAATGATTTTCTGCGTTCTTATTTTAAAGCCAGAAGCTAGCAATAAGGCAGTTATTGACAATTAAGTAGCTCATTTGGTGGCTGGAAAAGTGCAAAAATAAAATTAAGAAAATAATGTCATTTTGCTATAATAAAAATAAAGGCTTTAATTTCTTACATGAGCACAGACAAAGCATGCATCATGCATAAAGTACGAGTCTTAAAGATGGGGAGTTTGGAATGATTGAAAAATATACATATTGGAGTGGACACCTATTAGATCTTTTTTAATGTACTACACTATCTTTAAATGCCATGATAAAGTATTTTAGGAGCAATTGTGGAACCAATATCATATAAGAAGCATTTGGTCTAATGAATAAAATAGAGCCGGCATAGATTTTTGGTAGGAAATTTTCTGCTACTATATTTTTAATTTATTTGTTTGCATTAGTTTGAAAATATTTTAATTTACAATAATGACAATAGTAGGTACCTATAATATTTAGAAATGTTAAGAAGAACAAAATAACTAACCAGTTACATTGACTATCATAAAAATTAAATAAATAATGCCAAGATAAAACAAAACTTTTAAATGAATGCAAGATGGTATGGAACTGGAGAACTGGGAAATAACTTAAAAATTATTTAAAAAATAAAATATCTAGACTGGGTTTATTTTTTGTGCTATAGGGATACTATAGCATCTTGACTTAAAAAATCGCATCCTGAAATTTGATATAGGATGCGATTTTGCATCTAGATTTTTTTAATTCTTTACCATAAAAGACCTCTTAAATAATACTTTGAAAAAATGGCATCTGAAACACTGAAATCGCATCCTAAAATAAAGAACATGATGCGATTTTGCATCCTACACCCAGCAAAAAATAAACCTAGAAACTAGACAAAAATAATAAATCTACCTAGCTTTTTTGGATAATAGCTAGCTAGGCGAAGAGATTTTAGCACTATATACCAAAGTAAGCCAATTGTACTAATATTATAATAGCTGATTAGAAAATCTATTTAATATAAACTAATTAGCTATTTTTATATCATTTATAAATATTTAACTTACAAATCATGTGCCTATAATCATATAGGCCTATTTGTCATTAAAACTATTAGATATATATCCATTTTGATCATTTGAGTATTTAGACTAGCCTACGGCATAGAAATAGCTAATTGTGCATTTTTATCTAAAAGCTGTATATAGCTACTTAGTCCTAAGACTAGTTACATGTACTATAAATAGCTACCTACTTTGAATGTATTTAACTTTAACTGGTACCTAATCTTAGGAAGATAAACTGAATCAATGCAGGATAAAATGCATATGTCAATGTGGATTTAAAGTTTGGGCTTAAACTTAGCTATAACCTTTTAGTCCTGAGCTAGGCCTAGATACTTGAGACATTAGGCTAAAACCCCCACCATGCAACTTGTAAATTGTCAATTTATTAGAATTTGCAAGCCTAGATATCTAATATGATAAGCTATAAAAAATTTATTAGTTAACAATTTTTTTATTAAAATTTTCATGCAAAAAAACTAGAAATTATTGACAAGTAATTTTACATTATAGTATAGTATAGGATAGTGGCAGTAGTTGATCTAGAAATAAGCAATAGTGGAGCTAGGTAATTAACTATCAATGCTCTAATCTGTTGGAGCATAATACCAAAAAATTTCATGTGGCAATTGGCAATATAACAACATGATAATAATAATGGACCTAATAGTTAAATGTACACTAGCTATTTTGTCTACACACATTTTGACTGGGTCTACACTGAAAAAAATAGTAAACAGGTCTAAACTAAGCTGCATTGTAGGGAACGAAATAAAATAGTTGTGTTTCTGTATCGGGTCGAATCGAGTTTAGACCGTTTGTTGGTAACTACCTTTAATCGATTATTAATTTACCTTCATAATCAATTATTAATTTCTGACGTTCGAATTGAGGCGATGTTATATCCACCGAATTAACAATTTTTAGGTAGAATTCATCTGCCAGGTTTCGCAATCATGAAAGGACGGTAGCAGATAGTTCGATAGCTGAGTAGTCGAAGGCTAATTCCTCAGGAGCTTGTGGCAGCAGTCCCAATCAGTGTGGCTTTATTTCAACGGTGTACATCCGTATGCACATTCTTTACACTATTTACACACTACTCAAATATGGCTTTTCAACTAGTCAGTAGTATGGGTAGTTTTCTCCGCCACCACCAAATTTCATTTGGAAAATAGTCTCAAAGATGTTAAGTTGGGAGTCGAATACTCACGTTCGTTAAGTAATTAAGACAAGTCCATTAAATCCTACCCTGATTTGTCAAAATTTGTCAACAATGGCAATTGTATCCTTCGTACGTAAAAGCGATTTCGTCATTATTTTTAAATAAAATTTTGTACTCTTTCACTCTTATCAAACTGCCGCCGATTTAACTGCACAACCCGGCCATCCCGCTGATTCTGCCGCACTGTGGTAAGTCCGACACCCTAGTTGCCAGGAAGGTGAAGGATGGCGTTGCTAAGCACTGCGATACCCCTGTGCTGCCTGTATTCACCATGGGCAGGAGCCTATGCGAGTGGTCTGCCCTAGCCGACTCGAATCAGTCAGCTAGGATTTTAGCCTCATTATCCGCCATCATCTTTATAGTTTATCACCCTAATTGTTAAATTTATTGACTTTTTTGTTTTTATTTTCGGTAGCTCAAATTTATTTTTACTTTTCAATTGACAATTTTTGGTTAATTATTTTTCACCCTAGAAATGTTTTATGGTTTAGTGTCCGTGCTATAAAGCTAGGACTAGGAGTCAAGAGTTCAAAAGCCGATTGACTCTCCTTAACAAGTCAAGAGTAAAATCATGAAATTCTATTCATGCTTATCCAAGCGATTCAAGGGATTGTTCGACTTGAGATGCACAATTGCTCTTTTAGTCTTCAATCATTTCAAGCCGTACGTCTTTTTCTGAGAAGCTGGTGCATGCCTATATTGTGATCTGTAGGGCGCTTGGCCCAAATAACTTAAAGTGCAAGTCAGATTTGCGATGACAAAAAACAACGTGAGGCTCTAACCGCCCCAGCCGCTAATATTTATTTTTTCAATCGACCGCCCGGCTCAGACCGGTTTGGGTGGGGGGCAGACAAACACACCCCCTCCAGCCAATCAGAGGCCAGCGACAGCGCGTGCACTTAGGGTGGGTGGCGTGAGCCAGCCACATACACAACATCACCCCCTAAAAAAACAGTCTCTAAGTCCATCAATCAGAGTCCGCTAACGTCAACTGGGATCAGCTTCCCTTCCAGGTCAACCAGGGCTGAACCGGGTTGGCGGTCTCCTTGTCCTTCCGCTCCTCCTCGGGGTCGGCGGTAGAGGCGCGTTGGCTTGTGCTGTTGGCGGCTCCGGCAATGCTGTTGGGGTCATGAGTGTGCCGAGCCCAGCCTCAGCCGCGTCGCCGTCAGTCGTTGAGCCGTCGGGGACCGGGACCAAATTGTGAGAGTGCCAGCGCGAGCCGTCGTCAAGCTGCCAGGACTCCGGGCCCAGTTGCCGGGTGATTCGCCGCGCGTCGCCGAGCCGTGTCGCCAGCTTGTTCGCCGTCTGTGGTCTGCGGACCCGCACGGAATCGCCTGGCTGCAGTCTGGATGGTCGGGCGCCGCGGTGTCGGTCAGTAGCGAGCCTGGCCTTTTCCTTGTTGGTCCTGACTCGGCGCTCCGTCTCGGCAACAGGCGGCCCCATCGAAGTCCCCTTCAGCTGCATGCCGCGACTCCATTGGTTGAGCGGTCCTCGGAGCGGCCGGCCGATCATCAGCTGCGCCGGTGTCAAGCCCGTCGTGCCGTTCGCTGTCGACCGGTAGCACTGCAGAAACTCGCGCACCGCCTCCTTGAAGCTGATGCCGTCCTTCAGGTGGGCCTTCAACGACTCCTTCAGGGTCCGGTTGAGACGCTCGACGTTCGAGTTCGACTGCGGATGGTACAGAGATGTGGTCACATGCTGCACGCCGTTGGAGCTAAGGAACTCCGCGAAGGCGTGGCTCTTGAACTGGGGCCCGTTGTCGGTGACGATCTTAGCCGGGAGCCCCCATCGAGCGAACAGGTCCTTGAGGAACTCGACGATGACCTGAGTCGTCACGGAACCCGTAGTCTTGAGCTCCGGCCATTTGGAGTGGACGTCGATGGCCACGATGGCGAATCGGCTGCTGGCCGGTGCTTCGTGGATCTCGCCGAAAACGTCGAGCTGAATGGTGTGCCACGGCTCCGTCGGCCATTCGGTCGACTGCGAAGGTGCCGCCGGCCGCCTCCACTTCTCAGCTAGGCAACAGCTGACGCAGGACTTGGCGAGCTCCTCCATTTGGGCGTCGATCCCTGGCCACCAGACCGTGTCACGGGCCCGACGCTTCATCTTGACGATGCCGCAGTGCCCTTGGTGGATCAGCGCCAGTGCCGTAGCTCGGAGACTGGCTGGCACAACAGCCCGATGTCCGCGGACCAGGAAGTTGCCGAAGGTCGTCATCTCGTCGCTGAGCTTGAAGTAGATTTTCTCCTCCTCCGTAGGTGGCACCTTCCAGCCGGCACGCAGCTTCGCCGAGACGCTGCTGATGACCGGATCGTCGCGGGAGTGCCTGTCGAGCAGGTCAGCGGATAGCACGCCGTCCAGAACCTGGTGAATGTCGGCCAACTCCAGGTCGTCGTTGTCACCGTCCGGCTGCTCGGTTGGCCTCTCGAAGCGCGACAGGAAGTCCGGTACGATGTTATCCTTGCCCGGCTTGTACTCGACGTTGAAGTTGTACTGCAGAAGCCGGTCGTTCCATCGGTGGATGCGCAGTGGCTTGTGTCCGGTGCCTTGGGTGCAGAGTAGTGCCTTGAGCGCTGAGTGGTCGGTGCGTAGCGTCAGTTTCCTGCCGTAGGTGTACATGTGCCACCGCTCTAGGGCCCAGATGCACGCCAGCGCCTCCTTCTCGCTTGCTGAATACCTAGATTCGGTCGGCGTAAGGGCTCGGGATGCGTAAGCTACAGGCTTCTCCGACTCACCGATGCGCTGAAGTAGCACGGCGCCGACAGCGAAGTCCGACGCGTCGCACTCCACGATGGTCTCGGCGTTGCAGTCGAAGTGGCTCAGCACGGGCGGACTCGTCAATTGTCGCTTCAGTTCAGTGAAAGCTGCGTCGCACTCAGCTGTCCAGCAGAATTTGGCGTCCTTCTTGAGCAACTCTCGCAGCGGCCTCGCGGTCTTGGCGAAGTCGGGGATGAACTTGGCGAAGTAGTTGACGGTCGCGAGGAATGAAGCGACGCCTCGCGCTGTTTTCGGCGGTGGAATGCTGAGCACGTCCTCGATGTTGGACTTTGATGGCAGTACGCCGTCGGCTGAGATCCTGCAGCCCAGGAAGGTGATCTCTGGGACGCCGATCTGGCACTTGTCACGGTTGAGCGTCAGGCCGTTGTCGCTCAGGCGCTTCAGCACTGCTTGAAGTCGCTTGCCGTGCTCCTCCATGCTGACGCCGTGGATGACGATGTCGTCTACCGAGTGCCGGACGCCCTTGATGTCTGCCAGGATCGTCGACAGGATCTTCTGGAAACAAGCGCCGGAGCTGGACATGCCGAAAGGGACCCTCGTGAACTGGTAGAGGCCGCAGTGTGTGATGAATGCCGTGAGCTGCCTGCTTCCTGGGTGCAGTGGAATCTGCAGATAGCTCATCTTCAGGTCCAGCTTGCTGAATACCTGCGCGCCCGCGAACTCTGCTGCAAGCTCCTCTTGCGTCGGCACCGGAAATTTGTCGGGATTGATGGCCCGATTGCAGTTGCGCAGATCGACGCAGAGCCGCAGGTCGCCGTTCTTCTTCTTGGAGACGACCAGATTGGAGACCCATGGAGACGCGTCGATTTTCTCAATGACGCCCGAGGCTTCCATCCTGTTCAGCTCATCCTTCACGCGATCCTGCAGCGCCAGCGGCACCCGTCGCAGTGGCTCCGCGATTGGTGTCGCGTCGTCGCGCAGCTGCGGTCTGTGGCAGAACTTCTTAGCCTTAGACTTCTTAGCCTTCTTAGCCGTCGAAGATTCCGGGAAACTCGGCCGCGATGTCGTCG
The DNA here is from genome assembly GCA_950096795.1 of Macrostomum cliftonense. Taxonomy (NCBI): domain Eukaryota; kingdom Metazoa; phylum Platyhelminthes; family Macrostomidae; genus Macrostomum; species Macrostomum cliftonense. The sequence goes on from CATNEM010000181.1 coordinate 245,048, forward strand.
ATGCTGCTGATCGCGTTGACGCTGATGGAGAAGCCCAACTTGTCCATGCCGTCCAGGCCCAGAATGTTGGTGCCTCGCCGTGTGACGAAGAAGCGGCAGTTGGCAGACCTGCCCTGATAATTAATCTGAAGCTCGGTCGTTCCTAACACCTCGATCGCGGAGCCCGTATAGGAAGAGAGCTGTTTGTGAGTCGATACGATGGCGTGACGCTTGGGCAGGCGCTTCAATGTCGACTCGTTGATGATGTTGACTTTGGAACCGGTGTCCAACAGCAGCTTCACGTCGAGATCGGAGATGCTGCACGTCAGGAAGTGTAGCAAGGACTCTCCGCCTTGCACTGCTGACACTTCGAATGGTTCGTCCTCGTCCTCGATGGCGCGCACTTCGCGGCGGAGCTGTCGGCAGGATGCCTTGAAGTGCCCGACTTTGTGGCAGTGCAGGCATTTCTTATCCTTCGCTGGGCACTCAGGAGCGCGGGCGACATGTCCAACCTTGCCGCAGTTGCTGCAGCGCTTGTCCGCTCCTGGCTTCGGGCACGCCGCCTGCTTGCCGCTGACCTTGCGTGGTGCGTGGCGGCTCACCTTCTGCACACGGAAGTCTTGTTCTTTGTCCACCTTGCCGTCGCGCAGCTTCTTAGCGTCATTGATGGCGGACTCCACCTGGATGGCAATCGTCGTCGCTCTGTCCAGGTCGAGCTCCCTCTCCATGAGCAGTCGCTCCCGAATGCGTGACGAGTGCGTCTTCTCGATGATCTGGTCTCTGATCATCTGGTCGCGAAGTGCTCCGTACTCGCAATCGGCAGCCAGTTCACGAAGGGCGTCGACAAACTGGCTGATAGCCTCGCCTGGCATCTGGGCGCGGGATTTGAATCTGTAGCGGTTGCTGATCGTGCTGCGCGACTGCCCGAAGATGGCTTGCAGCTCCGTCACCAGCTTTTCGAAGGTGTCGACCTTGTCCGCAGCGAGATTCCTGAGCGAGTAGATTCGCTGGCCCTCCTCACCGAGCAGGTGGATCAGGATGGCTTTCTTGCGAGAGTCTGCCGCTTCGCTCAGGTCCAAGGCCTCCAAGTAGATCTTGAAGCCATTAATCCAGCGATCCCAAGGCGTGTGAGGCTGTCCAGGGTGTGCGAGAAACACGCGGGGCTCAGAAATGCCCAGACTCGTCGCCATATTGTGATCTGTAGGGCGCTTGGCCCAAATAACTTAAAGTGCAAGTCAGATTTGCGATGACAAAAAACAACGTGAGGCTCTAACCGCCCCAGCCGCTAATATTTATTTTTTCAATCGACCGCCCGGCTCAGACCGGTTTGGGTGGGGGGCAGACAAACACACCCCCTCCAGCCAATCAGAGGCCAGCGACAGCGCGTGCACTTAGGGTGGATGGCGTGAGCCAGCCACATACACAACAGCCTAAAATGGATCAAATAGGATTTCCTTTCCCTCGTTCACTTTTTCTTCAAGTATTATTATTGTGCAGTATGTACTCCTAGCAGTGTACACTTTTTGTAGAATGTACTCGATAATCGCTCTTCAGCTAGGACACTCTTGACTCTTGTACAGGGCCCGCCAGTGTACACAGCTAGGAGTGCAGCCAAGGAGGCCGGGGATTTTGAGTCATATTTTAAGGAGGGATTTCAAGGATTTTTGAGCGTGCTCCGAATCGCTCAAAAAGCTGACCCTTAACTGTGTAACATTCACTCCTTACTGCTAGAGTTCACTCCTGGTTCCTTAGCTCACACACTCCTAATAGTTGCACTCATGGACTCTTCAAGAGCCTCCTAAACACTGGAAATTGAATCTTGTTTCGTAGCACTTGACTCCTAGTCCCTAGTTTACCTTTTTAGAAAACTCTTCTATTCCTGGTCAGAATCAAGCAGCTACAACTTCATTTAATCGAGATTTTTATTGTGAAACAAATGACTTGGGAAATTTAAGGCAGTTGTGAAAAAATTGCAAATTATCTTTAAAATGTGACCAATCCCAGTCAAATAGGTTGCCGCATTCGAAAGTTACTTAGCGTTTTGTAAAGAGAGTTAGTTACTTTGACCCGTGCAACTCTGATGGCCATTTTGAAATTTTTTCGGCCTTGCATGTTTTGGAGGGGTTAAGCGGTGAGTTTCACTTCCATATCCTGAGTTTCTAAGTGAACATGATGTTACTGCATCAAATCTGTATACAGGAGAGCTTTGCTTCTCGCAGGTAAGGAAAATGACGTACTTCGGTAAATTTAGCGTACAAAAGAAAAGAGTCGATTCGCTTCTTGCGAGCCTCCCTAAGACCATGGTACTATGGTAACAAAAATGAGAGTGTACACTCATACGCCAGTCAACTCAGTCCCTCTCACAAGCATTGCCAGCACTATTAATAGCACGTCATAGCCCTATGTATTCTATCTAGATAGCTCTAAAAAATCGTTAGGCCAGGAATTACACATATAGAAGCAATGAATTGGCTTCGTTCCGAAGATGGAGAAGGCACTTTGCCAACGGCCTTAAGTTTGACTGAATCCTCTGTACAGATTGTAATCTCTGGATTGCACGCTGACCTGTCTTATTCGCTCTCGTACAGAAACACCAGCTCCGAAACGCTAAAAAATGTCAAATTTTCTTTCCCAGTGGATGAATCCTCCGCCGTTTACCGGCTGTTTGCCGAGCTGAACGATCAAATCGTTGAATGCGAGTGTCGGGAGAAGAATGAGGCCCGTGCTGCATACAGAGCAGCCGTCGATGCCGGTTACTCCGCAGCGCTGGCATCCGAGGTGGACGGCTCGGCTGACATAATGCAGTGCTTTCTCGGAAATGTCGTCGCCGGTGCTCAAGTGAATATTGAGATAAGTGCCATTGTGGAGTTGGAGGCGCCAAGCAGTAGCAAGGTAAGCCTGGCCATTCCAAGAGTTCTGGTGCCCCGATACGAACCTGCGGACAGATCGGCACATAAGGTCATCAGCTTAGGGGCCTCAGAGACTACAGATCTACCCTGGCTAGCTGGACTACAGCTCCAAGGCAAAGTGCGCGATCTACCAGCTGTATGCGGTGTGAATTGTAACCAGGGCCAGGTGCAGTGGAACCCAGATAGCGCCGAGTTCAAGGTAACCAATCTTGATAGCGACGCCTGCGACATAGAGATTCTTGTTGAGTTTAAGCCATCAGTTTTTGGTGCATTCATGACGAGGGAGGCTGGAACCACTTCAGAGTCTGGATCGGCATTCTTCCGTCAGGAAATCGCGCATTTCACAGCTTTGTTGGACGAGTCCGTTCTTTTACCGACAATGGACTCATCCACGACAGAGTTTATTATCATTGTCGACAGGAGCGGATCAATGAGTGGCAAAAAAATTCGATCAGCTCGTGAAGCGCTTCTCCTTTTCCTTAAGTCGCTTCCTTCAGACTGTCAGTTTAACGTGGTCAGCTTTGGCTCCAATTTCACGGCTCTGTTTTGCAACGGAAGCCAGAAATATTCGCAAAAAACTCTGGGCGAGGCGTTGCAACTACAACAGACAATGGGAGCGGACATGGGCGGCACAGAGATTCTCCCGGCGCTGCAATGGGTGTTCGAGAATCGTAATGTAAGCTGTCAGCTTAGACTCTTTCTGTTGACTGATGGAGAAGTTTCAAATTCAGACCAAGTGAAAGACCTTGTCCTGAGCAAGTGTGCGGACAGTGGTTCAGCTTGCCGCCTGTCGGCCATCGGCATCGGCCACGGAGCCTCCACAGCGTTGGTTAAGGGCGTGGCTAGAGTCGGCGGAGGTCGCGCAGACTTTGTTCGAGATGGAGTCACCGATGAACTGAGGAGCGCCGTGATTAGACAGCTTAAGGCCGCCCAGTCGGTAGCAGTGGAGAATCTCCGTCTAACTGCCACCACACCCGATGGCAATTCGGTTTTGCTAGGCACCGTGCCGACCGATTCGCCCCAGTCCCATGGGGCTGCCCTTGCCTCTGTTCGACTGAGCCGATTTCTGCTGCTGGCTCAAGAAGCGGCTTCGAAAACTGTTAAAGCTGTCGCAAACTTCTCCGTATCGGGCAAAGACTTCGATATTGAATACGTCTGCGATGCGGACTCTAGTAAGGCATCAAAGCTGCTTCATATGGCGGCCGCACGACTTCAGTTAAAGGAATGGAGCGATTTGAACAGTACTGGAGAGCACACGAAAAGCATTGTCGAGCTTAGTCTGGCCGCCAACTTGTCTTCGACACAAACCGCCTTTGTTGGCATTGACAGAAAATCAAAGCAGCCTGTATCACTGCCCGATGAACAGCTAAGGAAACAGCTAAGGCAGAGGGAGCGCAGGAGGCGTGTTTCACCCGATAGAGGCTTTATTGCATTTAGATCTGCTGCAAATGTCTATGATCCTTCAATCGAAGACTCCTGTGGGGATGCGTACGACTCCTTTGGGTCAGATTCGGCAGATCAGCAACTCGGCAATTCAACAGTTCAGCAGGCATCCCATCTGGATAACTACCGATGCGCACAGCAGGACAGAAGTTCTTCACCGAAAGCCAAGCAAACAAATCCGACGAATCAAATCAAAAAATCAAAGAAGAAGAGCCGTTCATTCAAACTTCCGTCACTGTCTTCCTTATTTAGTCGCGGTAGGGGTTCCAGCGAATCAAAAACCCGCGATGAAACCGACTTAAGCGCCGCTCCAAGTACAAGTGGCTACGAATGCTCTCCGTTTAAAACGCTTTGCTCCGTTCCCAACGTGCAAAGCACTACAGCCAGTGCTGATTATTGCGAAGAACGATTGAAACGAAGAAATATTTCGCTTGAACCCAGCCAAAGCGATCCAATAATGCTGATTGCGGATGCTCAGCAGTTCGACGGTCACTGGGAGGCCAGCGAAACAATTGCTGGCTTGCTTGGAGTCGCAATGGCTGAGATTGCTTCGACTGCTCCAGCTGGATTGGTAAGTTAACACGAGCTTCTACCTAGAACAAAAAACGAATAATTGGCTCCTTTGAGAATTACGAGCTAAATTAGTAATCAGAAATCAGTAACAATTAATCCCCATTAACGATAAATATTTAAATACAGGGTATATCAGACCATAGGTTAGTGGCAAATATCCCATCGCAATATATCAATGCAACTCTTTTCACATCCCAGGCCAATGATGTGTGGTTCACAGCTCTAGTGTGCGCTTATCTGAGCCTGAGGCTGAAAAATCAGCAGAACCAATGGGATCTGCTCGTTCATAAGGCGAAGAAGTTCATAAATTCAGCCGGGTCAAATTTTGAGGCGGTGCTGGCTGCCGCGAACTCGATGTTGACTGCCAAGCTTGCCTCTTTATTCAATAGTAACCTTCGATTGGCTAGAAAGGCAATCACTATTTAATCTTTAACCTCTACTTAACAGTAGCATAATGAGCTGATGGTGATCTACTTTAAGGAAGCAGCGCAGTATCGATCTCTAGTATTTTAATCGCTTTTATAAAAGTAGATGCTTTATTTGCTCTTTGTTTAAATATCTATTGCAAATATGTTTCACTCTCAGTGAAGAAGTTTTGTGACATAAATTTCATGGTTTACTGAATCAATTTATAATTTAAAATTGAATTATTATCCAAAAATGTTAAATTGATTTTTTCAGTAATTAATGGACTTTATAAATGCTCTATCTATATCCAGCCAGAATAATATGAACATCTAAACATTTTTTGTTTTAATTCAATCGGAATGCACAAGTTTTACGATAATGAATGACATGCGATGATTCATTTTCATTTTACAGATTTTCACCAAAAATTTCTCTTCAGTTTTGCAGGGTAACTTTCGGCTCGTTATCAAACACACCAAAAGAAGTTTTTATCCAGCAGTCTAATTCTGTATCTCTCTATCTATCTATCTATCTATCTATCTATCTATCTATCTATCTATCTATCTATCTATCTATCTATCTATCTATCTATCTATCTATCTATCTATCTATCTATCTATCTATCTATCTATCTATCTATCTATCTATCTATCTATCTATCTATCTATCTATCTATCTATCTATCTATCTATCTATCTATCTATCTATCTATCTATCTATCTATCTATCTATCTATCTATCTATCTATCTATCTATCTATCTATCTATCTATCTATCTATCTATCTATCTATCTATCTATCTATCTATCTATCTATCTATCTATCTATCTATCTATCTATCTATCTATCTATCTATCTATCTATCTATCTATCTATCTATCTATCTATCTATCTATCTATCTATCTATCTATCTATCTATCTATCTATCTATCTATCTATCTATCTATCTATCTATCTATCTATCTATCTATCTATCTATCTATCTATCTATCTATCTATCTATCTATCTATCTATCTATCTATCTATCTATCTATCTATCTATCTATCTATCTATCTATCTATCTATCTATCTATCTATCTATCTATCTATCTATCTATCTATCTATCTATCTATCTATCTATCTATCTATCTATCTATCTATCTATCTATCTATCTATCTATCTATCTATCTATCTATCTATCTATCTATCTATCTATCTATCTATCTATCTATCTATCTATCTATCTATCTATCTATCTATCTATCTATCTATCTATCTATCTATCTATCTATCTATCTATCTATCTATCTATCTATCTATCTATCTATCTATCTATCTATCTATCTATCTATCTATCTATCTATCTATCTATCTATGCATATCTAATAAATTTAATGCATTCATTGTCAATCGATCACAAACATTTTTGCCATGCATTTTCTGATGGCACTGCTTGTGAGCGTGAGCCTTCGCGACCCTCTTACTTGTGGCGGTCATTACCAGTAGCCATGAAAACCGCTGGTTCCGTTTGATGTACAGTGCCTGTCCCATCGGTAGTGAAGAGGTTTTTGTCTTACCGTCTATAAGGAAAGGGTCGGGCCTTGTCCAGTCATGCCAGATTTTTTGCAACCGGACGAACCCCTTCCGCTGCCACAGTATTGATCCAATCTGTAGGGGATACTGCGGTTCTGCATTCCATTTCCCTCTTCCCTTCCTTATGGACAGGTACGGGATGACTGGGCGGATTGGAGGTTGGGGAGGGGCTTGCTTTGTGGGCGAAAAACCAGCACGGGGTTCGGAGCCATTGGTTCCAGCAAATGAATCAAGGCATCTTTACTGCCCCGCTGCGCAGCACTGTACATCCTCGAACTGTTGTCCTACTTTCTTTAGTAGGCAAACCCCAAGAACGAGGCTACTTCACTTTGGTGCTTCATCATTTCTAGTCAATTTAGTCATATTTCATGCAGATAGTGACGAATTTGTGCTATCAAACATCAGAAATTAGAAATAAGATAATTTTATGAATAGCGATTTTCGCATAGGCCAGAAAGATTCGATTTGATCAACTAAGCGATGAAAGCACACTTGTTTGCGTATGCTTTATTGGTCTGCTGCTCGTTCCTATTGGAGACCACTTGGAGTCAGTCAATAAATTCGATGGGTAAGACTTATTGAATGAATTTTACGATGTCCTTTTCTCGTCTCTTGGTGTTTAACTAATTTTTACGACGCTAGACTCGACTTTTACCCATGTGGGAGTTCACTTATTGTGTTTTAAAATCAATATCAACGTTCAAAAAGTGAGAGAAAGTAATTTGTTACTTACTGAAGAACTTAAGCAATATTTTCAACAGCGTTCCATATTACTGTGCTTTCCAATTGCCAGTAAAAAAGTAACAGTTATTCCAAAGAATGCATACACGTAGATGCTTGAAATATTCGTCTGATCTGTACCTTTCTGTCCGTCTGAAAGAGAGACAGACCGAAAGACAACCAGACAGACAGACAGAGACAGACAGACAGACAGACAGACAGACAGACAGACAACCAGACAGACAGACAGAGACAGACAGACAGACAGACAGACAGACAGACAGACAGACAGACAGACAGACAGCCAGACAGACAGACAGACAGACAGACAGACAGACAGACAGACAGACAGACAAACAAACCGAAAGACAGACAAACAAACCGAAAGACAGACAGACTGTCCGTCTATCTGACTTAGTCAATAAATATTGTCGTTGTAATATCAATGACGCAATACTTGATCCTAACCCATTGCAGGCCGGATACTGTTTCCATCTCAGGGTGACTTGCTGATCGGGCGCGTCAGCAATCTGCACGCTTCATCGACCTGCGGCGCCGAGACGGAGCAAACCTACTGCCCGATCGGCTTGTCGAAATGTCGCAAATGCGACAGCAAGTTCGAATGGAATCCGATCTCTAATCCGAACTCGCACCAGATTGGCAACGTTGTGGCCAAGATTCGCAACTCGAACACCACTTACGATTCTTGGTGGATGTCGGAGCCAGGCGTGGAGAATGTCACAATACAATTGGACCTGGACACCAAATTCACGTTCACGCATCTAATTATGATATTTCACAATTACAGACCCAAGGCTTGGTGGCTTGAGCGGTGAGTAAACCAGGGTTACCCAAAAATCGGATGCTATAAAATGTTGTTGAAACACATAATTAAGCAAGGAATTATGAAAAATTACTGCTAAAGGTCGGACGACTTCGGTCTCAAATACAAGCCTTACGCTTACTTTGCCGAGATTTGCAAGGAGACCTTTCCTTGGGTAGAGCGCGGCCCCAGAACCAAACTGGACGACGTTAGATGCAGTTCGGATTATACGGAAATGACGCCATCGGACAAGGGTCAGGTAGTATTCAATGCCATACCGCAGCACCTGTCGGAGACGGACCTATTCAACGATAAGAGTGTCGATGCGAAGGAAAAACGCGAGTCTCAGACCGACATTACTAATCTGCGCGTGCATTTGCTTAAGTATCACACCCTCAGTGAGTAGTCCTGGTTGTAGTTCAAGTAGAGATTGGAATGACTCTCCCGTGCATCTAATCAAGCAACTACATTCTATCAATTAAAAACACAGGTGACGAAAAGTTAACGCCAGATAGTCCCGAACGTAGAAAATATTACTTCGGCCTCTACGAGATGAATGTACACGGAATGTGCATCTGCAACGGGCACGCCATGACCTGCCGGCCAGCCGATGGATTGATTCCGATGGACAAGAGCACTGTGAGTTGTTTTTAAAACCATAGCTACGAGCTTATACCATGCAAGGTCTTGTTGATCTTGGTCAAAAGCTCCACACTGTGCGCATTTCGGGCCCATAAAATGCACTCTTATCTTTTTTTGCATCGCAGTGCATTTCTGTCACTGTGTTCAAGTGCATTTTTTGTATTGTTTTGTTTCGACATGGTTCTTTGTTTGGTTGCCTATCTGTGTTTCTGTCTGTCTGTCTGTCTGTCTGTCTGTCTGTCTGTCTGTCTGTCTGTCTGTCTGTCTGTCTGTCTGTGTGTCTGTCTGTCTGTCTGTCTGTCTGTCTGTCTGTCTGTCTGTCTGTCTGTCTGTCTGTCTGTCTGTCTGTCTGTCTGTCTGTCTGTCTGTCTGTCTGTGTGTCTGTCTGTCTGTCTGTCTGTCTGTCTGTCTGTCTGTCTGTCTGTCTGTCTGTCTGTCTGTCTGTCTGTGTGTCTGTCTGTCTGTCTGTCTGTCTGTCTGTCTGTCTGTCTGTCTGTCTGTGTGTCTGTCTGTCTGTCTGTCTGTCTGTCTGTCTGTCTGTCTGTCTGTCTGTCTGTCTGTCTGTCTGTCTGTGTGTCTGTCTGTCTGTCTGTCTGTCTGTCTGTCTGTCTGTCTGTCTGTCTGTCTGTCTGTCTGTCTGTCTGTCTGTCTGTCTGTCTGTCTGTCTGTCTGTCTGTCTGTCTGTGTGTCTGTCTGTCTGTCTGTCTGTCTGTCTGTCTGTCTGTCTGTCTGTCTGTCTGTCTGTCTGTCTGTCTGTCTGTCTGTCTGTCTGTCTGTCTGTCTGTCTGTCTGTCAGCCTGTCTGTCTTCGTCTCTGTCTGCTTGTGTATGTGTATTAACGGTGGTCCTTACCCGTTTAGCTTGTATGCAGCGTGTCTTACAATAAATGGTTGCTTCTCTTGAATTATAAGTATCACTGTTTGGTTCAGCAAAAGTCTTCATGTTCATTGCAGTTTTTAATTCTAGACTGCACTTGTTAACAAGCCGAAGTTTTTCCTTTATAGCAATTAATTATATTAAATACGTAGTATTTTAGCAATTACAAAATAATTTTAACTGATATGCTGCGTTTTTTATCTCGCCATTTCGCTTTGCTGCTTCTTTCTTCCGCTGCTTACATTTCATTGAAAGAGCACAAAATTCTTGAATAAAACAATGTCTCCCGAGCTGCTAAGATTACCAAATTGCTTATCTCCCAGGTGTACGGCTTCTGCGAGTGCATGCACAACACCCAGGGTCCGAACTGCGAGAGGTGCCTCGATTTCTATCACGACCGACCCTGGGCGCCGGCCTCAGTGACTAACGCGAACGAGTGCCGCCGTTGTAACTGCAACGGCCACTCGAATCTATGCATTTTCTCCCAGGAGAAATGGGAAAGTAGCGGCCGCAAGACCGGAGGCGTGTGTCAGAATTGCATGCATAACACTACGGGTGTGAACTGCGACACTTGCGTACAGGTGAGCGCAAGATACCGTACCAATTTAGGATGACGCTTGTAGGTAATGATCCTGGTTTTTAGGTTAGAATGAAAGCCTGCAGGCCCGGGTGTGCTGATTGGATGTCCAGTGGGGAAAACAAGTAACCGATTATCTAATATAGCCGTAATTAAGACAGACTCATAACAGTTAAGTAAGGTGCAAAACCGGATGTTTCTAAGGCTAGGGCAGATAACCATCTAGCTGGTTTTGCCCCTGCAAAGGGTATTGATTAAAGAGATTAGAAAGTGGAATTAGAAGCACTTGTCCTGTTGGTGGTTGTCATAAATTGTTAAATCGGGATGCCTGCACAGCCCTCAGATTTTTAACTTCATTAGTGCACTTCAAAAGACAATCTACGAAGTACAAGCCTGAATAGGAATCTCTATATGATTTCAGGGCTATTACAGAGACGATTCAAAGTTGCTTGACGATCCGGAGATCTGCTTGCCATGCAAGTGCAACAGGCTTGGGAGCACATTGGACTACTGCCAGGGCGAGACTGACAAGACCAATGGCGGTCTGATTGCTGGTGCGTGCTGTTTTAATGCTTTCAGAAGGTTGTTTCGGAACTTACTTCCTCGGAGCTTTTCTTAGAATTTTCTGCGGACAGACTGAGACCAAAGTTTAATTAGACCGAAGCTCTTCGACACTGACACTGAAAATCAGTCCACAAATTTTGAATAGTTTTAAAACTCCAGTTACGTATTTACCACACCGATTTCTTTCGATTCACCCAGGTCACTGTTTCTGCAAGCCAAATGTAGAAGGTAAAAACTGCGACCGCTGCAAGACCGGCTACTGGAATCTCGCCGAAAAAAATCCGAACGGCTGTCAGGCGTGCGGTTGTACAGTGATTGGCTCGAAGGACAACAAAGGCTGCGACATGTACACTGGAGCATGCGAGTGCAAGAAAAATGTCGAAGGAGATAATTGTCAAAAGTGCGAACCCGACCAAGTTTGTTTCACTAGGGTGTAAAAAGCAATTCACTACTTCGAGTATATTCCTGTAATAGCCAAGTAGTATGGAATGCAAACGATTACTGGAATACCTGAGCAGGAAGCAGACAGGTCGACCAGTTTACTGGTAGCTAGCATTGTCTCTTGGTGCTTTTACTTGAAAAAAGGGGAGCTTATGCCCGTGCATATATTGCTTAAAAAGTGCAGAGGATTCGCTCTAGGAAGTAGTTAGAGTTAGAAAATTTTATTGCAAGAGTCCCTAAACTGCCCTTTTACCGACATTCTACATCTATACCTAGTTCTATCTATAGTTCTAACTTATTAATGATTCGACATTATGCAGATAGCTCTAACGTCAAAAAAATAAATCAACATCATTATTTAATTTTCCACTTGAAAACCCAGATGCAAGGTTGGCTTCTTCAATCTAAGCGCCAGCGCTGAGGGATGCTCGGCATGCGACTGCAATATTGGCGGCAGCATTTCAGCCCACTGCAACAATGTAACTGGGGAATGCTTATGCAAGAAAGGATTTACGGGTGAGCTTTTGCTTCCGTAAAAATGCATGAACTGAAATTAGGGTTCGATTTTTGTAATTGTTGCGGCTAATCAAACTCTTACTACCCAGGGCGCCAGTGTAACCAAGTGATCGACAACTTCTATGTAAACAACTTCGAAATTGAGGGTACCGTTGTCCAAGTTGAAGATTCTACCGAAGTTGGAACATCACTGCCTCGTGTCGAACGCTCCCAGCTTCCCGGTCTCACTGGGGACTGCGGCCTTCGTGTGAGCTCGTCAGACTCTTCTGTGATTGTCATTTTGCTGCGCAATAAGACACGCGGCTTGCCAACGGGACAATACGACATAGTAATTAAGGCCTATCCAGTGAACGTCAGTCGTCAGGTCAACCTACCTGTCGAACTTATCACGGGTTCAACCTCAGTAAACTGTACCGATCAGGCTCCCATACTAACTGGCAGTCTCAGCCTGCCGTCAACAAGGGATTTTCAAATGGACACCGTCGAGGGAAGCTCAGTAAGGCCCTACTTGGTTCGGCCGGTGTTTCGCCGTGTCTGCATTGACGGTTCGGGTCTTGACCGCATCACTGTGCAGCTCTTCTCTCTGCCCAGCACGGACAGTGTCGTGCTCGATGCTGTGAGTTCTTTCTATGTGTAGGATATTATAATTTTACTTAGGTTGACGTTTGGTAGATTGTGCTGCGTTCATCTCTTTCGTGTCCTTTTCGTATATTATTGGCCTCGTGGCTTTCTACAGGTCTTTAGTTTTCGGTACAAGAGTACATTTTAATATTAGTAATTTCTTCAAATAGTTGTTTTTTGGGATCGTTTTCATTATTATTGAAGTAATTTTCCTCCTTTTTGTTAAGGTGGTAATCAGTAAAAACTTGGACGACCCGATTCGTCACCTGATTCGTCGTACAGAGCCAGTTCCTTCGAATACTCTGGCGCCAATCCGCAACTTTGGCAGCCTGGTGACAGATTTGTACAACTGCCTCGACTATTGGAAGGCCGGACAGCAGTCTGACAGCATGCCCTCCGACTGCAAGAGTTTCATACTTGGTTTCAGCGGACGCAGCCTAAGCGAGGCTCTGCCTTGCCAGTGCAATTCTAGAGGCTCTAGAAGCGAAGTGTGCGAAAAAGTTGGCGGGAAATGCTTCTGCTACCCTAACGTTGTTGGTAAGACACCAATCTATTTAATATTTTTGCCATAGCAAAAGAGCCTAATAGTTGCTGGATGTCTCTGACAATTGGACAGGTCGAACTTGCAACCAGTGCGCCCGAAATCACTTTGGTTTTGGTCGATACGGTCCGCAAGGCTGTCGCTACTGCAACTGCAGCCGCGAAGGGTCACTATCACAGCAGTGCAACGAGAACGGTCAATGCTCCTGCATGCCTAACATTGTCGGGCTTCAGTGCGATAGATGCAGCGTAAACTATTGGAGATTTCCAGCATGTTTGCCTTGCGAATGCAACGGCATGGCCGACGATTGCAACAAGGATACAGGGGTCTGCTTGGACTGTCGAAATAATACGGCCGGAAATAACTGTCAGCAGTGTCGAGCAGGGTACTATGGCGACCCAATACAGCGGATACCCTGCCTGTAAGTTTTCTGGCATTTTAATCTTGGGGTAATTGTAGCTTTTAACTATCTATGGCTTTTACGAGTAATATCTAACTGCTACTTCCGACATTCAGTCCATGCCCGTGTCCCGGTGGCGCAGCTCAACACGCCGCCACGTGCAGTTTCAAGTCAGAAGCCGGCACACTCAAAGTAAAGTGCGACTGCCAGCCTGGCTACGTAGGCGACAGGTGCGACAAATGCGCCGTGAATTATTACGGCCATGCCACGACTGGGCCCTGCAGTCCTTGCAGTTGCAATGGCAATATAAATCTCACCGTGCCCGAGTCCTGCCACCCGTACACTGGCGCATGCACTAAGTGCCTCAACAATACCGCCGGCGTAAGCTGCGAAGTCTGCCGACCAGGTTTCTACGGGGACGCGACGCGTGGCTTGTGCCAACCATGTCGCTGCAACGCCAACGGAACCAGTCGTTCAGCATTGCTGCGAAATCCAATAAATCACCGTGGCGAGGTCATTCTCTACAGCTGCAACAGCCGTACTGGTAAATTAAATGGGACAAATCCTTCCGAAGCATTCAGGCTTTTCTTAGTTGACTGAGGGACTAGGAAGATGAAGATGTTCAGCAAATGAAACTCAACCAGATTTTTTCAAAGTCTAAAAGCGTATCAATTAAACAATATTCTTAACGTGCACCCATCAGGTGAATGTGACTGCATGCCAAATGTAGAAGGCCGGAGCTGCACCGCCTGCCGATCAATGCATTATAACTTCACTAGCGGCAGCGGCTGCTCCGCTTGCAACTGCGACCGTCTTGGCTCGGCCAATCTGTTCTGCGACTCCGAAACTGGCGCCTGCTCCTGCAAAGTTGGCCGGGGCGGCCGGCGATGCGACCAGTGCTTGGATTTGCACTACGGCAACCCGGAGAAGGTTGGCCCGGAGGGTTGCCAGCCGTGCGACTGCGATCCGCAGGGTAGTATGACGCCCAGGTGTGACAAGGTGACAGGTAAGCAGAAAAATTCTCGCGGTGAAGTTCGTGCGTTCAAATAGGTTCTCCGACCCCTGGTGCTCTCAGTTCGTTGCTTTATACTGTTCAGGAAACTGCGTTTGCAAGTCAGCCATCACTGGGCGCCGCTGCGACCAATGCGAGCGCGGCACAACAGGAACGCTGCCCAATTGTACAACCTGCGGCGAGTGCTGGTACAATTGGGACAAGGCCTTGCAGTTGCTGGCTCAACGCACAGACCTGTTGGCGAATCGGTCAGCGGACGCGGCCCAAATTGGAGGCCTCACTGGTGACTATTCGAATGAAATTCGTTGGATCGCTAGCCAGTTAGACGCTGTCAGGCAGGCTGTGAACGAAACTCGACCTCCTGAGAGTCAGGTCGACGCGCTTCGGAGGCAGCTAAAGCAATTGGAGTGAGAAATCGCTGATGTGATTGAATAATCAACAATCATGAATGCAGTTAATCTCAGTGAGGATTGGTCACCATTCCATTCCAGGGACAGATTCGCTGCCGCAGCTCCAAGGTTAAACGAGTCCAAATACAATCTGCGCCTCGGCCTGAGAGCCGTTCAGAACAAAGATCTACCAGATATGCAGCGGGCAGCGGCCAATTTGTGGAGCCGATTTGACTCGATGAAGCAGAACCTAGCCAATCTAAGAGGCAATCTGTCCCATCCTAATCTGGCTCCTCCCTCGAAGACTCTGGAGGCGATCAGGCGCTACGAGGCGCATTTTAAGTCTCTGGAGGACCAGCTAAGACAAATTGATAACGACTTGAAACGTGTGGAGCTTATGGCCAATGTGAATCGGGATAGTCTGAACTCAGTTGCTGAGCGAGCCAGCAATTTAGAGGCTCTGGCTAGAAATGGAAGCAGCGAAGCGGCCAGAAAGCTTGCCGCTGTTGAGGCCCAGTTGCCGCGTCTAAACAAGCAGGTGAGTTTCAAAAAGCCAGAAAGTATTTTGTTTGTTTCTAGTTCCTGAAATAATCAATTTGAGTTCCTGAGTTCCTGAAATGCATTATTTCAGGAACTCAGGAATTCTGAATTTTCGAATTCAGAATTTACTAAAAAATTGACCATCAAAATGTTACTCCACACTCTTAACGTATTGAACCGCATCCTTGATCCATATCGCAACCTACTTAGATGTGTGTTGGCAACGACATCGACCGAACTCTGTACAACCGCAACGGCAATTATTGCTCGTCCGTGTGTGGCGGCCCGCCCGAAATCTGCGGCTCAACTGGCGGCCAGTGTGGCGAGGCCTCCGCGTGTCTGGACTCGGTTGCCGCCCAGATGCGCGCACTGGAATCGAATCTGAACAACTTGGAGAGGAAGCTCCGAGTCGCTAATCTGTCGCTGGCCAATGTAAGGATTGTGCTCTATGTCTTTGATAGTAATGTTTTTTATTGAGGGTCGAGGCTCTGCACCGTTTTTCTTTCTTATTCTGTATCCTTACTCTTTTCAACGTAATCTAAATCCGACACAGGAGACCGAGAGACTGGCATCAGTCACAGGACGCTCAAATGCATTGAAAATCAAAGCCCTAGAAACGGAAAATTTAGTCAACCAGCTCAAGGAAAATTATGACCAATTGAAAAATCGTGCCGTCAATTTAGAGCAGAATATCAGGGTGTTTTTGAAAGCCAATCACACTACGAAGCTGGATATTGATGGTTTGGTCAACTTCATTAATTCGACTTCACTGCCAGGTTTGTACCATTTTGCAGCTACATTCTTTAAGTCCAGTGTATGTACATATAGTTCACCCGTTTCCAATTTTCTGTCCACCTACGGCTCCAGTATCAGCAACAGAATTGCTAAACCTGGCTAATGAGATCCGTGAGCTGTCAGGCCGACTCAGCGCCAGCACAGGACCGCTGGCTAACGCGTCAGCCGAAAAAGACGAACAAAGAGCCGAAGTGCTGCAGCTTCTGCGCCAGTCAGATGCTCTGCTGGCTGGAGCAACAGAACTCAAGTTGCGTTCCGATCGGCTAGAGGAACAGGTGAACGGCATCAAACTGGCGAACAGTAACGGCAGCGGCCTGCTAGCCCGGGTTGAACAGCTGCTGAATGAGATCCAGGATGTAGTCGATACCAAGGTGCGTTTTTTGGAAAGCTTATGCTTATGCTTAGGGTTGTGAATTCTCTCTGGATAAAATGGTGGCCTTTAACACAGCCAATCAATCAATCAATCAATCAATCAATATGCTCAACCAAAATATCAACTGCAGCTTTCGTCCGCCATTCGAACCTACGAGAACCTGACGCGGCGAGCGAACCAGCAGAAAGCCAGTCTGGATGCCAGCATTGGCAGGGCAACCGGCCATCGCATCAAGCTCAACTATAAAATTGACCTGTTGGACAAGGAGCAGCGCGAGACAAAAAGCATACTTGAAAATGCTGGGGTTGTAAGTACGATTGTAAATAAGTTTGCATCCATCCAAGAAAAAAACAATTTGTAAGGCCCGCCGGTCCGTGGCCGGCGGGAAATAAAGGTAACGAGCAAAGGCGGTGGTTCTTTGGTATCTTATTTAGGTTATTTGGAGCAATGAACAATTATGTTGATTTGATGAGGTTCGCATGCTGTGTATTTATATACTTCGTAACGGATGACCGCAAAGTTCTAGAAGTTTCTTTAATTATAACAAATTAAATATTGATAAATTATGCAACTATAATGTATGAGATCAAAAGGGTAACTGCTCATGCTAAACTTAATTATTGACTATAATTGAATGCGCAAAAAGAAGTACATTCATTTTAATGGAAGTTTCTGGAAAGTTCGATTTGATTTAAGCGATCTGGGGAATTTTCTAGAATGATGACTATTGTTTATAATAAAATTACACTACAAATTTACCATCTACTCGTCATTCTTCATTAGCTGAAGGAAATAGATTTACTTATCCATTGTGATGTTTAAAGAAATTAAATAATGTTTTAGCTTCAACGCATGCTCGACTTGCTTCCAGGCCGCAGACCGAGTCAACATTGAGGCAGCCAAGTCTGGTATCCGGGTTCACGAATCCAGCGTCGAGCAGCGCGAAGCTCTAATTGCAGACCTGAGAAAACGACTCGCTCGCCTCAATCAGCTTCTTGGTGGCGGACCCTCGCAGTTGCACGGTTTGATAACATTTTAATTTTACCATAAGAATATGGCGAAACTCGTCCGTCTGTGTGGCCGAGGCCTAACGCTGCCTCTTTCCAAAACTTTCAGCCGTCAGCGTAAAAATCGACAGTCTTGAGAAGTCGCTGGCTCTGTCTCTCGACAGGCTGGCGAAACTGATGGCTAAACTGACAGGCGATCATAGCGTGCCGGGCTCTTTAAAGTACATGTCGAACCAGCTCGAGAAGCGATGCGGTAGGTTCACTCAGTGGATTAGGATTTAAAGTTGCGTTAAAAGTCGAATTTCTCGAAAGCCAGAGTCTATTTGTTCCCAAAGTTGAACCAATTATCTCAAACCAAGGAGGAAAGAACAGTCAGTGTGCGCTGGGAAAATTTAGATTGTGTGTTGCGGCCCCTCCAGCCCCTCAGGACTGAGCACCTCTTATACATCCCTCGATTGCACTGCGCAACTAGATGCGCAGTTGGCTGCATATCTGATCAAAAGGTGCGGGTTGTAAACTATCTTAAATCCCTGCGAAGGTCTTTTCCGGGATTTATTTAATCCAAATAAATACATCCCTAAACTCTATGTGTTATCTTCTACTAAAAGTGGAATCGAACCTCTGCTAGGACTGTCGCAACCGGTTTCTGCTCTCTTAAGCGTCTTCAGGCGACCTCACCTAACCACTCGGCTGTCTTCCACCTCTACGCTCGTAGCTAGCTTAACAGAACTCCTACTTATGCTCAACGCTTTTGTGTAGCACAATTTCTGAGTCTCTACTGCAAGTTTGTAGCGCTTTGTACTAACTCTCTACTTGCAGTAGACTATCTCTTATACGGGTGTCGAAATAATGTAGACAAAAGTTTTTGTGCCCAAATACACGCCAATGTGATGCGAAAACATTAAAAGAAGACGCATTCCTCAAACAAAAATTCTAAAAAAGCTTTGCACAGCAATAGTGTCAGCGAGAAGATACCGATATTTGGCTAGCGGCAACTACCGATTTACCCTTATTTGACTTTCAGGAAACGCGTAAGCCATTATCACGGATCGAAACTGGAGCAGCAAGATTTTGCAGTCAGCCTTTTTTCGATAACATTTAATTGCATACCTCCTTGTTGAACTCAGCTATGGAATCAGCTAATCTCTATTTATTCTTTTGTGTTTTTTGTTTGTTAGGTCTCAAAAACAACGAAACGATTTTATTGCTCTTGCTATGTGCAATGTAAAGTACTTATGAAATTAGCTTGCTATTAATTTAGTTGACTATTTAAATGCATGATACCGATTGATTAATTACGCAACATGCATTAACTCTTGTATAAGTGTTGCAGCATTAGTAAAAATACAAAAAATGGCTTTTTCAAAATTGTTGTGCTGTTGAAGGGCAACGTAAGGTTAAGTGGGAGCTGAAGACGAATTAACTTTTATTTTCTTACGAGTATATCCTACTTACTAGCAGTATATTTTGCAACTTTTTTTTCTACAAGAAGCTCTTATTTAATCAATATACTCAAGAAGCTTTTAAGGAAAAAGAGGAGTTGTAGCCTAGTGACTAGGGTATCTGCCTTATGACCGGGAGGTCGTGGGTTCGAGCCCCGGCTCTAGAAGACAATAGCGAGGCACTTAATCCCGCATTGCTTCAGTCCACCCAGCTGATATTGGGTACCATGCAATTTGAGCTGAGAAAATTTAAGGTGGGTTGTTGCGGCCCCTCCAGCGTGTTAGGACTGAGCAGCTGTACACAGCCCTCCGATGCGTCCAGCAGCTAGCTGCGGCTGTGCCGTGGGCTGCACACCCGGTCGAAAGGTCGGTAGTCTAGCTAAATGAAAAGAAAACCATTTTGATATTTTAATTTGGCTGTTGTAAAAGGTCAGGCGTAACCTTTATTTGCTGCTACCAGAAGAGCTGGTTGAACTGCCCATTTAAGATAGGGCGTTACTTATGGTATCTGAGGGAAGCCTTTTTAGTTTAGATTAAGGGTGCACTGTACTTGCTAGTTGCTAGTATAGCCTTTGTACAATATATAATATGAGTTCTATAAGATTTTTTAAGAATTTTGTGATAATAAAGAAAATTTAGAGCTGCTTACTTCGAGGTGTCAATTTTCTTCTCCATTATTATGCGCATGAGATGTGAAGGAATGCTTTAGCGTGAGATTCAAAGCAATTTTAAACCAGTTGAAACTTCAAATTTGACGCATTGTGTCAACATTCAGCTATAGTGATTACGCAACTCTTCTAAGAGTGAACAAACGAGTCAGTAAAAAGTTGACGAATTAGACAAAAGATATTTTGTAATATAGAGGCTATCTAGGCACACAGATGCTAATACACATAAACACACACATACCCAGAGAAAAAGATTGTTAAGCCCCCTTAAAATATGATTGCTGATTTTTAATAGAAATTCTGCCTACGCTGCTATCAAATTGAACTAAAAACAACAGTAATAAAAGTCTGATTGATAAGAGCTCTAAAGCAAAAATGTGTGCAATGAAAAGCAAACTTCAGGTGTAAGTTTTGTTTGCTACTTTGAGAGCTTGGCACCTTGCTTTCTGCCTAAATTTGGCTGAGAGAATGTTTCGCCGAAATTAGTGTTGGACCGTACGCTAATATAGCTATCTCTAAGCGGTATACGATTTAAGGAAAGAGACATAAAAAAGCTTAAGGAAAGTGTGTGCGAGGGTAGTAATTAGCTCAAGCTACTAGGCATTTAGTCTGAAATTCGTCCATTTTGCAGACATGCACCGACCACCATAAACAGACTGGAATATTGAAATGGCGAGCGAATCATTTTGCTGCTTCTCACACATCTGCTTAAACAAATTAATTATAAAATTGAACTCACAATGCCAATGAAAATATGGCTCTGGGCGTGCAAGTCTGAGCTGTGGCGTATTGCTAGTAGCCCTTGTTCGCCATTGCATTTCAGTGGACGATCACTTCAATGTACATTTACTGTACATTAAGGCACCCTCTGTCCCTCTGCCTTGAACAGAATATTGTATCGGAGGAGGTGGAGTTGCTCCGGGGTAAGGAGAGAGAGAGAAATAGAGAGGGCAAGAGAAAGAGAATGCAGTCCCTAGAATGCACGCAACCAAAAACTGCACACTGAGTTATATATACGCGCTCAACATAAACAACTGCCCAGGTATTTACTTGACCAATCAAGCCTTGTTAGTTCGGTCTGTCTTTCTCTTTTAACCGCTCTCTATCTCTCTTTCCACTAGCTACTCGCTCCCTTTTTACTGCCGCCACTATTTCAGACACTGGAGGCCTTTCTACGAGGCGGTAAAATCTTTTGAGCAGCAGAGCCATTGAGGTTCGCTGAATTCGTGGTCTTACTTGCATTTCGCTCCGAAAGAAACATGCTTCAGATGGCGAGCAGAATGGTGAGTTTCTGATCAGAATTGCTCCCTTAATTTATGTCTAAAGCAGCCACTCAGCTTTACAATCTGTAGACAAGTCATGTTGGAAGCACCTCAACTACTCGTCTCAATTTTACAGGAAATACTGCCTCTTGGACACCTTACCTTGGCAGCTCGACAGACCCTATGGTTACTACTGGCCTCCTTGGTCTCCATGTCGAGTGCACAGATCGAGCAGATCGAGAGTCGACCACTAGACGGGCACAAATTCACCCAGGGTCAAAGCTTTCGCATTGAGTGCCGAGCAGTGACCGGCCAGGAGTTGGCAATCCGCCTGGCCTGCCCCCTCGCCGAATTCGCCTCCGGCGGCCTGGCAACCACCTCCTGCTTTGAAAATTGCGGCCGGCCGTTGTGCAATCAGCCGAACCTAAACGACTGCTCGGCAACTATGCCGGAGCTACTGGCGGCAAACTGTAATCGAACTGTGAGCCAGGTGTCACCCTCGGCCAAAGAAATCGCTATTGTGTACACGTTCAACAAAGTCAATACAAGACACAGTGGAAGCTACATGTGCCAGTTTAAAACAATGCGAAGCAGCTCCTACATCATTGTTGACCCGGTGACCACTACCACCACCACCACCACCACCACCAGGGCCACCACCGCTACCACGGCCACTACCATCACCACACATACGACGGCAAGTACCAGCAGCACGAGTGCAACCACCGCTGCAGCATCCACGGCATCGACTGTTTCTAGCAGTACTACTGGGCATTCGGCTAGTTCTTTGAAAGTGGCGACAACCGCAGCTAGGATTACGGAGAAAATGACGACAGCATCTCCTAAAGTTGAATCCACTATAATAACAAAAGAAAGTGAGTCACTTTGGTTTGAAACAGTCATGTTTGAAAAAGAGAAAGATGAATAATAATAAAGTTCTTACCTTAGCATTTTCTATTTTAAAAAATCGATTTTAAAACAATTCTACATTGAATTTCAAGATCTTTTGACTCTTCCACCGGGCCCGAAAACGCCACAGCCGACAACCAGACAACCTGACGAATTCGTCACTTCAAGGATGCCTTTACTGAAATCGGGCGGATGGTTCTATGCTTCAGTTAGTAAGTTGTTTTCGTATTACACTTGTTATTTTAATGTCTTCTGGAGTTAAGCATTTAAAAAAATTTACTTCGTATCTGAAACTGAAACTGCAGTTGGAACTTTATCCGGAGCGGATGTCATCCTGGTTTGCTTGCTAATTCTCGTGGCCACAGCCTGGTTAATAGGCTTCCTATGCATCCGTTGTCAAGTGCTAACAGACAGATACAGTGAGTTCCAGTTTGTTTTTGATGAAATTTAACGCTCATGATTTTGGATAATTATTCATTTTGGGTGGACTATTGATAACTGGATCAAATGAATTTGCTTTCTGCTCTGCTCTCTTTCTTTTTTTGTAAATAAAAATAGTATGCTTAATCTAAGAGACTCTTGAGCACACATCTTCATCTTCTCTAGCTATCTCGTCACGGGGCCGAGTACACCCTAGGTAGATTCCGGGTTGGCTCTCACGAAGCCCTCAGAAAGAACCTGATGCATAGTTAGGGTCTCAGGCACAGAAGGTGTTCGCAGCTATTCAATCCGCTTTCTTTAGCAACTCATCCTCTATCCCAAATTTCTTTGTCCTCCCTCTTGATCGCAAAGTTTTTTTTAATTTATAACTAGTTCCACCACTTCTACGACAACAGAATTCGTGAAACCCAACGGCGGTTGCTGCTGCTCCTCGCTGCTCTGCCTGTGTCACCAGCAGCAGCAGCGGCAGCAGCAGGACGCCAAACATCAGCAACGGTTGCTTACCGCTAATGGCGGTCTGCGCAAGTTTGCCGAAGAGGAACGCCAACGAGGCGCGGCTCGTCTAACTGCCATGCATATGAACGCACCGACTGCTGCGACGTCGGCTCACTCGGTCAGCTCCGGGCAGGTCTACGCAGAGCCCGACGGTGCCAGCTACTATAGTCCTGACGGCGGCGACGGTGGAGAGCTGCAGCATCCGCTAGTACTGGCTGGCGGCGGCGGCCATCCCAGCGACGACCCGTACTACCGACTTCAGCAGGACTTCGACGATCCGCTTGTCCGCGGGGGCTACGGTACGAATCCGAGGAGCACGTTCTTTCCGCGCGATCAAACCGGCCGACATTCGTTTCACAACGCCACTCCGGCGGCCAGGCAGCGCCCGGCCATTCCGCGGGACATGATTCTCTCCGGCGGTGCGAAGGAGGACGTCGACGCCGAGGCTGAGGCGGCAGCCGAACTGGTCGCGGCCGCGGTCGATCCCGTGATGACGCGTGACGATTTCCGACGTCAGATGGAGCAGCAGCGGCGTGAGATTGCCAGCCTGAGGCAGCAGCTGCGGAACTCGCAACTGCAGCTGAACCAGCGCGCTTCATCAACAGCGGCTTTGAGACAACAACAGCAGCAGCAACCGCAGCAGCAACCGCAGCAGCAACAGCAACAGCAACAGCCGCCAACACCGTTATCGTCGCCAACCAGTGGCGAGTATGACCTTCTTATGCGGACTTCGGCAGCAGATGCCCTACCGCCGTCTCCGCTGACGCCGCCACCGCCGGCTCAGCAGCAGCAGCAGCGGCAGCAAAAAAGTTCGCACGGGGCACCTGCCGCACTGCAAACTTTGCCAAATGATACCGACGAAGACTTGCCGCCGTTGCCTCCGCCGCCGATGGCCTCGGACTCGGACAATGTCGAAAATTCTAGAGGCTCTCTGGGGAAGGCATACGGAACTGGGCAGCGGTATTAGTTAAGCATAAAATCATGCCTATGGGGTAGCTAGCTAAATACTGCGCTGTGAAATCCATTGAGCTTAAAATACGTGCTTGCACACTTGCCGAAGCTGAGATAATGTTATTAATTTCAGTTGCTGAGTTGCTTTAATTGAGGCAATTTGTTTCAGCAACTATAATTTTTTGCTCTACTTTTAGCTGTTTTTAGAATTATTTGTCATGCTTATTTTTACTCCCTGACGTGTACTTTTAGTTCTTAAAAAGTACGTGACTGTACATTATTGGGTGCACTTGGAGAACATTAAGGGGCGCTTTTATTGATTTTTTAAATGTTTTTATGATTTTTTAACGTTAATAATGTATTTAGCAAATGTCACACGGTTTTATTTCTTCCCATTTCTACATGACTTTGTACATATCTATACACCAATCGGCTTCTATTTAGCTAGCTAAATATTATGAGTTTGTTAGTTTGTCATTCAATCTTGAAGCTCTGGTCTCGCAACCTTTGCTGTCTTTTCCCCCAATTTTCCATCATTTCATAATTTCATTTAATTTAGCTAATAAATGTCCTCCACTTATATTGACTCCTTTTGTCCTTCTTTACTCCATCTGTTTCTATGACAGTCTTGTTTCCAATCTTTGGTTACAAGGTTTTAAGACAACGAAATCTGTTTTTTTCTGATTTCAAGCACCCAAAAAACAAGGGATGAAAACTAAATAACTTTGGTTTAAGAATCACAAGTTTTTTTTTCAAAAAAACAAGAACCGAACATGATAGTTTCGTGCAGACGATATCTTGATAATGTCTCCCCGAGGACGCTTGATGGCATTGTGTGCGCTAGGACAGACTGTTTCTTTGACCGATTTTGACCGATATCTTTAAGATTTTTTTACTGATAAATCTTCCTCAAAATGACTGTAAACAAAATGAAACCGAGAGCATGGTTTCCCATACACCATGTTTCCTGCTGCTTTGAGCAATTATTTTAATTTTGGTCGTCATTTTCCGCCTATTTTTTCAGTTTAGTCAGTAGGAGACCGACCCTGAAGAGAAGTTTACCTGTTTTTTAATCAATTTCTTCAACCAGCGAAGCAGAAATTTCGTCTCAATTATCCAGAATGTCTGGTTCGACTTGTTTGGGTAAAACTTCAGAGCTCTTCTGCGTTTTCTGTTTTTGTTTGGCGGCAAAGTCTATTGGTACTACCGCTACTGACCAAAATGCTTTCTATGAAAACATGTTTTCCCATCTGTTGAATATTAAAGTGCTTCTAAGGGAAATACGCCTTGTTTTGTAGGGCTTTATAGAAAAAATTCATCGATAAAAATCTCCGTCGAGTATATATAGTAGGTTGTAAAAGATGGGAAGAGACAGCACTGAGTAGGGAAGAGACAGCAATGAGTAGGGAAGAGACAGCAATGAGTAGGGAAGAGACAGCACTGAGTAGGGAAGAGACAGCACTAAGTAGGGAAGAGACAGAACTGAGTACGGAAGAGACAGCACTGAGTAGGGAAGAGACAGAACTGAGTAGGGAAGAGACAGCAATGAGTAGGGAAGAGACAGCACTGAGTAGGGAAGAGACAGAACTGAGTAGGGAAGAGACAGCAATGAGTAGGGAAGAGACAGAACTGAGTAGGGAAGAGACAGCACTGAGTAGGGAAGAGACAGCACTGAGTAGGGAAGAGACAGCACTGAGTAGGGAAGAGACAGCAATGAGTAGGGAAGAGACAGCAATGAGTAGGGAAGAGACAGAACTGAGTAGGGAAGAGACAGCACTGAGTAGGGAAGAGACAGCACTGAGTAGGGAAGAGACAGCACTGAGTAGGGAAGAGACAGAGGTCAGACATAGAAGGGAAGGGTGGGTAGGGAAGCGATAAATTTGGATAAGGACTAGATGACGCTAAAAATGAATACAGAATCATTAATGGAGAGTCCATGGTCTTACAGCTAGCACTGATTGGCTGGATAAGCTATGCGAGCGCACTACATAAAACTTGTACCATTTGCTGGAATAAATTTGCATAACGCATTGTTTGCCTACCTGCCAGACGCCAGCACAAACAGAGAGACTTTTGGATCGACATGCTCTGCAGAAAGTAACCCACAGCCGCTAGCCAATCGACTTGGTGATTTCGCGTAAATAAGATGCAGAGCTTACTGTCAGGCGTCGTCTGTTTTTCCTGAGGAATGCAAATTTACTCGCCGCCGAGAGCAAACCTAAGTACATCGAGTCAAATTGAACCCTTGACGTTAGAAAACCGATCGCTGAGAGCCTTCTGAGCCGGATGAGCCGAGACTACTCGGCTGCCGAGACAGATGGCTTAGCGGCGGACCAGCTGACTAAAGTCATTGGAGGCTACACGATTAAGCAGAACTCGAACGAGCTAAATCAATCGAAAATGGAATCGAAGACTCTTGAGTCTGCAGAGGTATATACGAGTTGATGGCTGTTTCCTGCGGCTATCGAAGAGCTTTTTATCCACAAATCATGCTTCATAACGAATAAAAATTAATTTAATAACTGACCTTTACACAAGACGTACATAAAGGCCCACGGCGACCTAAACACTAGGCTACAACTCCACTTAAGAATTTTTAGCTTTTTTATAGAGCCCACATACCCATACATATACGCATAGAAGGTCAAGGTCAGTTCAAAGTGCATACATGTAGCGGGATGAGACCAAGCCATAAATAAAAAACACAGACAACGATGGACCAATTAGAGTCTAAATTTGCAATCAGAAATTCACATTATTCATAAACGTTTTATCTCAGAATCAACCATCGCAGCAGCAGCAGCAGCAACAACCGCAGATTGAGCTTCACCAGTTGAACAGTCAGAAAGCGCTTTTCGCGGAGTTCGCCAAGCACACCACTGCTCACGGAGTCGGAAACCTGGCATCCAGCGGCATTAGACGGGTGGTTTGGATCTGCATCCTTGGGCTAGCCATGGCAGGCTTCCTGGTTCACTTCAGCGAGCTGGTCTCGCGCTATCTGCAGTTCCCAATTAACACAGAGATTGACGAGGAGGGAGCTGAATTCGAGATGCCGGATGTGACTCTGTGCCCCAATGACTACGCGAGTCACTATTACGCGGTGAGACGCATTAAGCTAATGCTCTTAATAATGCACAATGTTATTCGGTTAGGACCCACTGAGAACTTGAAAATGCACCCAGGAGAGATTTTCGACACCCTTGATATTCGAAGCCTTGTGCCAATCGTCCCTAAAAAAACAAGAAGGTAATTCTGAAAGCGAACAGATACAGCGCGCAAATTTCTAGTTATAAGGCTTTTTAAATGCTTTATGCCTTAGGTGGCGGGTTCTCATTAGTGCATTATATCAACACAAGCCTAACATACGAATTAACGCATCAAAAACTCCGCCAAAATTTATGTTGTCCAAAGAAGCCACGAAAGCATCTTTGATCTTTGGTATGAGAGGTGGACGCAATATCGGACGCTCTTTGCTTTTATTCATGATTTTGACGCCAAATGAAAAATTTAAACTCCAAACTATTCACCAGAATGTTAACATCGCGAACAAGTTCGGCACCAATCGAACTCTGTACGAGATTCCATTCGACGTGGCTCGAGTTTGGCACCTATTGAAAAATGAGACAACAGCTATGCCGCTGCACCCGTACAGCAGCTATTGGGATGCGCGGCTGTCTCTGAAGCAGGTGGCCTACAGGTAATTGAGCGCAGGCTGCAGCAGGCAAATTAACTGCGAGTTTCATTACTGGATTTCTGATCAAAAGCTTCTATTTTCATCCCCACTCAAAATGTTCGATCCTTCAGAAACAAGTCGTTCACCTCCGCGCACGAGATAATCGTGTACTGCCGGTACAACTCGATACCGTGCAATTATCGCAACTTCACCGTCTACAAAGACAGCACGCTGTTTCTGTGCTTCACATTTCAACCGGAGAGCAGGCGTCTGGTTCGCAGCGGCTCAGGCGGCGGCCTCAGCCTGGTGCTGTACAACTCGGCCGAGAGTTTCCTGACAGAGCGGGAGCAACTGTTCCACCTGCCTGGCTTCCTGGTGTCAGTGCATCCGGCTGGTACGGTGGCTGACTTTGAGAAGTCCGCATTTTTGGCGCCGCTGCGTCACGTCACAGCGGCGGAATTGCGGATGAGGTACAACTACAAGGCAAGATACCGCAGTATTTTTTGGGGTTGAAGGATTTCTTAAATCAAATAGCATAGACATAAGGCATCAATACCTCTTGATGACGACCTATTTCTGGTACGTCTGCAGGTTGCGAAAGCAGGTCTTTGAACAATGAAAGGAAATCTCTAAGTAGTTTATCACCTTCGCATCTGGCTCTTAGGTTGATCGAAACAGTCAACCATGCGTGGGGTCGAGGCCTCCAGTCACCTACGTGACGGATTTCTCCCGACCTTGGACTTCGGCAGAGACTCGACAATTCGCTACCACCCAGGAGGACTGTCTGCAGCAGGTCAGACAGGCGGAATTTGTCGCTCAGTGCGGCTGCTTTGCCGATCACATCGTGGTGACCAAGGACGTCTTCGATCGGTTCAGGTCATGTCACGAGCTGCCCGAGGAGGTCTTTTTCAGGTTTGGAAACTTGTCCTGCGACTTTGATCGAAATACGAGTAGTTTGTAGCTTCGCAAGGACTTGTATAATTCTAATTACGGTCGAAAGTCAAATGTTCCTGGGTCTCAACGTCTTACTTGCCCTCTTATTAGACATTAGGCATCGTTAGGCATCTTAATTGAATCTACGAGCGTACTTTGTCATTTTTTATTACAGAACATAAAAAATATCTCAACTCATCGTAAATTTCAGAGACATTTATGTTGCGTTCCATCTATCAGGAGACTCGGCATGGTTCTACTACACAATCAGCAACGCGTCCGGGGCTTACGTTAGACTGGATGATTTCATTTTCCGAGATCATTGGTCTGAATTTAAACGCCCACAGGCTAACATTCGCTGCTTCTACGATGTGAAGAATCGACAAGATACTGTCGGAATCGAGTAAGCTGTTTAATTGCTCATCAATAAGTTCATTCATTTATTCTTTGTAGCCGAAGAAAAAGTCACACTTCTTGGTGTACTATTGGAACTATTTTTAAATACTTAACATTTATTTACAGAGTTAACTTAATCATTTTCACTTGCTATTCCTGAACTTATGAGCCTGCGCTCAGTCGATAATTTCATGGGTCATACAAGCCATATCTTTGCTCATAGAACTCATTAGTGCTTTGTTCTCAACACCTTTGAGAGGTTCAAAGCAGACAGGTGCAGATAGCTAGAAAACCAATAATGAACTTGTAAATAAACTTTTCCTCAAAGCCATCCCCTGTTTCCACCAATTATCACAGAGCATCAAGCTGTTACGAAGAGTGCGTCCAAAAGAAGTACACATTTGCGACTGTATCTTACGGTTGGCCTTCGAACCGATCGGTGTGGTCCGGCACCACCGGCTCCCCGCTGAAGGCTGTCCGTCTTTACATCCAGGAGCGCTTGGCCGAACTCAAATCGCCAGTCTGGCAGAAGGCCCTGGACAATCTCAACAACGAGTTGAATGAAAACTACGCCGTGTTAGACATTCATCCGCCATCGATTCGAAGCTCCGTCTATAGGGAAGATTTCGCCTTCCCATTGAGAAATCTGTTTAGTGATTTTGGCGGCATTCTTGGTGAGGAACTATTTCTAGTACTACTGTACGAGCCATTTGAAACTTTCTTCTCAAATATCCCCATAAAAACCGAACCTACCTGTCTTGCTTTCTTTCCAAAGGCCTTTGGATTGGCATCAGCGTAATCACTGTTGTTGAATTTCTTGAATACGCCGCTCTGTCTCTCTGGCTTGTGCGCAAACGTTTGCGAAAGTTACGCCAAGAGAGACGACAGCGCAGCGGGTCAAGCCAAACTGTGCGGTTGCGGGTGCCCGAGATCGCGACTGTGACGAGCGGGCTGGACTTCAGCAGCCAGTTTCACCAGCAACAGCAAAAATGGACTTTCGGAGCCAGCAGCACTTTCCATGAGGAGAAAGAGAGAACGAATTTCAGCACAGTCTACGTGGACCTATTTCCAAAGCAAGCCCCGCAAAAACAGTCGGCCAGTGCGCTTGCTGTGGACACTAACGAAGATTCATCGCTGAATGCTATTCAACATAAAGAAGCCTGGATACAGAAGCTGTTCGGCATCTGAACGAGTGCAGATAATCCAAATCACTCTCCGATGTTGTCTACCATTGAATAAGCGATGATAATGTGAGGAAGTGACTGGCTTCTTATTTCCTTTAGAAGCCAGCTATACAACGTGGCACTACTATTTGTACTCATTAGAAAACTATTACAATTTCCAAACCAATATTTTTTTATTCACCAAAAACAACTATTCAATTAAATGTATTAGCTATTAGCTTTTCATGTAAGAAGTCCACCAGTAACTTCTAGAGTTATTCTGGCATGATTAAAGTTGGATTTAAGGCCAGAAAATGTATTTTGCGTTCTACTTTCTTTATTTTTACTAATATTTGCTCTGCATGCAGCCCTAGCTTTGATAGCGGACGGTGATGAAGCGCATTTCTGGACTTCATTATCCCCTCCAACACTAGAATTATTAGTCCTGCATATTCAGTGCGCGGTTTCTAAGCAAGCACCCGGGTCTCTCAGTAAGACTCTGCATGACTCATTAATTATTCAGCAGGTAGCTTATGTCCCAATGCTTCATCATAGGATTATAATGAAAGATGATATTTTCTTAAATGATATGAAGCCAAAGTAAAAGCGATGGAAGAACCAGAAGCAGGGTCAAAATACATTAAAAGCTCTCTGTTACAGCATGACCCCAGTTTTGAAGGTTTGTTTTTGTGCAGCTTTTTAGTATCGGAGTTACACGATCGTATCTTAAAATGTCGAGATTTCAACTTACTGCATGTGGGCGCCTAATGTGACTCATTCACTAGGAAGTTGCGCTGAGAGAGGTTCAGAGAGGAATGAGATTAATAGAGAGAGAGAGGCTGATGGTGGACGGTTACTGTGGAGCAACAACAATAGACATGAGCAGTGCTCAGCAGGCCTCACCCTTGTCTTCCCAGTCATCAAGACCATTCAAAGACAGGAAATCTTAGGAGTGTCCCTATTCATTATTAACTAGCGACTACTGAATATTTGATGAGGCTAGTGTAGTCTTAAAATCCAAGCCTTATCTGGATCTATCCTGCTGGTTTGAAAATTTATTTTTTGAAACGCGGGGCAACCGTTAGCTTGGTTTCTGATTTTAATCCTGGAATTAGCTGACAATAAAAACTAAAACGCAAAAGCAGACTTTACAGAAAAAACATTAGAAAAGTTTTGATTGGTTTCGCTAACGCGACATCCATAATGTCGCCTGTACGAACTGTGGTAGTTGCCAGGACTCTTCTGGTCTTTGGTCTCCTGGTCTACAGCGCATCTGGCCAGTTCGTGCTGAGTTTCGATTCTTCCACTCCGATTGTGGTGAATGAGAACGACAGATTCAGTGTCAGCCTCAAGCCAACCGGCACGCCGATTGACGATGTGTACGCCGTGGTTCAGGTGAGTAGCCAGGCCAAGAGCCGTGAGCCTTAGCGAGTGTGAATAGCTTCCAGTCGATCAGCATCGCCATCTTAAGGCACGGAAAATTATCGAAAAACGATATAATGTTGAAATAGAAGTCTAAAAAGTCGGATAGATGAATTTACCTACAGTGATAGACAAGATATTAGAGGGTCTATTCAGTAGTCTTTGTACAAAGAAAGGTCGTAAGTCCACTTGGGTTAAAACGTAAAAAGGGCGAAATATCTAGACATTTCCAGGTAGGCACCTCACTGATATCTAGTGTATTTTCCTAAGGTACCACGAGGTAATTTGTGACAGCCCAAATATCTGGGTATACACTTAATGTTTTTTCTCCATGAAAGTTGTGCGACGTTTAGCCATAATTTTCCAAGAAATTTGACGAAAACTGATATTGCAGATCGCCAATACAGCTGCGGCTGGTGACTTCTTTGGCACCTCCTATCCGGTTGTATTCTACGCTGGTGTGACGCCAAGCCTACAGACGGTCACCTTTACAACCGTCAACGATGACATCCCGGAGGATGATGAGACTTACACGATCTCGCTGACGGTGCGTGGCACGGCCACCCTAGTTGCACCGACAACAGTCAACGTTACCATCTTGGCTAATGATGATGCTTACGGGATCTTTTCATTTAAGTCGGTGAGCGATCTCTTTTTGATAGTTATTCAATTCTTATGCAACTTTTACTGAACTAAACTGGTTGGATAGTTAAAGTAACTTTGGCGTTTAGATAATGCCCCGCTACTTTATTTTTACACCAAAAGTAATCTCCTTATTATCCAGCCTCGGCAATCCTGGGTTCGCGAACCGGCTACAGCTGTACCAACCATGGTCAGTTTAGAGATTATTCGCGATCGCGGGCTATTCAACAGCGTCCAGCTCGGTTTCCGGGTGGATGGTGCCGCTAATCCGGATGCCACGCCTGGTTTGGACGTTGGACCGGCCGAGGGACAGCTTCTGTTCACCGCTGGAGTGTTCAGTTTAATGCTACAACTTCAGGTAGGTTTCGAATATCAATTCTCTGCGCATTCTAACATGTGCAACCTTGAGTGAGACATCCATGGGTTTTCAGGTCTTGCCCGACGTGACACCTGAGAACAATGAGACATTCACGGTCACTCTAAGCATACTAGGCAGCCGAGGCAAGCTTTTGCCAGAGGCGAGCTCCTACTCGGTCACAGTGCTGGCTAACGATGCTCCAGTGCGATTTGAATTTGTAAGTTTATTTTCACAGGGTTACTTGCCCAATTACCGATTGGGCTTGTCAACACATTGTCAACACTCTTATTTACGCATTAAAAGGCTCAATACAGCGTAAACGAAACTGACCGCGATACCAACTACCGCATCGCTGTACTACGCGGCTACTCAACCTCCGGCAGCTCTATCGGTCCCGTAGATTCTTCAGCCAGCGTAGCCGTACGTGTTGGCAGCGACGGTCAGGCCGGGCTCTTCAGCGACTATCGGGCGATCAACCAAACGTTAGAGTTTGCAGCCGGCGAGACGCGCAAGGATATCTCTGTGACCGTGCTTGCTGATGAAATTCCGGAGCCCGTAGAAGACTTTTCGTAAGTTTCAGTATTTCCAAATATGCTTTAATTTCGGCGATTTAAGAGCAGCGAACTTGTTAGCGTTAATCAGGTTGCATTACAGTGTAATTTAAGTTTTTTTAGTTTATTCTTAATTTCTCAAACTAAATTAGGTCCCTCATTGAATTGCTCCCAAAAAATTTGTATGAGACTCATTAAAAGAAATTGCTAACTTTCCAGGTTAACCCTAGTGGACCCCTCGGGAGACGTGGTAGTCCAAGAGCCTCAAACCACAAAAATTCTAATTAACGCGAATGATGATCCAAACGGCGTCCTTGAGCTGTTTACTAACGTACCCGGTCGGCCTGGATATTATACGATCGACGAGGATTCGGCCAGCACTTTCACGGATTTTAAGGTTGGTTGCTACTCATCTTTCTGACCGCTATACACTCTTATGCTACATGATTATGCGCAATTATATACTTAATATAAACTGTACCTGTGTACCAGCCATAAAAAAGTACGAGCGTACATAAGTTTATGAGTTTGTAAGTTACTCAGTTCCAAATCAAATCAAACTGCGTTAATTATAGGTTGTGCGCAGCGGTGGTATCTATGGTACCGTATCAGTAAGCTGGCTTCTCCAGAGAGTCAACAACAGCGATTCAATCTCCAGCGACATAGGACCTAGTGAGGGTACTGTTACACTCGACGATCGAGTGCGAGAAGCTAGAATTACACTTCAAATTGTACAGGACAATGTGCCGGAGCCTGCAGAGGCCTTCAGGATTTCTCTGTTGGCAACGAGATTGGCTGGTGGCGCTAAGCTAGGTGGCATCACAACAGGTGTGCTAGTAGTGCAAGACTCTGACATGGCCTATGGTTTAGTGTCATTCTCTACACCGGACCAGCAAGTGCTGAAAAGTGTAAGTAAAAATGGCTTTATCAACTAAATCGAACTTGTCTGACGCCCTATTTTTGGAATTACCGTTGCAGAAAGAAACGCCGCGAAAGCTAGAATTTCGATTGATTCGTACTGGTGGCACTCTCGGGGCCATTCAAATTTTGATGGATGTCACTTACTCAGGATCCAGCTCGCCGAACGCCTCAAGTGAGTTTGGTGTCAAAACGATTACAAAAACGATAAACTTCTAAAACAAAAATTTCACACGAAAATTATTTTTTAAATCTTAATTTAGCAGTCGTCGCCGCCAGCCTACCCATAGTCGTTCCAATGGGCATTGGTGAAGCAACGGCACTCGTGCAAATCCCATTGACCGAGCGGGCCTTCCTTCACGTTGGCGAGACTTTCAATGCCAGATTGTTAAATACAAGCTATATTCAACCGGTTGGTAGTTTGCCAGCCTACAACAGTCCTCGCCTAGGCGCCCGTCTGGAGACCAGCGTCCTGGTGGCTCCGGGGGACGCCGATGGCGAGGTCGGCTTCGCTAGCATTGGCGTCATTCTGGCCAATGAGCCTGGCGACGGAGCAGCCAGCAGCTTCGTTCCAATTCGCTTGATTCGCGAGGGTATGAGCGGAGCGGCGGTGATCTACTGGAATGTCACGAGTGTTGGTCCAGGCGTGACGGATTCGGATACAGGGCCGCGATCTGGACAGATTAATTTAGCTGCTGGTGAGACGCAACACCTAAATTTCAGATTATTTAATGTAATTTAAGCGTTTTTAGGCTACAAAAAGCTTGAATATAAATTTTATACCGCCCTCTAGGTCAAACTTCTGCGGACCTTGTCTTCGAAATAAAGCCAGACGATGTTCCTGAAGTCGACGAGGATCTCACAATTCAGCTGACTGATGTAGCACCCGCTGGTACGCAACGATTGAAAGTGAACTATTCATCAATCGTGCTTAGAATTCGTGCCAACGACAATCCTGGTGGCATATTTAGTTTTGCCAGCTTCATGAGTGACCACTATGTAATGAGGGAGGAAGGCAGCCCTATCAATGTCACAGTTGTTCGCACTGGCGGGGCGCTAATGACAGTTTTAGTGGACTATTCTGTACAGCCGGGTGGAGATGCACAGTTCTACGGTGGAAATAATGTGCTGCAGTTCCTGCCGGGTGTACACTCGCTTAGCGGAACGCTGATGGCTAGAGGCGACAACATCCCTGAGGTAACTTTGAATATTCACTAAATATAGTAATTCAGTACTTTTCGTCAACTAAGCATGAATTTACAGAACCAATAAAAATATTGTCAAATTCGCAGCTGGAAACGAATTACATTCTGAGCCTCAGTGGACATAATGGTGAATCAATTTCCATCGGGTCAAAATCAAGAATCAACATCACAGTGCCAGCAAATGACGATCCATACGGAGTAGTGGAGTTTCATGCCTCTAGCCTTCTTGCTAACATTAAGGAAAGCAAAGGTAGCGACATTCAGATTGCTCGCCTAGTTGTGGCTCGCAATCGTGGAGCGTTTGGAGAAGTGACTGTGCAGTTCCGGGTCTCTCCGGACAACACATCGGATCTCAGTCCAGTCAGTGGGACAATAGTCTTTGAAAATGGTCAGGCCCAGGCGATTCTACCCATTCAAAGCCTTCCAGATGATGTAAGTTAGTTTTTTTGCTGAATTTTTTTAAATGAAAGATAAAAGTAGGCAATGTCACTTCCTTTCATCCCAGCTCCCTGAGGATCAAGAGCAGTTTTCAGTTACTCTATTTAATGTAACCGGTGGAGCAAGTCTCGGATCACGTGCGCAGGCCTTTGTCTATATTGATCAGAATGATAGTCCGGTCTACTTTTCGGGTAAGAAAATCAAAATAAATCTATTGACTATAAAAAAGGAAAAGTGCTTACATCTATAAACACCGTAATGCGAGCTAATTTGGGTGGGCATCTATTGTCTATCGTTTATTTAAATTTTAGCGCCAAGCACTTTGCGAGTTAATGAGGGCCAGAGCGCCAGCTTCACCGTGGTACGCGACGGCAGCCTGTTAGAATCCGTTAGCATTAGCTACAGGACAGTGGACATCACTGCCTACTCAGGCCTCAATGATTACATCAGTGCCAGCGGCGTCCTAGTCTTTAACAGCGGCCAACGTCAGCAGCGACTATCAGTGCAAACTCTAGATGACAGAGCGCCGGAGGGCGACGAGACGTTTCGCATTGAATTGTACAATCCAGTTGGCGATATTGTGCCCTACAACCAAAAAACAGCAACAGTTGTTATCGCTGCCAATGATGGCGCCTCTGGAAGCATTTCTTTTTCCAGTCCAGTCATTAAGACAGTTAATGAAGGCTCCTCTGTGTCATTCGAGTAAGCAAATCTTTTAGCTAGATGTATGTTAACTAACAGCGAGAAAACTTATTTAGGACTCTATGTCCTATTCAATTGATCTGAGTGCCAAACAATTTCACTGTATACTTTAGTAAAGTTGTACGAGCGACATTACATAGCAATGAAAAAATTAATCTAAACTGTCCTTCATACAGGGTAATACGCGAGGGCGGTATCTTTGGCAACGTCAGCATACACTGGATGATCGCCCTTAACGGTACTGAAGAATCAGTGACTGACGGCACCGAATTTGAATTTGGTAGTGGCGTGCTGACTATGCCAGATGGTGTCGCCAAGGTTCCGCTCATCATTATTCCTCGGAGCGACAATGTTCCAGAATTTGAGGAGGAATTCTCCGTTACGATTTACAATCTTAGTGGTAAATATACACCGTAAAAGAAATACACAAAAAGTCGAGATAAACTAGGCTTTACTTAGATTTACTTATAATCGCAGGAGGAGCATCTCCTGAAGAAAAGCCGGTGTTTGGGTCAGGTCCCACTCAGGCGTACATCATAGTGCCGCAAAACGATGACCCCTATGGCGTGATGTCGTTCGATCAGGCAACATACTCGGTGCCAGAGGATGCCTATCCAGGACACGCAGCAACGACGCAGCTCACTGTTATGGTAAATCGCTTGCAAGGCCGGTACAGTGACGCTGATGTGTCCTGGACAATCCTGTCACAGTCAGCATCCAGCCTGCCGGCTGTGCTCGACTTGCTGTTTCTTGGACTGCGTCACGCCAGCGTGATGCTTGCGGACGAAGCCAAAAGAATTCCGGGAACCGGAACGCATGTCCTGGAATTTTTCAATGTACCTGGTGAGTTCAGAAAAATTAATTGAAGTTGCAAAACAATGCTTTACTCTACAGAGGTGTAACGTTTAATCAATTTTTTCTAGGCAGCTTAGTGACTGTGCCGGAAATCTACCAGCCAAATACGACAACCACTATGAATTCAGCCAACGGTTTCGCATTCAGCACGGCTCTACAACTGAAACAGTCAATTGGAACCTCGTGCTTGCTTTCGAAATTCTTTCGTAGCAATGGCACCGACCTGTATGGCTTTTACATTAGCGCGAATGCGACGAGTTTTAGTGTCACCTTCCGATATTGGTCCTTATTTCGAAGGGTAAGTCTAATTTTAACTAAAACCCACTGCCTCCAATTACCTCCAATTGCCTCCAACTTTACGCTAATCGAAAGGGGGAACAAAGATCTTTCTTAAAAAGCGTATAAAATAAAAAACTAGGTTTTTAATAATTTGTGCAAACGTGTGCTTGCGCTGCGTGTGTGTGAGTTAAAATTCCTAATTTTATATGGCGCCAAGTAAAGAAGGCTAGAAAGAAAAGTCCAAGTAAGCTCAAGTCCCAAGGAGATGATTTTTAAGAATGAACAAATGAAGCGCAAAAGTCTAAAGCAGGAAGGACTAGTAAATGTATTTTATCAAAGTGTTTTATTAACAAATGCAGGCAGTACAGCTCACTGGCTGGACCTCCTCAACAATACTGGACGCCAGGTGGCACTACTTAGTTGTTAACGTTTTCGGTGGCCAAGCTTCGTTCTTTTTGGACGGCACCAGATTTTATCAGGGCGCGCTGGAGTCTGCAACGATAATGGACGATGAAGGTGAGATGTACGTCGGTGCGGCGGCAGGTCAGATGCATCGCTACATCGGCTACCTGCAGGATGTCAGGCTCTACTCAAGAAAGTTGGAGAATAAGTGAGTGGTGTATTACATTTTGGTGCCATAAAGCTGAAAAATGTGCAGCAAGGCCTGATCAGCCGATGAATAATCTAGTATCTATTCCTAGTAGCCTATCGATTTTGGTTCTGAGCCCAATGCTTTAATTTGATTGAAATTCTTTAGTGAAATCGCCGAGGTCAGCTCTTACCCGGCTAGCGCTGATGTGACGCCAATATCCGGCTATTTGTCCTTCCCGACCGACCTATGGAACAGCTCCATAACTTTGGCCGCTGTTCAAGACGCGATCGCCGAACCAGACGAATATTTCACGCTGCGACTCTTATCAGCAAAAGGTGGCGCGCGTCTGTCGCCCGCCGGCCAAAGTTCTGATCTAGTTGTGCTAAAGAGTGACGCAGCAAACGGAATTTTTGGATTCGTTGGATCGTGCGTGCCTCCAGTGTCCTTCAATGAGTCCACGACATTTTCCTGTTCCGTTCAAAGGCTTGGTAAGAGCCGTTGTGTTGCGTCAGAGTAAACTTCTTCCGTAAAGTATAAAATGTAATTTGCTTAACTGTCATCATGATTCAGGCGGTAGCTTTGACTTGGTAAACCTTTTCTGGGAGGCTCGTCTGCCCAATCCTAACGGCACCGGCTGGTGGTCTGACGCCGGCTTGCAGTTTGTCAACTCATCCGGCTTCATCAGTTTTGGGCAAGGTGAAAGGCTAAAATCGTTGACAGCCACTCTGATTGATGATCAAGTTCCGGAGTTAGCTGCTCAGGCGATTTTCGTCTTGACGGAAGCGGTTTCGGGCGATGGACAGCCTGGCAGTACCAATGTGTCTGGTGAGAGGCTAATTAAGGTTTAATCAGATGTTTTAGAGTTTCTTGTGCCTATAAAGCTTGCCGTTTTTTAATGCATTCGGTGCGTTATATTACGAGCGTAATGTTAAATGGCATCGGCCTTTACTACAGGCGCTTCAATTGATCCGAACAAAAGTTGGACCAACGTTACAATCAGTGAAAGCGACTATCCTTACGGCTATCTGCAGTTCATGACGGCCCTGCCGGACCCACTGCCGAGCATCATACCGGCTGAGTTCGTACAGCCTCACGTTAGCGTCAGAGAGGAAGTCGGTTTTGTTAGCTTATTAATAGCTCGGGCTCAAGGTTTGTTCACTTTTGCAAAAATGATGTACCTAGCTTGATAACCCATAGGCCGCAGTTTTTTGCTAAGAATGCGCTCGCATTCAAGCGTCCCTTGAGAGACTGCTTGTGTATATTTCTCTTACTCACAGACGACACTGCACAAGAGGCCGTTGGGACCATTCCCACTCCCTTTCACTATATTTCGCTTAGCCGACGCCTTACAAGCAAGCGGTTGTCTTGTTGTTGTATTTTCGTTTTTTTTCACAAACTAGGCATGATCGGCACAATATCTTGCGAATGGCGCACTAGAGACGGTACAGCAACTAGCAGCGGCGACCGGCCAGACTACCGAGCCGACGGAAATCGCGTCCAGTTCACGCCAGGCAGCCAGTTTGTCAGATTTAACGTTACAATTTTCGACAATGCTGAGCCAGAGGACACTCGAGTGTTCTACGTTGAACTGCTAAATCCGATCGGTGGAGCCGGCCTTGGACCAGCCTCAACCATTGCGGTAAGCATCGAGAACTCCGACTCAGCTTTTGGCGTCTTTGGCTTCGCACCTATGTCCATGGTCATCTACACTGATGAGGTTTCCAATGGGACCGCTTTGTTTACGGTAGGTATTTCCCACTAGTTAAAGGCTCAACTACCATAAAAAACTTATGTGAGCGTAAAATGGGACAATCCTACGTACCTCAAAGGTTACAAGAGCCGGTGGTACGTTGCGTTCTGTTACAGTCTACTGGCAGTTTTCATCGGATCCTGGCAACGATCTGATGATGCTCAGTGGAAGCGTACATTTTGCAGCTGGTCAAACCGTTGGATACTTTACGGTTGGCATTGTGGATGACGCTCTGCCGGAAGTTGACGAAAGTTTTACGGTCAATCTTATAAATGCATCCTTGGTAAGAATCGCTTTTTCGATCAAGCTGAAAATCTGAAAACTAAAATAGGCGAAAAATCAATTCATGGCTTGTAAAATTTCTTTCAGGGTACAATCGATCCAAAGAAAGCTCAAGCGACATTGATAATCCGAGCAAATGACAACCCTTACGGGGTATTCTCTATCCCAGATGCGTTCAGGCCAATTCGAGTTGAAGAAGCTGCAGCAAGTAAGTTGATCAGCTCAGAATCAATATGATTTTTAATAGTGTAAGCGCAGAAGCCCATATCAAAACATCATTGCAGCTGTAAGCATTGGTATCACACGGAGTGGAGGCACCATGGGCGCTGTTCGGATCTCCTATCGTACGCTCTCTCAAACTGAAACGTTCCCATTTCTGCCGTTGGTTGCTGACAGAGCAACCGAGAACGCTGACTTTGCGGCCGCAACCGGGTTTGTTGACATGGCACCAGGCCAAAAGAGCGCCACATTTAGTGTCGGCATCTTGGATGACCCAAATCCCGAACCAGATGAGAGCTTTTTTGTTGTTCTAACCGGCATTCGTCTCCTCAATGTGTCATCGACGGGTCCGGAAGTCCTGCCTCAGTTGGACTTAAACTATCGCGCCTACGGCCAGGTAATTATCAACCTGAACGACAATGCCAACGGCATACTGGACTTCTCGGCTGTAGAAATCGTTGTTCCCGAGGAGAGAACCGGACCGTTTCTGTTTCTGCAACGCAAAGGCGGGCAATTCGGTGTTGTCACTGCCGTGTTTGAAATAATTTCTATTACTGCCGATCCTGAAACTGATATTCGGTGAGTTTTTAGGGCCTGAAAAATTACTCTGAATTTCCTGTCCAAGTACGAGCGTAGAATTCGACTATGTAAAACATGATACAGGGTCACTAGCAACCAGGTTACCTTCGGAAGCGGAGAAACTAACAAGAGCGTACCAGTATTAATAGTGGATGACAGTATCCCGGAGACGCAGGAAGATTTTCGAATCCGTCTGACTGGCGAGGTGAGTGGCGGTGCAGTCCTCGGAACTGCAACATCCTGTCTTGTCACCATAGCAGCCAGTGACGATCCGAATGGTGTATTCGGTAAGACAATATCTACAAACTATTTTCGTGTCATAATCATACCGAAGCAAAAAATTTGAGCCGCAAACCGCGTGTTTTTAGTATTCAGCACACTTGGTATTACCGTCGAAGAACCCGACACGGGGCTGCTACCCGTTCAGATGACAATCAGCCGGCTCGCTGGACAAATAGGAGTCGTTTCCGTCAACTGGGAGGCCAGATTAAATGGTATGGGGACAATTTACACGCTTTTTTATCTTTTAAGGTTCAATAGGGTTGGGTGCTTATCTGAATTATTATATAATAATTCAGTAAAGAAAGCAAATTCATGCGATTCACATGCTACGATATTAGAATTTAAGTGAGCCTTACATGAGCCTGGATTCTAAATCACAATATTCAAGGATAGAAGTATAAATACTGTGAATGTGAATTTGCATGCGAATTCACATCTGAGCTCTATTTTTCAGGCATAAAAATTGAAACCGACGTAACACCAACTGAGGGCACGCTTATATTTGTCTCAAACGAGCGCAGCAAAAGTCTTACAGTAAATGTGAGGGCAGACAACGCTTCCGAAGGTCGTGAGGACGTCAAAATTGTTCTTATCAGGGCTTCAAATGGCGGTCGGCTAGGTGATAGCAGCACGTTTACATTGAGCATTCTTCCAAACGATGATCCATATGGCGTTGTTGAGTTCAAACAAAGTGCATTCTTGATTAGCGAGTCAATTGGTGATAGTCTTCAGAATGTTACTATTGTTAGGAGGTAAGTATTAAGATTCATGGATTGATGTAGAAATACTAGTAGATTAATTAATAATGCCAATTGAAATTCTGCGAAACAGGATGGGCCTTTACAACCAGCTGAGGATAACTTACACGCTACACAACACGCCGCTACTTCCGATCATTGGGAATTTATCGCGAACCGTTTATAACTATTTCATGAGCCCGTACTTTGGTTATCCTAGCAACAAAGGAATCGAAGTAAATATCTCCAGCGAAGTTGACAAGCAACAGGTAATCAACATTTATTTTTATTATAATGATCTACGTTCGCCTTGCTATCAATTAGCTATTTCGATTTATTTGATAGGCATGTTTGCTTACTTGCCTGGAGGCCAAAGCATGTCAAGCAATTTACTTCTCCATCAGCACTGGAGAGTGCAGTTGGTACTCTTCGTCTGACGCACTAAGCCTAATACCAGACAGTCGTGCGAGATATTATGTTAAAAATCTGGCAGAGGTAAGTGACTTGATTTGTTT
The DNA here is from genome assembly GCA_950096795.1 of Macrostomum cliftonense. NCBI lineage: Eukaryota > Metazoa > Platyhelminthes > Macrostomidae > Macrostomum > Macrostomum cliftonense. The sequence continues at coordinate 287,432 of CATNEM010000181.1, forward strand.
GCATTGATCTTCAATTGACTGAATTAATAACTTCAAATAATAATGTTTTTTTTAAGACGCAGACTCTGTATCAAAACTTGGCCGAGGTTGGTATTGACGTGCTACCCTACAACAGTGGCGTCTTTATCTATCCACCTGATTTGAATGAGGCGCAGCTGCCCGTGCTCGTTAAGGACGATGATCTACCTGAATTGGAAGAGTCATTTGTCATCACACTAGTTTCAGTTGAGGTTATAACAACTGATCCGCTAACTCCAAAGATAATGCCCAGACTTGGAACTCTTGTTAGCGCCAATGTCACAATTAGGGCCAACGACAATGCTAACGGTCTGTTTAGGCTGTACAGTGCTGACACTCGTGCGGAGATGGGCGGCTCGCTGATCAGAGTTTCGGAACGGGCTAGTCTGGCAGTTGAGCTAGTGGTCGAGAGGTTCGGTGGCTCGATTGGCTACGCTTCTGTTAACTGGAGAGTGAACACGGGAAAGTCGACGGGCACGAACTTTGTAGATTTCAGAGCAGACGGTGCAACTCTGACTTTCGGACCCAGTGAGACTAGAAGGGGTAAGTTCCTTGAATACGATTGGTTCGCTGATTTATTCATATTTTTCTAATTTTTATAAAAAATAGACACAATTAAGGCATTAATTGCTGTTTTAAACGCTCTGAATAGTTTTCACGATTGCAATACTGGACGATAACATTCCGGAACTATCCGAAAGCATTGTCCTCGAGCTAATCAACCCGACTGGTGGAGCGGCGATCGACCCAGAAAAGCAGTCCGTATCTGTCGTTATTGAAGCGAACGACTTGGTTGCTGGAATGATAGCCTTCGCCAAAAGTACAATTCTCGTCGACGAAGGAGATCAGGTATCGATTGATGTGCTCAGGAGCTTTCCCGGCGAGGGTAACGTCACAGTCGAATGGCAAATTAGCGAGCTTAGTGGCGGATACAATGCCAGTGAGACTTTTATGCAAACGTTTGGAACAATATTTTTTCAATCTCGGGTGCTAGCTGGCAAGATAAACATCACCGTTCTTGAGGATTCGAAACCCAGCATTGATGAAAGCTTCTCTATCCAGCTAGTGAGTGTTAATACCTCGGGAGTTGAAAGCTCTGGAGCTGCTCAACTTGACGCCACCAAACGGCAGATGGTCTTGACGGTGAGAGCTCATAACAGGCCTCACGGATTATTCCAACTTGCCATGGGCACGCTAAACCAGACAACGGATGAGGTAAATAAAACAGTCACCATTCTGGTGCTCCGCAAGTATGGTAGCATCGGCAGAGTTCGGGTAAACTTCAAGCAAACGAATGTTACCAATTTGCCTCTACTGACTGCTGAAGCTAAATATGTTGAGGACTACACTGTGGAAGAATTTCATATCGATTTCCAAGACGGAGATGTGCAGAAGAGTATAAACATCAGCATTATAGACGATAATATTCCCGAAATTGATGAGGTACTTCAACTTACACTAACTGGAGTTGAATTCTTGGGACCTGGAACAACAAGCTATCCACCAGCTCTAGACTACTCAACAGACCTTAGCGCCAACATTACTATTCGAGCAAACGATGGAACCACTGGTGTCGCAATATTTCCACCCGGAAGTGACAGGTCAGTTTATAAAAATTTATTAGCAAATTTTTTGGGATGTAAAATTGCTAAATAAAAAATTGTTTCTCTTCCCTTTTATCAGGCTATCTGTGAACGAAACCAGACAGAAGATATTGCTCACAGTCTCGCGAAATATGGGCACTTTTGGGACTGTTAGTGTATTCTATTACTCTCAATTAGTGACCGCTCAGAGCACTGACTTTGACATACAACCTTCGGTGAGACTTATTTCAAGTTTTGGGTCGATTATTTATGTGTACTAGTAAGTTATAATTGCGCAAGTGTAAACTGGAATGAGTAATTCTGAGAATTTCTCTTTTAGACTCTTGTCTTCAACCCTGGAGAGACAACGAAAACAATCGAAGTACTTATTCTCGACGACGATATTCCGGAGTCTGACGAAGCATTCCAGGTAGTTCTGGGCAACCCCACAAATGGACTCCTTTTGGGCACACCCTCCGTGTCGGTCATCACTATACTGAGCAACGATGGCGCCGGTGGAGCTTTAAATTTCGATTCGGCTGCCGATGTTGACATCAGCGAACCAGGCGATGGAGTCGCCTTTCCACCGCCGAAGGTTTGTAGTAAAATAACAGCAAAAAATCATTCTATTATCGTGCGTTGCACCCGAAAACACTAAATTCAAATCCTTCTTGCTTCAGATAATGTTTAATGTAATCAGAGGCCCGGGAACTTTCGGCCAGATCTCCTTTGAGTTTGTGGTCACAAGATTAGATGGAACGACCGATAATCTGACGGACATTGGTCCGTTGAGCGGCGCTATCACAATGGAGAACATGCAGACAACTGCTTCATTCGAAGTATCTGCAAATGCTGATGACGCACCGGAAACAGCAAAAACATACTTAGTCAGGCTGACAAATCCTAAGCTTGGAGCCACTCTAGGCAGGGTGACTCAGCGAAGAGTTACTATAGTTGACAATGACAGTCCATATGGCCGGGTCGATATCGTTTCTGTCAGTGGACCGCGCGGGTAGGATTTATTTTACTACTCAATGGATCCAAACTCGAATTCATTAGCTCGAAAAATTCACGTCATTTTAACACTCAATTTCAGACTAACACGCGTGAACTCAAGTTATTACACTGTCCCCGAGGCTAATAGTGCACTGACTGTGTCGATGGTTCGGTCACGTGGTCTAGTGAACCGGGTTAGCTTTGATCTGCAAGTACTACCGAGGACGGCCTCCGCAACTTCCGGCGCAGTATTGAGGCTTAACTCTCTGCAGGAAGTCCGGGCTACTAGCCTGCGCCGATGGGTGACCTTCGAACTGGCTGACTCGCTCACCTACATGCTAATGCTGTCCAGTCATCGGGTGGCACCGCTGCCTGCTAGCGCGATGGGAAGCGACGGTTCAGATGGACCCTATGATCCAAGGAGAATTACGACATCGGTTCTTTATAGGTTAGTAGTTGCATGATTATTTGATCGATTAACTTGATGGAGACAAACTTATTAAACGAGTCTAATATCGAAATTATTGATTTCAATTCAGATGGCAGGGCCGCCTTGAGCCAGTGCAGACAGTGATGACAGACTTCGCTGTAGACGCTGTCCACTTCACTATCAACTCCCAGCACTACTTGGCGATTGTTAACCAGGGTAGCAACGATCGACCGGACTCAGTAACTCGGATCTATCGAATCAATCCTAACACGGGAGCGTTGAACTTCACTCAGGACATTCCAACAGTATACGGCTCCAGTGCTACATTCTACAGCGTAGATGGTGGAAATTACCTCTTCATAGCTAGTTATCAGAATGCTAAGGCGGAGACGACAGTCTACAGCAGCGTGTACAAGTGGGACGATGTTAACCAGCGGTTTGGCGCGTCGACCATGCAGCTTATTAACACGCAGGGCGCCTCCGATTGCCTCAGTTTTGAGCACGGCGGTTTGCGCTTCCTATTGGTATTAAATTATTTTGATTCTACCAGCAATGCCTACACTATTGGATCCGTACTGTACCGCTACGAGAGTCTCAAGGCTTCGTTTGTTGTTCACCAAACTCTGCCGACAAAAGGTGCCAAGGATGCAACAATCTTCAACATTGGTACTCGAATGTTTCTGGTCATTGCCAATAATCGGGATGGCCCTATAATAAACAATGTGGATTCTGTCGTGTACCGTTGGCAAGGGTCAAACTTTGTGCTGCATCAGCCTGTCTCAACAAGAGATGCGGTCAATGTGTTTGCTTTTCAAGGCGTCAATACTGCTTGTAAGGACAAAGTCTATATTTTTCTGATTAAAATAGATATGGGCGGTGGAGGCAGACTCAATGGTATTGAATAAAAAATGGCCAAGACTGGCTAATTATTTGATGCATCAAAAGGATGTTGATGATAAAGATTACCAGTAGGATGATGATGATGATTATGGCAATGATAGTGATGATGATGGTGAGATGTAAAGATTAAGATCTAAACACGCCTTTTGCTACTTTCAGCGTATTTCGGTATCACCAGCAGCTCAGGCAACACAGTGGTAATGGGCTGGAGTAGCAGCAGCTCTATGTTTGTTGATGTCACAAATTTTGGTCCGGCCAGTCAGTACAAGCCGGTGGTGGTCAAACAGTCAACTACAAGTCTTCTACTCCTGGCCCACGTGAATAGCACTTTCGACGTTGACGGGGCGACCTCACAGATTTACATGATCAGTACAATTGCACCCGTTAGTGACTTTGTACCGGCCACCATGACAATGACACTCGAGGAGGGCCAAACTCATACAGCCACAAGTGTTTTCCTTCTCGACGATGAAACCTCCGAGCCCGACGAACACTTCGACCTAGTGCTGGCGAACCCGCAGAATGGTGTGGAGTTTGGCGAGCAAAAATCAGCGTCAATAGTCATATTAGCGAACGATAATCCCTACGGTGAAATTAACTTTGACGCCAGTTCACGATTCCGAAACGTTGAGGAACTCGATGGAAGGGACAACCCTGTGCTGTTGAGCATGACACGAACTGGAGGCACCTTCGCTAGGGTGCTAGTACAGTTTGTTGTAGTCGGTAAGAAAGTCCTTGGGTGATTTTGGTGCTTAGAAAAGGAATTTAACTTTAACTTTAGAAATTAGGGAAGAAAAATACGATAAGCTAATAATGTTAGGTGCAACTGAACCAGACAAGTACCTGATCATCAATTTTTTCGCGCGCTTGTAAAATCGTGCTTGAGCGCTCCAGAACTGTTCGAAAATCCTATTAAACGCGAAAGGAATTTTCAAATATCGCGAAATAGAACGCTGTTCCACCATTAAAAAAGCTGGCTTTTAGGCTCTTTCAGTCAATGCACTGATGTCTTTCAAGAAATTCTTTCATTAATTCCCCCATTCGATTTCCATGGGGCCACTAAGTCTACTATTTGCCGGCAAGCTTTGCACTTTTTGCATTAGTCAATTTCCTTAATACTGATATTTGATCCACTTAACTCAATCGTGCAGTTTTTTTAATTTCCTTACTAAAAAGGAACTTTTTACTCGCAAAACTTTCGGTTCTAGGTGACGTCACAAATAGCGACATCGCGCCAATGTCGGGCACCGCCGAATTCGCCACTGGGTCCTCTTTAGCCACCATCACTCTGACGGTGAAGGGCGACACCGTACCTGAGCTGGACGAACGGGCCACTGTTATGCTGACCAGAGTGACGACTGATGCCGCTACCGCCGCCGACGAGTATCCAACAATCGGAGCATTCTCAAACTGCACTCTGCTCATTCTGGCCAACGACAATCCACACGGCGTGATAGGCTGGGAAGATCTAGTGGTTAGAACAACGGAACCAGACGGCATGGAGGGTACCGTCTACCTGACAATGGTTCGGAGCCAGGGTGCCATCGGCAATATTCGCATATCGTTTACGTAAGTACTCGCACTTGTTCTAGACGTTCTGCTGATTTAGACGAAATCAAGAATGAATATAGACGGTGCTTGCCATCCGTTATACTTTTAGTAGTTGTAGACGAATAGATTATACTTGCAGTAAGTTTTGGCCCGGTCCGAGCTTGACTTAAAAACTAAAAATAAAAGTTTTGAAATAATATTTTAATTTGACGCACTTCCTGAAGGGCTGTACCAAAAAAAGATTCAATTTAGATGCGATTGGAACGAGCTTTAAATCTTAATCAGTTTTTTTATATCTTTGTTGACAAATGCTAAATTAAACTAGACCGATAATTTTCAGCACATTTCCGGATAATTCTGTGCCGCCAAATCAACGAGCAACAGCCGGACAAGACTATCTAGCAACGCTGAGCATTGTAACCATGAACAATAACCAGACTCGTGCTCAAGTCGCTATGATCATCTTGATGGTAAGAAAGAATTGGGTCAAATAAGGACATATTTTCTTTTCCTTGGCTTAAAGTGAAACTGAAAGTCCGGGATCAACCTTATAAGGCTTCTTACACGAGCGTATGGCTTGGCAAAAATTCATTAAGATCAGATTTATAATCCTAAGACTCAGGAAATTATCCCTTTATAGAGTCGGGGTAAACGATCCGAAAGCAGATTGTCACACTGAAAGTTTGCTTTCCGCAAAAATGAGAAAAATTTTCAACCCAGTAAAACAGGGCCTTTAAAACTTCGGAAGAAGTCAAATCTAATTAACCGATCAGAGGTATTGCATAAAGTACGCGAACTTAAAAGAATAGCGAGCTGGTCAAAGCAAACTTTTGGTGAATTTGTAAGTTTTGCGCGTTTAAACAGCGAAGCCATCATGTACGAGTATGCTTTCAGATATTCTCCAGGAATTTTTTGGGCTGATTTTTCAGGATTTTTTTCAATCCTATTATCAACTTAACTTCAGGACAACATTCCGGAACTGACCGAATCGTTTCTGGTGAACATAACTGGCGTCCAGCTACTGGACTCCGTGGCAGCGCCGGGTACCCAGCCAACCATCAGGGCGACCGCTGTGACCTGCCAGGTGCTCATTGCGGAGAACGACAATGCAAGGGGCATCGTACAGTTTAACGTCACGGAGGTAAATTTTTATTAATTTTGTTAATCGGCAAATTTATTACTTAACCTGTGGACCTTATGGCCAGTTGTATTCTGCCATTTTTTAGTTGGTTTACTTGCTTTTTAAAAGTTCAACAGATTCGAATTTCACGAGCGACTTTGCGTTTTAGTTGACCGATTGGCAAAATTATGATTTCCAAGTCTTAATTTGGCGATTTGTAAAGATCTATCTAATACGAGCCTACTTTAGCGTTTCTCTTGTCAATTCACTGTTTACAAAGTTGTCCAACTTAACCAAACAACAGCACCGTTTGTTTTATTAAAACCTTCAGAATCTGGAGGGCTACGTAATAGCCTACGAAGGCGTCAGCCAGCTTCTGCTTCAAGTCAGTCGAACAGTCGGCTATTTCGGCAACCAGACAATCACTTGGGAGGCGAAGCCGCAGACAGCCACAGCCGAGGATTATAATCCCAGCAGCGGTCAGGTGATCATCACCGACCAGATGAATTCGGCCGTCATCCCTATCAACATTGTGGACGACACTATACCAGAGACAACGGAGACATTCCTAGTGCAGTTGGTGCGCATCGACGGCGGAGCCGTGATCGGGGACAAGCACTCCGTCACAGTGGCGATACCACCAAATGACTCGCCCTACGGTCAGTTTCAATTCGCCAATTCGCCCGTCACAGTTAAAGAGTCGACCAGCCTTAGCGATCCGAATGGCTTGGCTGTGCTCACTGTTCAAAGGACGCAATCAGCTGTCGGACGGGTCAGCATGACTTGGCAGCTCGAGCCGATGGCCAGAGGCGAATTTGTCGAGCCCTACCAAGGACTGTTGGTCTTTGAAGAGGTGCGAATAGTATTTCATCCATGTAAAAAAGCGAAATCTGCAGGAGGGCTGTAGGCACTTTGACGCTTAAAGCGAAATCTTCCCGCAACCAGCGACTGGGCATGACTGCCCATTGGGCTGACTCCTGAAGCGCGTTCAGTCACACTAAATACGGTATGCAGGCATAGACACACACACAGACCGGCACCCAGGAACGCACTCACTCACATAGGGTGTACAAGCGGCGGTTCCAGGAATGTACACTCTTTATGCCTTATGGGTTGCCCTCATGGGCGTAAATTGCAAACTGGCCCATAGCCCAACCCATTCGTGCACAAGGCCCCAAATTAATGTGACCCTGCACAAGAAACCGCGCTTTGGAAAAAAGTCAACCTACAACGCGGGGTCGAATCTGGACCAGTGGCACACAAGGCAGATAGGCTAGACCGCCGAGCGACTAGCCCCCCTCATTTCATAAATGTAGCTTCTTTGACTCAAACAAATATTCTATATTTTCTACTCGATGACAAAAATAGGAGAATCCATGCTGTGACCAGTTGGCATTATTCATACTTATTCTCGGTGGGAAAAAGTTTATTGAGATAATAAATGAAATAGAAATGTCTAAATTTAGGCACTACCCAGCTGAGTTAGGAGAGAAAGTACGCAATGCCAAACAGTAATAAATATTCCTTTAGTTTTTTGGCTGAACTATGGCTATAGGCGAATTTTTCTAGGACTGTTGGTCTCCGTTGAGGGGCGAATACTTTTTCGAGGGGTTCGGGTTCTTATTTTACATACGTATCGAAAATTTTATGAAATTATTATTGCTTATCTATCAATCAATCTATCAATCAAACAGGGTGAAACATTGAAAAACTTTACGCTACGCACTAAACCGGACAACATCACGGAGGGCCAGAAGAGCTTCCGCGTCTCCCTAGTACTCAGCGGTACTGTCGGGGATATCTCACCGACCAGAGGCGACGCAGTTGTCTTGATCCAGGCCGATCCGGGTAGCTCGGGGCTGATTGGCATCGAGCCAAGCTCTAAGCGGGTGCTGATAAGCGAGAAAGAGGCTCCGACGGATACCGGCTTGGTCAGGGTCACCGTGACCCGAGGCAGCGGCACAAACGGAGAGGTTTGCTAGCTTGTATTTTAATATCTAAAACTAAAACTATCGTGTAAACAACCTACCTCGCATTAGAATAACAAGATCGAAAATCTGCATTTTCTTTCTAAATAATTTATCGACTTTTATCGGTGCGAAGATGTTTAATCGCCGAAATAAAATCACGCGTTGCCTTTTAGGAACATATTTGAATGTAAAAATTAATTAATTAGTCGTGAAAATCTGATGGCTCTAGGAAAAAATTTTTATCGACAGTAAGGCCCGAGTTACTGGGAGACACACGCTTCGATGTGAACGATATTTTTAAACTGTAAAAAACCCACAGGTACAAGTGTTCTGGACTCTCATACCCCGAGACATTGAGAACTTTGTGGAGACTCAGGGCACCCTTGTAATACCGGACTCGGTACCAACTGGCGACATTGTGCTCAGAGCTGTTGACGACTCAGTGCCCGAGGTGGCCAAAGTGTTCCTGCTGCTGCTCACGGGTGTTCAGCCAAGCCTTGCCACGCTATCACCAGCGGACAATCAAGCCACGGTGATCATGCGAGCGAGCGATTTTCCTTACGGCCTGTTTGAGTTCACCAGTTCAGCTCCGATTGTTAGACCGGAAGCGAACAGTCAGGTTGAAATATCCGTACAACGACTGGGCGGCACCTTTGGCACCGTGTCCGTCAACTACGCGACTAGAAACGGGTCGGCAACGGCGAACTCGGACTACGAGCCGGTGCTGGGTCATCTCACTTTTGGGCCGGGTGTGTCGCGAGCAACAGTTTCGGTGCAATTGTTGGACGACACAGCGCCGGAAGGGCCGGAAGACTTCTTTCTGGTGCTGACTTCCGTGTCGCTTATCAATCCGACGTGAGTGGGGGGGATTGGTTGCCTACTGGCACTTCTTTGGATCATTGGTCTAGTATAGAGTTCTCGTGTGTAAGTAAATCTAATACCGTGAGAAGTTCCACGAATAGTGCGAGCGTAGTTACTTTCTTCTCCCCTGTCTTGTACTACTTCTTCGTTACTCGCTCTTGTACTATATTGGCCTTTGACTCACAAAATGCATTACGGGCTAATGATTTTTATTTTAGCAAGTAACTAGTTTTACTATTAAATTATTCTAAAAGACTCTAAGAATGGATAAAGCACAAATTCTGCAGGCGCACAGCTTCAAAAATAGGTAATTAACCGCATTCACAAGGGAATTCTAGCGGCAAGTGTGTATTGTGTAATTTATTATTATAAAGCAACTGAAAATCCGTTGGTGTTTCAAGTCTTATGCCTTAGCTCGTATAATATGCAATCCTAACACTAGTTGGACGGTGACCTGCAAGAGAATGTTTTCATTTACTGTCAACCTGGCTTCAGTTAATTCGAGATCCTCCCGTTACTAGCTTCAATCTGCTCAAAATTGTTGTCGAATTAATCATGCAGCGAGTTAAGCCTCATTTTGCCGCGGGTGATGAGTTGGCTACATGGCCCAATCAGCGTATTCTATGATTAGTCCGTAAGCAGATTAGTGAAACGAATTCCACATCCAAGCCATGTTCTAATTTCAGTACACAAGCTTGCTAAATGTATCATACTTGTACTCCGAACAAAGCTAATTCCAATTCCACTTCACGCTTTGTTGACTACCTCCATGGTGGGTCCGCTGCACTCTATGGGGTTCACTTCAGCAACAATTCGGGATTGATTGCAATGAGCTCGGTAAAAAAATTTCAACCCTGTATTAAGTATCCAAGTTGAATCTCTACCAACTGACAAATTCACAACCGTATATTTTCATGGCGGCTTTTTACTTGCCAGCGTTTGAAGGCACTATTATAAGTGGGGATACTGTGTCCTCTAACTCACCGAAAGGTCCTCTAAGCCTTGGAGTTTTAACCAAACAAGCAAGCAGAGAAGAACACATCCTATGTAAATACTGGCAGTCTGAAAGCTTCAGCTCCAAAGAATACAGAAATACAGAAAACGCACGTACATATACAGACAATCGGATGCAGATACACCAAACAGAAAACTACAATCCTGAACAGAAACATCAGCTCGGAGACCGACCAGCCACCAGGCCTGGGTGCCAACTCCCAGCAGCGCATAGTCATCGACAAAAACGACCAAGCCGAGGGTGTCATCCAGTTTACTCCGGCCGGAGCCGTCTTCGAAGTTGACGAATCAGTTGGCGTAGCGCGCGTACCCGTGACAAGAGCGCCGGGCAGTTGGGGCCGCGTCACGTGCCGGTACACGAGCCGCAACCTGACAGCCCGACCCGGCGTGGACTACTCGCTGCTGGACCTGCCCGTGGTGTTCGAGAACGGCCAGACAGAGCAAACAGTCAACGTCACCATTGTCGACGACGCCGAGCCGGAGTTCGACGAGCAGTTGCAGATTACGCTGACATCGCCAGGTGAGGGCATTCGTTGATTATCGTTTTTGAGCATTATCACTCTGCTCTGCATCTTCGACCTTCTTATCATCCTTCTCTTGAACATGCACGGCCTACCTGAGCTATTTTTTCCAACTGAATCTTCACCCAATGCTTTCTATTCAAACATGTATTTACAGTTACCAAACGGAAAATTATCGCTAATTAATTCGATGGTATTTTTGTAATTGCAAAAGTCACGTTCCCTCGTTCCCTGCTGGTTTCTGTGATCAACTAAAAAAATGCTGAATTGAACGTAACTTTTAAGGATGGGTCACGTGAAGCGATGCTTTTGAGCTGCAACTCGAGCTTCGCCCTGCTTCAACCCGAGAATTATGAAATTCCTTGCCCCCAATGTTAAAATGGGGTAAAATCGAATCGAAAAATAGACAGTCCCCGATATCCCATGGGGGACCAGGGCAGTTTCTGTGGACGGGATTTCGCAAATTAATCACTGGCCCACGGGTGCGGGTCGGCGTCTTCAATCTAAGGCGGTAATTCGATCGCGCCAGTGTGCAACTGGGCGAACGGCAGCCGTACCCGCCTATGGCTCCTAGACCTCTCTTTCTTTAGTGCTTCGCCCGGCACCTCCGCTAAGCTGATCAGAACTGTGGCTGTTTCGCTTTGAATTCCGAAATCTTGATGCTATTTAAATTTCCTTTTTTTCGGCATTGAGTTGCATATATTGCGGCTCAAAATTGTCAAGAATAAGAAAAATTTCTTATTACTAAGTGCTCTGCCTACTCTGCCTTAATTACTTACGACCATGTCACGTGCAACCTGCGTTGTCGAATTGCTTCTAGGAGACCATGGCCGGTTAGGAAATATACTCGTAAACAGGCACAATATGGCTTCAAAAGATTAAAGAAAATTGTTTTGAAACCTGAAAGCGGAAAGTTTCGTCTGTCTGGGATAAACATCTTATTGTAGCAAGGTCTTTAAATAGTTACAAGTGCTGCAAAATGTCTTATTAATTTTAGTCAGAAATTACTTCCGGCTCAGTCATAATGTGCACGTTTGCCTTCTTCTTGGGCAGCGTCTCACTCAGCAGCCAGTAGGTGGTTAGTTCACCTTTTCCCTGAAATATGTTGAAAAATCATTGCCATTTTAATTAACATTGAATTCAAGGCAGCCTTTATTCTCTATAGGGAAAAGTACCCACCTTAATATGCACTTTTCCACGGGACTTTAAGTAAAACTTCTCCGCAATAAGTAAATCAGCCGTCTCCGAGCTGACGTGAATCTTCATGTCTGCATTTTTAACAAGTATGATTGATGAAGAAGGAAGATTAGTTGTTTAAATCATTCATTTTGGGTGCTCTGACCGTGGAGTTATCAATAATGAAAACTCATTAGATATAAAATATCTTTTTTTTTGCATTTTCTTTATCGATACCTATAGGGAGACTGTATATGAATAATTTTTTTGATTGAAACTGCATCCCAAGCATACATGACTATAAATTAAAAGTCCGACTGACCCTCTCCGTGCGAGCACATCCTTGATGCAGTGTTGACGGTATCTCCAAAGAGGCAATACCTCGGATTAATTAGTCCCATAATTCCGGCAACGACTGCTCCTGAAAAAAATATGATGATTGGCGATGAATAATGCAGCACTGATAAATCCAAATCTAGGATCAGTCATTTTACAGGGGGATTTGCTTTTTGACTCAAACAGCAATGTGTGACGCACCTGTGTGAATGCCAATTTTGAGCAGCACTGGTTCCTCTGGCAGATGCTCAATGTGAATCTCTTTAGCCGAGGCCAGAAGATCCAGGCTCATTCTTGCAATTTCTGTGACGTGTAGAAAGCCGTTTCCCACAGGGACACCGCTAACTACCATGTAGGTGTCGGTGATGGTTTCCACTTTGTAAACTGGGTACTTGTCGATTTTTGCGTCGAATATGCTAAAATAATTAGATATTTTTTGTATTAAATACAACTTTAAAAATTATTAAAACCTGATTTTAGCTGCATGCTACTCGTAATTAGATTGAGGATACAATTATATATTATATTTGAAAGGTCTTGGCTTCTAGCCCCAGCTCTGGGAGACAATTCGTGCCCTTAAGCAAGCAAATTAATCCCTATCTCTTCAGTGCAATTGTATGTATTTTTTGCCACCATGGGAGCAATGCAAAGGACTCACCTGTAAATGGAGTTCAGTAGAATCATGATTTCTATTGGCCTGCTCCTACTAACGATGTACTTGAAGTTGGACACGGAGCTGAAGTACACAGTGGCATGATCGAACTGTCTGGGCTCGGGGTTGCCGCCTTCGCGTAGCACTCGGGCCACCTGTTTCGGCAGCATCATGTGAATGAGATCCAACGCCCGGGTCTGCAACGGGGTGCGAATAATAACAACAATGAAATAATTGAAAATAGGACAACAAGATTTGCTTCTTGATTCTCAAGCACGCTTGACCTCTAGTTATTCCCTAGCTACGAACAAACAGATGTCACCTTTCCCATCCTCAGGCGCGTGAGCAGCCATGCATACAACCGTACTTATTACGATGCATCAAATGCTTGGAATGCTCTTTGGGGAAAATGAGATATTGATGCTGGCAATTAGTGCACAGGATTCTTTACATATTTTCTTTACAAATCAATGATGTAACTTTTTAAGGTCAATCTTATTGCTGGATGATAATTTGCTTGCTTTTTGGCTTGACGTTCAAATTTCAGCTTGTTTTTTTTAGTTTTATGTTTTTTCAAGTCAGGTTTCTAATTACACTTAATGTACGCTCGTACTTTTAGCTTAGTTGACTAATCACGAGTTCTGATTTGTAGATTTAAACAAGTTATCTAAAATGGAGACCAATTAGAAAGCGAACCAAAATAATTACAGCAGCGCACCTGCTGCGCGAACATCTCATTCCGCTTGTCGATAATGAGCTCGCCAAGGCTGATTCGATCCTCTCGATTGAGGCGTAGCTGGCGGCTGTAGAACGCGGCGATGAGCCCGCAGACGGTCAGCAGCAGCGGTAGGCCGACGCTGATTGCGGCCAGACCGAGGTTCGAATTGGCCACGTCGTTGGACAGCGTCGCGTCGAACTTGGCAGCGTAGCTGTTCATCTCGTTGCTGACCGAATCCAGCCAGAGTTCGGCCAGGTAGGCAAAGTCGGCCGCCTCCATAGCAGTAGTTGCGTTGCCGCCGGAGCCGCAGTCGAAGCCAACGCCAGTTCGTCGCTCAGCCACCAGGAGGCGTCGCGTGATCGTCGATAGCGCAACGATCGCACTCGATGCCGAATCGGTGACGGTCGATGAAGCAAGAAACGCGCCCAGGCGCCGGCTGTAGCGAGCCGCGCCGCGGGTGGCCGCGCCGACCTGTCCGTTCAGTCGGTGCAAGTCGCCCCAGGCTGCCAGGCAGTTGCCGTGCAGAACCGCGTAGCCAACGGAGTCGAACTGGCGTTGGTAGAGCAGGTAGCGCGTGACGTAGGAGACGGCGGCGAGCAGCTGCCACTGTTCGTCCCGCCCGACTGGCTGACCAACAGCCGTAGCCGCCAGGTACGCAGCATCGCTAGCCGCTGCATAGTCGGAGACTAGCTCAGCCACCATCTGCTGCTGCTGCATCGGTTGCAGCGCTGCGGAGCTATTCGTCAACAGGCTGTTTAGCTTGGCGCGCCAGTCCAACACTTTTCTGGTGGCCAGCGATGGATCAACGTCCGCCATGGCCAGGTGCAGCCGGGCCACTGACGATGGCCGTTGCGGCTCCATCACCAGCCGCACGCCGGACCACATCTCGACGCTGAGAGCCACGGCGGCCTTCATCGAGGCGCTGACTCGAATTTTAGCGTCCATCAGGCCGCGCTGGCCAGCCACACTTTTGGACGCCTCCGCCAGCTGCTGGCTGAGAAAACCGGCCGCCAGCAGCACCGGGAGCAGCAGGATGAGCGCCAGACGGAGATAGTAATAAATCATACCGCGACGAGTTTCTGTGGCTAAAAATTCGAATACGCCAATCATCTCCTTGTCGTGCTGCTCGGCCTCGAGTCGTTCCTCAACGGTGCGCAGGCGAATGTCAAGCGCCGCTTCGTCCTGCTCGGCTTTGGTGGAGGAGGTGCCGGCGGCGGCTGCTGGGGTGGTGGTGCTTTCGTCGTAGCTGCCTACACATAGGCTGGCTCGGGGAATGTCTGTGGACAATAGAGAAATAAATGAATCAATGTTGAACTGGTAGACTTTCAGTCTGACAATCTGCTAGACACGTTTTTTGTGCAAAAAATCCTCATTGCGATCTAATAAATCAGTTCTTAGAAACAAGCAAAACTTGTGTCGCATTACCTGAAACTCGATTCCGAAACCTCATCTGACTGCTTTAAAAAATGCGTTCCAACGTTTTGAAGGAAATCGCTAGTCTCAGCCAGCTGAATAGCTGAAGCAATGCTCACTCTCAGGTGTTATTTCCTCAAGTGTGTCCACATTTTTATTCGCCAAAATAAGAAATTCCTACTCATTGGTTGCTTTGTTGATTGGCTAGGACAGGCTGGTCGTTCATTCTTGAACACTTGAGGATTTTAGCCTAGTGTTTAGGGCATCGGCCTTATGATCGGAAGGTCGTCGTGGGTTCGAGCCCCAGCTCGAAGAGACGATTCGTTCCCTTGAGCAACTTGGTATTTAATCCCCGCATTGTTTCAGTCCATGCAGCTGAGATTAGGAAAGTACTGTACATGGCGCCGAAAGTAGTATCTCTAGCATCATTGTAGTATGCACAGGATGAAAGCCAAGTTTTCCACCCGAATCCCAAATCCCAGACGGCGGCGCCATCCTCGGCACCCAACTGACCAGTCTGGTGATCATCCGCAAGAGCGACTTCCCTAATGGTCAGTTTGGTTTCGCCCCGAGCTCCCTGTCTCGCACAGTTGAGAATCCAACCTCGGATCTAACGATTGACGTCTACCTAAGTCGAACCGGCGGTCTCATTGGTCAGCAGACTCTCTACTGGCAGATTTTTGGTGAGTTGAAACTTGTCGAGACATTCCAAATGCTCATCGATTGTGTCTGTACAATTGGAAATTGTGCATTGATATTTGTAAATCACATATGGATTTGTCTAGATCATAAATTAACATAATCTTTACATTTAGACATTATAAATTTTATGTCTAGATGCTCATCGATTGTCTGGGTTGCTTATCTATTGTGTCTGGGTTGCTTATCGATTGTGTCTGGGTTGCTCATCGATTGTGTCTGGATGCTCATCGATTGTATCTGGGTTGCTTATCGATTGTGTCTGGGTTGCTTATCGATTGTGTCTGGGTTGCTTATCGATTGTGTCTGGGTTGCTTATCGATTGCGTCTGGGTGATTATCGATTGTGTCTGGATGATTATCGATTGTATCTGGATGATTATCGATTGTGTCTACGTTGCTTATTGATTGTGTCTGGGTTGCTTATCGATTATCTCTGGATGCTCATCGATTGTGTCTGGGTGCTTATCGATTGTGTCTGGGTGCTTATCGATTGTGTCTGGGTGCTTATCGATTGTGTCTGGGTGCTTATCGATTGTGTCTGGGTTGCTTATCGATTGTGTCTGGGTTGCTTATCGATTGTGTCTATATGCTTATCGATTGTGTCTGGGTGCTTATCGATTGTGTCTGGATGATTATCGATTGTATCTGGATGTTTATCGATTGTGTCTGGGTTGCATATTGATTGCGTCTGGATGCTTATTGATTGTGCTTTTATGCTGATAACTCATGGTTCAATGTTGCAGATGTTTTTGTCTTTTGGAATTTGGGATGCCCAGTTCATCATCAGACACAATTATGTGTTAGTTAGCAAACGAAACCTTAACGCATCCTGACCTGGCGTCGACCGCAGGCCCAAACAGCCAGACGACAGTGCTGAGCTACACGGGAGACATCGCCGTCCGTGACAACTCGGGCACGGAGAAAACCCAAGGCTCCCTCACCTGGGGTGCCAACGAAGGCGGCTCGAAGTCGCTTCAACTGTCCGTGAAGAAGCGCGGCGAATCTTGGGAGGTGCAAAAAACTTTCTGGATTGTTCTGTACAATCCGACCAGTTTTCCAGCCAGCGCCGGCAATGGGGAGATAAATCCCAGAGCTAATAATGTTTCAATCACGGTGAGTTTATTGATGCGATAACTGAACGGCAACTCGTAACCGACCGTTTGACTTGTGCACAGCTGTGTAGTGTTGTGTACAGCTTGCTCAGTCCCTTATTTTCCTGGACAGTGAACTAAACCCTTGCACCTGAAACTTTCCAGGTGCAAAAATATGGCTTCCCGAACGGAATCTTGGGATTCCTCGACTGCACAGGAAAGCTGCGAGAGCTGATTGAGCCGACCCCTAGCATGGGCCTGTCCTACAACGTGCTGTTTCCTGTGCGCAGAACGCAAGGCTTCTTGGGAGCCGTCAGGGTAAGTTTTAAACAAAGTTATTGAATGCTTTTGTATTTTTTTGTTTTGGTCCTAGAAAGTATCGGATTGCGTCCAACTGCAGGTGAAATGGCGCATCCTCGGACCATACGACGAAACGCCCGACTTTCAACCGACCGAAGGCGTCCTCAACTTCGCCGACGGGGTCAACGAGGCCAGTGTCCAGCTCACCATCCTGCCGGACAACAAGCCGGAACTGGACGAAGACTTCCGCGTTCAGTTGTACGAGGTCGATGGCGGAGCCGATATCGACGCAGCTTGCGGCAATGCCAGCTTCCGGATTGGTCAGAACGACAATCCCAGGGGAGTGTTCGCGCTTAACCAAGCCGACCAGAGGGTGGTGGCCGATCCAATCACTTTTGTGAGGCGCGTTCAGGTGAGAGTTGCGCCACCTTTGGTTCCACACGGGTAGATTTAAGGCCTAGGCTACACGCATGGCAATGTACGTAACACCCAGCAGCTCAAATTGAATGCTTGTAAATTTTCAGGCAAAACTATTCGAATGCTCTGATTTAAATGAGCATTTTTTAGCTTGATTAAGACTCCTATGCTGTCTGTGCGTCTGTCTGGCAGCCTGTCTTTGTGGGTGTCTTTCTATCTGTCTGTTTCTCTATTTGTCTTTCTGACTGTCTATATGTCGGTCTGTCTGTCTGTCTGTCTGTCTGTCTGTCTGTCTTTCTGTTTTTCTATCTGGCCAATAAATCCATCAATCTTGGCTTATTCGTCTCTAAAAATTTATAATATAAACGCTCATAGCTCTCTTATTTATACTTGTGGAATTCTCATGTTAAAAAGCTTCCATAAAACTTCAGGTAAACGTGAGCAGAGAAATGGGCCTATTCAACGCCATCACTGTGTCCGTGAAGGCCAGCTACGATCAAAAACTTGCTGACCGGCTTTACCTGCGCGAAAGCAGCGGCTCCCTACAATTTGCCGAAGGCGAAAGCAGCCGCCAGATTTCATTTGAGATGGTCGGCGACAATTTCTTCGCAAGCGGCAGCAGCTTCACCGTCAGCTTGGACGACGTGGCGTTTACAAATCCGGCGGATGCCGCCGGAGGAGGCCAAATTCCTCCCATCATCAGCGGCACTAAAGGCTCTACGCAGGTCCTTGTAACTGGCGACGCGGCTAATTCGAACGTGGGCTTTCTTAGCGACATAGCAATGGTGCAGGAGGGTAAGTGTGGATTGCGTGCAAGCATCTTCGTAAATTTACTTTCGCATTAAAATCCGGGTTAAAGTTGCAAAGCGTGAAAATGTCTATTTTATTCTTTGAATAAGCGAGGTTAGGGCCTTCACTAAGAGGGCAGATACATGCATAAAACTCCTGGAGCACACTTGTTATGTGTACATTATTTTTGCTGCATTTCTTATAGATTAGAATGCGAGCTAGTTCTTCGATTGATGTCCATGCAATGGATATGTGTACAATGATGATGCACAAACTTTGCCTTGCTTCGTACATGAAAATATCTTTCATGGGATCGATTGTCACGCGGAAATTATACATAGAGACTTAAGATAAAAATAAATCTAGGACTAGTCCTAACTAACTCTAAGATAACTCTAGGACAAGTGGTATGTCCTTGAGGACGCGCAAGTGTGTAGTCAAAGGCCATATCACGCAGTGAATGTGCAGTAGCCAAGGTGGGTTGGCACATTATTTTTTATTAGATTTTAAATATAGTATTCGTTAGTTAGTTCTAAGCCACAAAGTAAAATGATTTTACTTTTTAGTTCGAGCATGAGAATTTTTAAATTGCTAAACTATAACAAATTTACGCACGTAAAGAAGTACAAAATCTGATATCTGTACAAATGCTTTGATGTGAATTAAAAATATATATGTTTGGTTTAACGGCATGGAATGGAGTATACTTCGTTCGTTTTGAGTAAATTTGTGTATATATTTTTAAACTACCTATTAACTTTTACATTTAGTTAAACCACGTGGATGGTAGCACTAGTACTAAATGTTTTTTAAGCAAGTGCAAATTAAATAAATGAAATTTTAATTATAATCCCAGCCGTAAATCTGAATAATATAGCGTATATTTTATATATTTCGTGGACAATTTACAATTAATAAAATATTAATTCTGTTCAGTTTAACTAAACTGTTTTAAACATCCTATTGATTTTTTAAAGGTTTTAGTTGTGATACTCATTATTTAAGCTCGCTTATAAAGAACTGATAAGATCAAAACCTGCCTGTACAGCCTAAAATATCGCTATATTTCTGTCAATAATTTATATACAAAAATATTTTTCTAACTATGCTTGTTTTACCTTTCAAAAGCAAGTTGATCATAATTTATTGGTGTATATTTAGCCATAAATATATTGAAAATGAATTTAATTTGATATAATCATTTATTGTTTAATTTCTTAAAATTATTAACATACAGTTATTTACTTTTTATTAAAACTATACAAACAAATAAAACTATATACAAATACTATGTAGCTACTAAAATTAAAATTTTAAATTCATTTTTCAAGAAAGTTTTTAAAGGCTTAGGAGATGCAATTACATTTTTCTCAAATATGAATATTATAGCCTGAATAAATAAATTCCAATAGTTAAAATAGTTAAATATAAAAATTTTACTTATAGTTTGTATATATTCAATGTATAATACAATATAAAAATGTTACTAGACTAGACCTATTTAATGTATTAGATCAAGTGTACCTTTAGGTTTTGACAAAAGAATAGTTTTAATTAATTTAAGTGAGCTATAATTTAGATTTCCTAAGTGAATTGTTAATAAATAGCAGCCACAATTCCTCAAAATTATAGAATTTAGCTTATAAAATTGCTAGAGTCTAGAGATATTTGTGACTTGGCCTATGGAATTATTCTTGATGCAAACTATATATATTAAGAAAAAAGTAAAATAGCATGCTATCAGGTATAGCTTTGCTATAAAATGTATGTCCACCTTTATTTGTATTAAAATATGTATATTTAAGCACTAAGTTCTATGCTTTATTCAAAAAATCATTTTAAAGATTTGAATTTATAGGCTGATAAATAAACTAAATAAAAAATTAGAAAACCATTTATTTTTTACAATCAATATCTATTATATTAGCAACTTCAATGCAACATTTTTTAATAATTGAATATAATTTACATAAATAAAACAATAATTCACAGCAAAAAAATTTGTCTATGATGAAGAATTTTTTAGTTACATTAATTACCTTAATGTTTAAAAATCATTTTAGGAAAAAAATAGTAAATTTTAACATGAGTTAATTTTTTATTGAAATTTATTAGGACTACTTCAGTGCAATATTTAAAGCTGAGTTGGATGATACTTCTATTGAATATGTAATAATTGCATAATATTAACAATTGATTTGCAAGTTTTTATCTCAGCATTCCCATTGTCAGTTTATGAACTTCCAAAATTATTTCAGTCTACTACCTACTGAGTTCCCCACAGCCAAAGTCAATTGCCATGCAGCAGTCTTCCCTCGAATTCGAAGCAGAGTCTTACGAAGACTTTGAAAAGCTTCACAGCAGTCAATTGTCCATGTCTGGCCTGCCAAAGCACTATTGGCCGACGTTGCACAAGAAAATCTCGGCTGGAATTTATGATGCAGGCGAAAATTTCTGTAGAATAAAATCTGGTCGTCCACTGCAAGAGTATTGCCCGCAAAGCTTGGCGGACGATCAGCAGGATGTTGTGCTGTACGATTGGCGCGTTAAAGTGATTGCGTCCGATGGGATTCGGTTAGACCAGCCCGAGCATGTCTATCTAATCGATCATTTTTTCAGCTTCTTAGCCGAAGATTTGGATGCCCAGCTGGCCCAGGTGATGGCGGACAGTAAATCCCGAGCTCGACTAGAAGCAATGACTTATCCCGGACTCGACGAGGCTGATTCGGGTCTGCAGGCTGATGCTAAGCCGCCGTCAATCACACGCGAGCACGTCTGGCGTCTTGCCAGTTTCTATCGGATTCAACGACCGAATGCAGCCGACGCCGCAGCCGCCACAACCAATGTGTGGTACGTGATGGACGAATTCGGCTCCTCAATAAGGCATTCAGACGCGCCGTCTGTTAAAATGTTTCCGTTTCTGCATCTGAGTAGCGGCACCGCTTATTCTGTCATGTTTCCATTGCGCAGTTTGGCGCTGTACGATGAAGCTACAAGAGACTGGGTGGAAGGCAGCGGTTCAGCTGAGCCCGGGCCTCGTCAGTGCCGCCTGTTGGCCGAGCGGTTTCATCCGCAGCTGTACGAGTGTTTCTCTAATCGGCCGCGGCTTAGACGCCAATTGCCTTGCTATCCGGCGCCGGGTATTCAGCCATCTGGCCACAATCCGGCCATATTTGCGCCGGAATTTTTTGCCAGACACCGAGTTAACGAATCCTTGCCGATGCTTGACCGGCTAACTAACGATATGCCGACTGCGACCTCACTTGGCAGGCCGTTGCGCGTGTTTAGCGACGTAGATTTTGTAGTGAAATATTTGACTAGAGGCGACAGCTTCCAGATCACCGATGATCCGGACACGGCTGACATACTCTGGCTAGCTGAACACTTCAAAGACTACGAAGGTTTGAGCGTTGCTAGGCCACAAGTGTTCATCAATCAGTTTCCCTTTGAGAATGTTCTATCGGTGAAAGATCTGCTAGCCAGTTTAGCAATGGAAGCGGAGGCTAGCTGGTATCCGCTAACATTTAATCTTGAATTAGAAATGGACCGATTCTGCGCTCATATTGGCAACGCGCTAGCCAAAACTGGCGATGCTATAGATAGCGACAGTGACGATCGCTACTGGATAGTGAAGCCTTGGAACATGGGCCGCGGCCTGGGCATATTCTTGTGCGACGCGTTCCAACTAGGCCTAGTTGAGTTGGTCAAACGCTGTCAAGCCACGCCGTGCATAGCAAGCCGTTATATTCATCGGCCGTTACTGTTTAAACGGGAAGATGTTGCTGGCGGCGGTGTGAAATTCGACTTTCGCTACATGATTATTCTGCGCTCAGTGCGACCTCTGACCGCCTATGTTTATAAAAACTTTTGGCTTCGCTTTTCTAACAAGCCGTACAGCCTTGATTCGTCGGTTATGCACGACTATGCCACACATTTCACCGTTATGAACTACCAAACCGATCAGACATTGAAGAACATCAATTGTCAGGAATTTGTACCGCTGTTTGATCAACAGTACAAAGAGCGCAGTCTCAGCTGGGCTCAGATTGAAGAGCGGCTGGTATTGCCGGAACTTCTCGATATTGTACGCCTTGCCGTGAGGCATCCACCGCCAAAAGGTATCGCGCACAGTCCGCAGTCTCGAGCAATCTACGCCGCCGATTTGATTCTAGGCTGGGAGGATGCCAGCGCCGCTGCTAACGGTGGCATTGACTCGCTGCGCTGCTACGCCTGCGAGGTGAACTTTTGTCCGGACCTGACTAGGGCCTGCGCCTACATACCCGGCTTCATGGATCACATGTTTTCCACTCTGTTCTTGAACGAGCCGGTTAACTGTCACACGCTGGTTGAGGATGAGAAGCCTTTTGAGTTTAAGTGACAGTTTCTGTTGTTAACAGTTAGTGTGGTTGATCAGTAAATTAACAATTCTTTGTCTCTACCACAAATATATGCTTCTCTGCATGTTAATTGGTACAAAAAAATGATGGAAATATACCGACAGCTTATTGCGCCAATGATTGCCTATTTTTGGATTGAAAAAAATGTTAAAAATTGGAGGATTTTTTAATATCTTTTTTTATTTTGAATAACGGTTTGATTTGACCGAGTGGAAAAGCTTATTTAAAATGCATAAAAGTATGGAAGCCTCATGGAAGCTAATTCTTTATCTGATGACCCATTGGGAGCTGATTCTTCATCTGATCACCCAGTGAGAGCTGATTCTTCATCTGATCACCCAGTGAGAGCTGATTCTTCATCTGATCACTCATTGGGAGCTGATTCTTCATCCGATCACTCATTGGGAACTGATTCTCCATCTGATCACTCATTGGGAGCAGGTTCTTCATCTGATCACTCATTGGGAGCTAATCCTTCATCTGATCACTCACTGGGAGCTGATCCTTCATCTGATCACTCACTGGGAGCTGATCCTTCATCTGATCACTCACTGGGAGCTGATCCTTCATCTGATCACTCATTGGGAGCAGGTTCTTCATCTGATCACTCATTGGGAGCTGATCCTTCATCTGATCACTCACTGGGAGCAGGTTCTTCATCTGATCACTCATTGGGAGCAGGTTCTTCATCTGATCACTGATTGGGAGCTGATCCTTCATCTGATCACTCACTGGGAGCTGATTCTTCATCTGATCTCTAATTGGGAAGAGGTTCTTCATGTGATAACTCATTGGGAGCAGGTTCTTCATCTGATCACTCATTGGGAGCAGGTTCTTCATCTGATCACTCATTGGGAGCTGATCCTTCATCTGATCACTCATTGGGAGCAGGTTCTTCATCTGATCACTCATCTGATCACTCACTGGGAGCAGGTTCTTCATCTGATCACTCATTGGGAGCAGGTTCTTCATCTGATCACTCACTGGGAGCAGGTTCTTCATCTGATCACTCATTGGGAGCAGGTTCTTCATCTGATCACTCATCTGATCACTCACTGGGAGCAGGTTCTTCATCTGATCACTCATCTGATCACTCACTGGGAGCAGGTTCTTCATCTGATCACTCATTGGGAGCAGGTTCTTCATCTGATCACTCATTGGGAGCAGGTTCTTCATCTGATCACTCATTGGGAGCAGGTTCTTCATCTGATCACTCATTGGGAGCAGGTTCTTCATCTGATCACTCATTGGGAGCAGGTTCTTCATCTGATCACTCATTGGGAGCAGGTTCTTCATCTGATCACTCATTGGGAGCAGGTTCTTCATCTGATCACTCATTGGGAGCAGGTTCTTCATCTGATCACTCATTGGGAGCAGGTTCTTCATCTGATCACTCATTGGGAGCAGGTTCTTCATCTGATCACTCATTGGGAGCAGGTTCTTCATCTGATCACTCATTGGGAGCAGGTTCTTCATCTGATCACTCATTGGGAGCTGATCCTTCATCTGATCACTCACTGGGAACTGATTCTTCATCTGATCACTCATTGGGAGCAGGTTCTTCATCTGATCACTGATTGGGAGCTGATCCTTCATCTGATCACTCACTGGGAGCTGATTCTTCATCTGATCTCTAATTGGGAGCAGGTTCTTCTTGTGATAACTCATTGGGAGCAGGTTCTTCATCTGATCACTCATTGGGAGCAGGTTCTTCATCTGATCACTCATTGGGAGCTGATCCTTCATCTGATCACTCATTGGGAGCAGGTTCTTCATCTGATCACTCATCTGGATCAGCTCATCTGGAGCAGGTTCTTCATCTGATCACTCACTGGGAGCAGGTTCTTCATCTGATCACTCATTGGGAGCAGGTTCTTCATCTGATCACTCATTGGGAGCAGGTTCTTCATCTGATCACTCATTGGGAGCAGGTTCTTCATCTGATCACTCATTGGGAGCAGGTTCTTCATCTGATCACTCATTGGGAGCAGGTTCTTCATCTGATCACTCATTGGGAGCAGGTTCTTCATCTGATCACTCATTGAGAGCTGATCCTTCATCTAATCACTCATTAAAAAGCCGTATGTCCACTATGGGAAATTACGAAGAATGGGTACAAAGTACGATAAGAGTAGAATTTTACATGTAGCTTGACTGCTCAAGTTCCGCGAAAAATAAAAAGTAAAACATTTCTCCTTCAATGGGACAAATAATTAATCGCTCTTGTCAGATCAGAACAAGGCCCTGCTCACCCTGTCCCGAGTCGGATCGTTTGGCCAGGTGGCCGTCACGTGGTCTCCCGGATTTCCGCCCGGCTCGGCGAGTCTGCCGCCCGGCGCCACATCCGGCTCGGTGGCTACGGATGTCGGCCGCACCGTGTATCTGGTGCACGGCCAGGCCTCGGCAAACTTTACCGTCGCTGTGAGAATCTTGCTGGCTGTGTGATTTTTTTAAATTTATCGATTTACTTTTAATGCTTAGTTTCGATACTTCTACTTGCAGTAGTTAATCAGCATCGCTTCATTCATTATTTCGAATGGATTCTGGCCACCATTAGGATCGATCGGAGTTCAAGTGCAGATCGATTATTTTATGCCTAGATTTTTTTCGTGTACCCATTTTTTCGAAGCAGATTTTTTAAACTTCTTATGAGCCCCATTCACATTTTTATTTCTATTTCTACCCATTGATTCATAAGATTCTGATCCCCATGTCTAGATTGATATCCCCATTTCTTAGTTCTGATCCCCATTTCTAGATTCTTATTCCATGTCCAGATTGATATCCCCATTTCTAGATTCTTATTCCATGTCCAGATTCATATCCCCATTTCAAGATTCTTATCCAAATTTCAATATTTTGATTCCCATTCCTAGATTCTGATCTCCAATTCTAAGTTCTGATCCTCATCTTTTAATTCTGATCCCTACTTCTAAATTTTGATCCTCATCTCTAGATTTTGATCCCCATTTCTAGATTCTAATCGCCAATTCTAAGTTCTAATCCCCATGCCTAGATTATGATCCCCATTTTCTAAATTTTTATCATATTTATAAATTCGATCCCATTTTTGTAGATTTCTAGATTCTAGATTTCCCATTTCAAAATACTTATCCCCAGTCTAAATTCGGATCCCCGTCTCTTTATATACCCCTTTGTTGTTGCCATGCAAAAGTCCCAGTTACGTCATCCTTATTCCCCGGCAGTTGAACCCGATCGACGGCGCTTCGCAGCAGTTCGGCGTTTTCCTCGACCCCGGCTCGGCGCTCTCAACTAGCGCGCCCGGCGGCGCCCGACTCGACACGGCGCGCCTGAGCTGCGAAATTGATCCGCGTGGCGTGCTGGAGTTCGCGCCAACGTCTCGTGTTGTTCACGTGGACGAGACCGCTGGGCAGGTGCGTTGGGTTTGGTGGAGTTTGGGGGGGGCGTCGGGTCACTTCGTTTGCTATGCCAATTACTAAGGCTTATTAGGTTACAAAGAGCCAATCAGGTTCGCACCATTTTACTAAGACTCAATTAGGCGCCAACTATCAATAAAAGAAGCCACTTGGGCACCAAGCAACAAAGACTGTATTATAAGCCAATCAACTAAGACTCTATTAGGCACCAGTCAACAAAGACTTCACATAGGCTCTTCACAAAGACAAATAATTTGCAAATGAAAAGAGACTCAATGGGACGCGCAATTTACATGTACAAAGACTCAACTGTTTGCCATTAAAAATACTCGATTAAACGCCAAGTAGCAAAGGCTCAATTAGGCGCCAAGTAACAAAGACTTAATTAAGAGCCAAGTAACAAAGACTCAATTAGACGCTAAGTAACAAATAGGCACCAAGTAACAAAAACTCAATTCCGTGCAGTCAAATCAACAAAGACTCAATTGGGTGCAGTCAAATCAATACACACGGGTTGAATTCTCATGGGCCCCAGGATCGACATAAACTCCTGTCGGAAACCCAACATTTAGTCGCTCGCTCCCGCAGGTGTCCGTTTCCATAGTGAGACGCTTCGGCTCGCGCGGCAACGTAGCCGTGCAGTACCGAACCCTAGCCGGCTCGGCCGCAGCCAATCAGGACTTCTGGCCAATCAACAGCGCCCTATCGCTAACCGAAGGCTCAAGTCAGGCCACGGTGATTGTGCAGGTTGTGTCCGACACTGTGCCGGAGACTGAGGAGCATTTCTTCATCAATATAACCTCGGTCGAGAGGCTACCCTCCATAAGTACTGGATGTGAGTAAACAAGATTTTCCTTTGTAATTGATGTTTGTAAAATTTGACTGTAATAATTTTAAAATAGCGTGTTCCACGTCTCACTCTACTTATAGTGGCAGTAAAAGTAAATTAATCAATTTTTATAATTTAATGTTAAACTGACTTTACAGCCTACTATCTGTTCCTAGTAGTAACATTGTGTTTTTTTTAATTGAAAATGATATTCACTTCGTAGCTCAGTAGCCTAACGACTCCTGAACGGAAGGCTGGTCCTAGGTTCGAGCCCCAGCTGTTGTAGACAATTTGTGCCCTTGGGCAAGCAGGGCGATTAATCCCGCAAGGCTGAGATTGGGTACCAGTTTGAACTGGGAACATTTATGATGAGTGTTGCGGCCCCTCCAGCCCGTCAGGACTGAGCAGCAGCTGTACACAGCCCTCGGATGCGCCGTTGGCTGTACATCTGGTTGGAAGATGCCGGGTGTCTCGATATTCATTCAGTAGCATACCTTCTTTAAATGCATCAGTTATTGTGGTTCATTTGAGTCGAATTTGAATCCTGCTTCCATAGCAACGATATCCCCTTTGCTGACAACAATTACCCCCCCCCCCGCCCGCATTCTAATCCCCTAATCCAGACCTGACCCCTCGAGTCAGCCGCCAATTCGGCTTGGCCAGAATTGTCATTCGAGCCAACAATGACCCGTTCGGTTTGCTAAGCGTCACCGCCAGCCCCGCCAACGCATCCGAGGGCGATTCGGTTGCCATAGTTATTCAACGAGACGCCGGCGTCAGCGGCTCGGTAACCGTCATAGTTCGAACTGTTGGCGGCGGCGAACGTTGGATCAGCGAAATCAACGTGCAACCTTCAGCTAACAATTTCACTATCGGAGCGGTGCTGGCTAACCGCTTTGCCGCCTCGGCCGCCACGGCCAACGCCGACTACAGCCAGCTGGACTCGGCCGTCACCTTCGCCGTGAGTGTTGCTGGCTGTCATTTTAGATTGACACTAAATAAACTGGGTTATCATATTTAATTTTTGAAGCTTTTGTTTTCTCAAATATCTTAACAAATAGGACGGCGAAACGAGCAAAACTGTGCAGTTGAATATCATCAAGGATGCCGAGCCGGAACTGGAGGAGTCGGTGCTGGTGTACATCAGCCTGCCGGCGTCAAGTCCGGGCGCTCAAATGCCTCGCCTAGCTGACGGCACCGCCAAGGACGGCTTTAAGACTGTAATTTGCTTGGCGCGATCTGTTGTTTGGGTATTCGTAGCTTTCTATGGAGATTTCCATGGACTATTTTGTGACCTTGACCTTGAGGATTTCCGTAGACTTTTCTATGACCTTGACCTAGGGAATTTCCATAGACTATTATGTGACCTTGAGCTTGGAAATTTCCATAGAATTTTTTGTGGCCTTGAACTTTGGAATTTCCATTGAACTTCTAGTGACTGTAGATATTTCCATAAGAGGATTCCGTAACATAAAAAATACTTTCCATAGACTATGTCCCACCTTGGGGACCCCATGATATAACTTCGTAACCTTGAAGATTTCTAAAGACTATTACTTTAGATTGACCTTGGAATTTTCATACACGATTTTATGACCTTGACCTAGATGATTTCCGTAGACTTTTCTACGAACTTGACCTTGGGAATTTCCGTAGCTATTCTGTGACCTTGACCTTAGGGAATCCTCAAGGCTATTTTGTAATATTGACGTATTAAAATTTCCATTGCCTTTCTAGTAGTGACCTTGGGAGTTTTAACTAGAGGATTCAATAACTTGAAACATTTTCCATAAACTACGTCTAGCGACCTTAGGGACCCCCATTATATAATTTCGTGCCTTGAAGATTTCTAAAGACTATTCTATTTATACCTTGACTGTGGAAAGTTCATAGACTTGAAAAACTTGGAGAATCCCTCCCCACCCGCCAGAGCTACGCCATGATCACCATAGTCCGAAACGGCGTCTACAACGGCGTTATCAGCGTCGCTCCGACCTCCCGAGAAACCGTCGTCTCCGAGGACGCCGCCGTCGAGCCCGAGCTCCGCGTCCGACTGCAGCGAATTGGCAGCCTGGCCGCCGACGTCGCCGTCTCCTGGCAGGCGAAGGTCTCGTTGACGTCGACTCCGGCCGAAGACGCCAGCCAGTTGGCTGCGGAGCTGGCGACCCTGCAAGGCGAGGCGCTGTGTCGCGGCGGCGACTCCTGCGAGCTGGTGATTCCCATGGTGCAGGACGCGGTGCCTGAGAGGCGGCGTCGCTACTTGATCGTTCTGACCAACGCGCAGCCCTCGGCGGAGCTGGACAGGGTGTACTATTACGCTAACGTGACCTCGGAGCCGAGCGACTATCCCGACGGCCTGGTGGGTCTAGCCGAGCCGATGCTAACAGTTCGACGGCTGGATCAGTTCGCTGAAATCGAGATTCGGCGCATGCAGGTTCTTAGTTTTCCTAGAAATCTATTCTACCTTTGTTAAAATAAGCGTTTTTAACAACTCTAGACTTTTTATTGAGTCTTAAGTGACCTTATAGCTTTCTAAAAACCTAATTGAGCATTGAATTTTTTATCTACTAGACTAACTGAACTTTGGGTTTTTCCATAGACATTGTGTGACCTTGAGTAGTTTCCTATTGATGTTGAGTGACCTTGGGGTATTTTCTACAGACTTTGATGGACCTTCAGGGGTTTTCTTTGGGCTATTAAGTGACCTTGGGGCTTTTCCATAGACTGTGAAGTACCTTGAGACCTTGAGACTCTGACCTTGTGGGTTTTTTCGATAGATGACATTGAGTGACCTTGGGTAGTTTCCTATTGACGTTGAGTGACCTTCAGGCTTTCCATAGACTGAAGTGACATTGGGGTATTTTCTTCAGACTCTGAGTGACCTTCAGGGGTTTTCTATAGACTATTAAGTGACCTTGGGGCTTGACCTTGACCTTGGTGCCCAACGGCTACCCGCACCAATCAGGGCAACGACCGTCCCGTGAGCGTGGTGTTTTCAACCAGCGAGATCAACTCCGCCTCCGTGGCGCGCGGCGGTCTCCAGGTGCTTCGCGCTCGGACTAGCCGAGATTTCAACGCCACCGCAGGCGTAGCGCTGTTCCAGCCAGGCGTCACCAGCCTGAACATCCGGGTTGGCCTGTACGGAGGCAGCGCCGGCGATTCGCTCGCTGGCGAGTACCAGCCAAGGGTTTTCCTATTCAGCCTGCTGTCCGTGGACGGTGGCGCCACGTAAGTTGCCTTGGTAACCATCGATTAATTCAATAAAGTAGCTATGGAAACAATAGCTGTGTTCATCCGGTTAGTAACCAAGGTAACTCACGTTGGTTACCATGGCAGTACATTTCCAAAGAATTCAATTATGAAGGGATGATACTTTTAAATAGAAACATTCAATTTATGCGAAAGTTTTGATTGATTTATTAGTCGCCATGGCAACTAGACTATCCTTTTCGCTCTCTTAGTCGTCCTGGTTGGATGCCATGGCAACAGTGTTTTAGTTGCTATGGCAACTGAAATGCAAAGCTTCCTGTCTATTTTCGTATTCGAAGAGGCGGAAAGGTTAATCACCATGACAACTACAGGCTTCATGCTCTCTAATATCTATTGAACCCGTCATCATGGCAACAATCGCTACCTCTGCAATACCCTATAACGTACAACTCCAGCTTGTCGCCGGGCAAAACGCAAACCAACGTAACCATCGTGGACAACGCCGACGCCGCCGCCTGGCACCTTTTGAACATGCCGCTGTCCACCTCGGCCCAGCTAACCGCCGCTTTGTCGGAAGCTCAAAAATTTTCTTCTCCGTCGGTTTCGCTCAGCCAATCGCAGCTCACTTTGCTCTCCAGTTTTCTTGGAAAAGTTAATTTGTTCGCCTCAACGGCGACTGAAACTTTGGGCGGAGCGTTGAGCAACGAGCAGAAGACGGCGGTGTACAGCGTCTACTGCGCGCTGATTCAGTCCGCCAGGACCGACGTCACGACCTCCAGATCGGAGCTCGCTCTGTTGCTGGCCGACTTCAGTTTTGCCATCACGCCAGCTGGCGCCTGCGAACTGACTGACCAGTGAGTTGGCGCTGCCTGTTGCTATGGTGTTTATGTAATGTGAAATGCCGTAACTATGGAAAATCCCTGTTGCTATGGTGTTAATGTAATGTGAAATGCCAATGTGAGGACAAGCGCGAACTCGGCGTTTCGTCGATTGCCTGCTGGCTGACGCCGGCGCCCCCGATTCTGCCGGCGGCGCGGCCTTTGTTCGCGGCCAGGCCCTGAGGCGCGCCCTGTGACGCTGCTTTCAACATCTTGACAGCGTACTTTGTTGTTGTTGTTGTTGTTGAAATGCCGTAACTATGGAAAATCCCTGTTGCTATGGTGTTAATGTAATATGAAATGCCAGAAACATGGGAAATCCCCTGTTGCTATAATGTTGCTCGGATGCGAAATGCCAGTAACTATGGGAAATCCCCTGTTGCTATGGTGTTGCTTCGATACGAAATGCCAGTAACTATGGGAAATCCCCCGTTGCTATGGTGTTGCTTCGATACGAAATGCCAGTAACTATGGGAAATCCCCTGTTGCTATGGTGTTGCTTCGATACGAAATGCCAGTAACTATGGGAAATCCCCCGTTGCTATGGTGTTGCTTCGATACTTGACGATCGTAACTATAACCAATATGAAATATAGGATATCCCGTGTTGCTATGGTGTTGCTCCGATATGAAATGTCCGTATGTCATTTAATATGGAAAATCCCAGTTGCTATGGCATAGTAATCGTGTGAACTATGTGTAATTATGGCAAATGGCTCTCGCTGTTGCTATTTTAACTGACTTTATTTAAATCGGCGTTTTTGTTGCAGGTTATTCAACGCCTGTCCTGAAATTGTCACCCGTGCGGCCAACTTGCACCCAAGAAATATCAATAGCAAAGTCTACCTTAACACTGCGTAAGCAAATTTAACTTGGTTTTTATTTTTAAGCAATTTCCATGGATTTAAAATCATTCTAAAATCATCCTGGTTTCACAGCACCGACCTAAACAGCAATCGAGAGCCGTACTTTAAACTTCCCGCAAAACTACTGCCAGACAATGTCAACAGTAGTTTGGTACGAAAATATGATCTTTTTATCTTTTTTGATCTATTATAAATAACCATAAAAATCAACCTATTTTACGCGTCCAACAGTGTCAGAAAGTTCAATTCACCGTGTTCAAATCGTCCCAGTGGTTTAAAGTATCCACACTTGACATTCTAACAGATACCGTGAGTTTTAATTTCATTATGTTACAATTTTTGTACCTATAATAACAAATAGAATTTAAATTCTTTAATTCCAGATTTATTCGTTCAGCCTTGACAACAAAAATCTGGACGAAGTGATTAGCACACCCGTCCAATTCCGAGTAATCAACTACAACAGACTGTTGGTTGACCGTCGGGCACGGTAAAATTCTATCATTCGTTTTTCTTGCATTTCTACTATCAGTAGGCTATCAAGATAATGCTAGTTTTTTATTAATAAAAATGCAGCTGCGCCTACTGGAGCGGCACAGACTGGCAGTCGGGCCTGTGCACCGTCGACAACCAGGCCGGTTTGGACGCTGGACAGGACGACTTTGTGGCCTGCTCCTGCAATCACTTGTCCTCGTATGCCGTAGTCATTGACAAACACCCTGCCACACTAGTTGGATACAACCTGTGGTTCTACATACCGTTGGGCATTGCAGCGGTGAGAATTTATTGATTGATGTCTTTCATTTCTTAATTTTTTTGTAAGTCTAGAAAATTACATTATTGTTTACACCAATCTCACGCAATACCCTTTCCTTTTATTTATGTCCTCCCCGGACAACCGGCTCACGCCCTAACCTCTGCCTTTCATTCCTATCCCTCCCGGACACCCACCTCACGCCCTAACTTATTCCTTTCATTCCTTCCTCTCTTGGACACCCACCTCACGCCCTAACTTATTCCTTTTATTCCTTCCTCTCTTGGACACCCACCTCACGCCCTAACCTCTTCCTTTCATTCCTTCCTCTCTCGGACACCCACCTCACGCCCTAACCTCTTCCTTTCATTCCTTCCTCTCTCGGACACCCACCTCACGCCCATACCTTTCCTCACTCGTACTGCATCCTAATTTTACTTGTTTTTAGCTTACTCGTACTTTCTTAGTTAACAATATTACGATTTAAACCAAATATTTGCAGTTCGTCTACCTATTCGTCGTGATAGCGAATTGTTTCTTTGCGTCGAATATTTCGCAATTTTCTGCACACCTTCAGCTTCACATGCTGATAGCCGTGTTTGTGTTTCACGTAAGTAACGTTTTTTGGGATCAGTTTGCATCAATATTCTCTGTAGCTTTAACAATACATTTAATTAAATTTTAGATAATCTACATAGTTAACGCGGCCCTCAGTCCGTCAAGCATTCTGGTCAATTCTATGGCGCAGAGGAACGATCGCTGTATTGCGGTCAGCGTACTGCAAACATACTTCTTTCTGTGCCAGTTTTTCTGGATGCTTGCACAGGTCAGTTAGGGGGAATGTAACTTGATATTGTTGTACTTGGTCAAAATTAGTCGAAATTCAGTGATTTTACAATTGCAGTATAGGTGTGAAATTCTATGATTCGCCAGTTGCAAGTAGGGTGTGAAATTCTCTAAATTGGCTGTTGCGGAAAGGTGTGAAACGCTCTGATTAGCCATTAGCTAGTAGGGTGTTAAATTTTCCTAATTGGCTGCTGTGTTAAAGGTGTGAAACGCTCTGATTAGCCATTAGCTAGTAGGGTTCTCACTCTAACCCCATTTGCCTTACCCAACAGAGCGTGAACTACTGGAAAGTTCTAGTAATGAACGACGAGCACACGAATCGCAGTTATCACATCTTCATCATCATTGGCTGGGTAGTGCCGGCTGTCTGGGTACTGCTTTGCACTGTGGTCAGCTACGCTGTATTTCTCAATGTGTTTCCGGAGATTGCACCCGACCAACTGGTTGGCAGTGTCAATAACAACGGATTCATGTGAGTGACGGTTTGTTGACCTGTCTGTCGAAACAGGTGGTCTAGGTGAATTTCTTTTGTAATCAAGAGTTGACTGCTCCTCGCACTGGCGCACATTCTTTAGATGCTACATCAAACAGCTTTACGTCATGCTAATAGTGATTCTACTGCCAATACTGGTGGTGCTTGTCGGCCTGCTGTTTGTGTTTGTAAACGCCTACCAGGTACTGCCGCAATGGGCTATGTACGACGATATATGCAAAGGCCGGCCGAATCACAAAGGTTTGAGGCTTGAGGTGTTGACCACTTAGAGATCTTGACTAGTCGATGTACATAGGGGTAAGAGGTGTTAGATTTTGTATGTACGAGCGTACATTGGAGCTAGCATAAAAAATTTTGGCTGTACATTGTGAACATGTACATTAGGCATAGAGCTTTTAGCTTGTCTGTGTACACTTTCTTTAGAATTCTGCACAAAAATAATTAAATTATAGACAAGAGCCATTTTTAATGAGGCCAGCAAATTAAAAGCGATTAACAAATTTTCAGAGGTCCGCAATCTCCTAATCTTCTGGGCACTGCTTTTCGGTTGTACGCTATTCGGCGGGCTACACATGGCTTATTCGGATCTATGGTGGCTCATAATTTATGCCGTGCTCGAAATTATCACCGTACGTTGTCGCTTTTTTTAAATAAAATGTTTATGCTGAGCAAAGCTCTTTATCTTTAAAAAAAAATCTAATTTAAAATTAATTTACTCCCGGTTTTACTTGATTTACTGGATTCTGCATAGCGTTTTATTCTCATCGAACCGCCTACACGTTTAGAACTTTAGTCTAAGTTCATTTATGGCTTCTGATTGGTCAGAAAATAACTCACACCCGAATCCTAAATCTCTACCCCTATTTGGCTTCTGATTGGCTCGCCCACACTACCAAATATCACACCCCCCATTCGCAGGCCGCCTTCGCATTGGCCTCGTTCTTCGCCTTGCGTGGCCCGGCCGCACTTCTTCGTGCTGCCGCTGGCGGCAACGCTGGCCAAAGCTACGAGATCCAGGAGGAGTGGCGCGGCATCGGTGAAGGCGCCGGCGGCGGCGGCGGCAGCGGCAGCAGCGTTGTTCAGAGAGGCACCTTCAAGGAGAAATCAGCGATTGACAAGGAGGCGGGCATTAATGACGGCGACGCTGTTGACGATGGTCGCAGAAGGCAATCCACGCTGGATCACCTGCAGCTAGTCAAGGAGATTAACGAGGTGAAATTCTCTTTAAATTTTCGTACATCTCATTGAATCAGACCCCATCTATAATGGTTCCTAAATTATCATTTCCATACCATACCATCTACAGGCTTTTTATCTGGAGACTAAAGCAAGTTGAAACCAAAGTCTTGCGTTTTGTTCACCAAAACAATTTCAATTAATGCGCTATCCCAACTTCAGCCTATGTAACCTAATATAACGGGACTCAATGTAAAAGGGGTTGTAGCCTAGTGGTTAGAGCGTCGGACTCACGACTTGAAGGTCGGGGGTTCGATTCCCGACTCCACTGGTACAATTTGTGTCCTTTAGCAAGACACTTAACTCTGCATTGGTTCAGTTCACCCAGCTGTTAAATGGGTACCAGCATCAGCTGGGGTAATGGAAAGGTGGGTGTGGCGTCCCCCCAGTCCATGGACTGAACAGCTGTACGCAGTCTTCAGAAGCGCCGCGCAATAGCTGCGGCTGTGCTGTTGGCTGCACATCTGGCCCGATTGGGACAGGTGTAATCAATTATTAATCAATTATTAACGGGACTCAATAGTGACTAACCATAATTTTAAACATACAAAAATAAACGAAAATCTAACCTCGCTTTGCACCACACCCTATGTCCATCCTAAACAGCCATCTCGTGCCTGGCTTCATTGTCTACCCCTCGCGACACCCACCTCACGCCTTACCTCTCTCTCCGTTCCGTCCATTCTTACCTTCTGGACAACCACCCCGTGCCTAGCCCTATCTAGCTCTAACCCATTTGCGACATCCACCTCACGACTAACACCTCTCCATCTCTACATTTCTAACCCTTGGGACAACCACCTCAAGCCTTACTTTTCTCTCCATTTCCTAAATTCCTACCGTTTTGAGCGTCCACCTCACGCGCCTCTGTCCACCCGCATACCTGTAGTGACCTTGCGCCTTGCTTCCCCTATTTATTTCTGGCTCTTCTAGAATTCACTAAAATCGAGGGCACATGCTGACCAGTTTGTCCTTCCCGTCTCGCAGGACCAGTGGTCGGACCAGCAGCCGCATTTTAATGGCCAGACGCTCACCTTCGACAATGGCGTCGGCGCCGACTGGCGCTCAAGTCCGGGCTACGGCCGTATCGACCTGCCGGACGATCTTGAAGGCGAGGCCGACGTCGACGGTTTTGACATTGATGACGAAGGCGACGAAGGCGACAATGTGGAAGTCGATGACGACGAAGAAGACGATAACGACGCTGAGGCCGACTACGGGGACGCTGGCGATTTCGACGATTTGATCTACGCTTTGAAAAGCGAGACAGCCGAGGACAGCAGCGACAACGGCGACGTCGATGGAAACGATGACGACGACAGCGGCACCGTGGTCAGCGGGCCGGCTTCCGATCGGCAGAGCCAACGAAACTGGCGCATGAGCATAGCTGATACGCATCTTTGACACTAAAATTCACACTGCACTACTTATTCAGCAGAGAATTCAGTAGCGTACTACTTTGACTACTTTAATTTACACATCTTGCTTAATAAAATTCTCCCCTTATTTGCACGAAACTACTGATTAGTAATAGAATAAGTATGCAATGAAGAATTTAGATTAAAAAATCTTTTTTCCGCAAAAAATTATTGTAGAATTTTGTAGCATTAACGAAATATTGTTTCACTTCTCACTGCTAATTAATTGACATTATGTAATAATTCTTGCATAAAAATTATCTGAAATTTTTATTTTAATGCAGTGTTATTTTTATTCGTTTGCAAAAATAATCACAAGCGTTACGAACGGTTTCAAAAAAAAAAACTATTTAATCACATTTTTTATATTATATAAAAATGTTACACAGCTGCGAGTTTCGGAATGTTAATTAATGAATCGAATATTATTTTACACAGAAAATGCCGCGCAAAGATCGGGAACGCTATATCTCGTATATTCAATACATTTTTATGAATACCGAATGAAATATAAAATATTGGAAGGATTTCAGTTGAATGCCAAAGGCCACAATTTCTACAGGTTAAATTGAACTATCAGAAGCCGCCGTGCATGTAGTACTGCAGCAGCAGCAGGGCAATCACCAGTTCAGCCACGGAGAACAGCAGGGCGGCGATGAACAGGCATTCCAGCCGCCTGGCCCATCGCGTGGTTTCGTCGGCGCCGCCGCCCAGCTGGTGAAAGGCCCGGCGGCACAGCAGGAGAGCCAGCAGGGCCAGCAGCCCGACGGGCGGAGCCAGCAGCAGCGCCAAGATGGTGAGGCACCTCAGACGGGCCAGCCGCTCGGCGGTCACCGGGCTCCGCTTAGGATTAAAATCCTCTGGCCGGGTGGACTGCGGGCTCAGCACGCGCTGGCCGCCGATCGAATTGGTTACTATGACAACCTCGGCGTTGGCCCGACCGCCCGAAGCGGTGTAGTAGAGTACGGGGACAGCGGCTGGCTGCGCCGAATTCGAACTAGTTGCCGGGGGCTCCTCGTTGGGAACCAGGCCGACCCGGCCTTCGTCAGATTTTGGCATTTTTTATTCGCTCTAATAAGCAAGCAGAGCTCGTTTTTTAGTTAGCTAATTTTGCAGTCAGCCGTCACGCCCTATATGCGGTTCCCACACCGAGTTAGGGGGCGGGGCGGGGGTTGGCGTCTCTCAACTCTTTTTCCTGTCGTTCTTTCTCGGGCCTGCAACAACAGTCCGGTTCTTGCTTGCTTGCTTAGCTAGTGTTTTTTCTATTCTGCTCTGTCCGTCTTTGGACTGAGACAAATTCTAACAAGATCCGAGCCGCGCTTGTGTCTTAAAACTCTAAATAAATGTACGCCGAATGAATACAAGGCCCTGGCTATTGCCAATTGCTGTCTTCCTGTCCTCATTCTTTTCTTCTTTTTTTCTATTCGGTGTGCGTACACTGTCGACCCAGATAAGCTCGTAGCACGACGACATACAAACTTTTGGCTAGCTAATTACAGCATCGCTTAATTAGGTTATTCGCATTAGGCCGATAGAGAACACTGCATGCTGGCTGTCTTTTCTTAGCATCTGCGTCAAAATGTTTGCCTGATATGCCTGTCTGTGTCTGTCTGTCTGTCTGTCCGGTCCCCATTTCCTGTCTGCATTATGTCTGACAGAATCAAACTGGTACTAGCAAGTTAAAAGCGTAATTCCAATGAGACGAAAGTTGTCAAACAACATTTAGAAGGCTAATCAAATCGTCA
This sequence comes from Macrostomum cliftonense, assembly GCA_950096795.1. Lineage (NCBI taxonomy): Eukaryota > Metazoa > Platyhelminthes > Macrostomidae > Macrostomum > Macrostomum cliftonense. The sequence continues at coordinate 326,059 of CATNEM010000181.1, forward strand.
CTGTACAAAGAGAAAAATTGTATTCGTAGACAGTGAGCGACAACAATAACTTTATTGACAATTTACATAATTGTAATTGACTATTGAGGATCAACTACGAGCCTTATTTTAATAAACTAAGGCTGGTGCCAGAAGATAGCCAATCATATCACTGCACATATCATATGTCAAATTTTAATATCGATAAGCCTATGTTAAATTATAATATAAAAGGCGAGACATGCATTAATTAAACGAACTATCGCAGGACAATACAGTGAGAAAGACGGTAACCAACCTGGCGTGAAAGGTTATTACATATAAATTAAAAGTACAAGAAAATGCTGCTTGTGAGACTCCTGAAATTGGTATAAGCTAAATGACCAGCTAAAAAAAGAAAGCAATAAATCATCCTAGAAATCGAATATTTCTTTAGAAATGGACAAAAAAGTTTTTAGTTTGTTGAAAATTCTACCGTTTAGCTAGTGAAGTTAGTGAAACTTCGCTAACTCCCGGTCTGTGGGAATCTAACTTCCGGTCAGTGGAAAGCCTAACTTCCGGTCAGTGGAAAGCCTAACTTCCGGTCAGTGGAAAGCCTAACTTCCGGTCAGTGGAAAGCCTAACTTCCGGTCAGTGGAAAGCCTAACTTCCGGTCAGTGGAAAGCCTAACTTCCAGTCAGTGGAAAGCCTAACTTCCGGTCAGTGGAAAGCCTAACTTCCGGTCAGTGGAAAGCCTAACTTCCAGTCAGTGGAAAGCCTAACTTCCGGTCAGTGGAAAGCCTAACTTCCAGTCAGTGGAAAGCCTAACTTCCGGTCAGTGGAAAGCCTAACTTCCGGTCTGTGGAAAGCCTAACTTCCAGTATGTGGAAATACAAACTCCTGGTGTGGGAAAAACCTAACTTCTGGTTTGTGGAAACAAAAAATTGCATCCTTTTTTATTAACCTACAGGAATCACGAAAGCTCGATCTACGCTTGATTTCTTAAAAAAGTCCCGGACGCCAACGCAGCTTCAAGCGCGCAGCCAACTGTCGAAGTGAGCCTGCATAGCCCGGCACGCCTCGCGCCGGTGCCAGTTCACCGTGGGCAAAATCCTACGCGGCCGAATGCTGCGCACAAAATCGCGCAGCTCGCCAAAGCTGCTGTGCTCGGAGTAGGCAGCGCCGTACACCACCACACTGGGAAAATTTCCCTCGGATAGGGATTTAGCATCGGCTTTGCCAGCCTTGTCGTACATTCGCTTGATTCCCGGGGCTACGGCGACGCCTTTGGCGCCGAGGCTCCAGCCGGTTGGCGAGATGCCCAGGCAGGCGTCCACGCGTGGCCGATCGGGACGGCGACGCCAGGCCTCCAGGTAGCGGCGGAGCCCGGCGTGGTTGACCGTCTGCAGCGGCAGCACCTATCGGGGCAGAATCGGTTTGCAATACGAGATAGAATGAAGGGACAGAACAAAGCGTGCGAATCTGTAGGCGTGCATTGGCTGAAGCATCTGTCTGCTAGTAGGTCTTTGCATTTCTGTCTGTCAGTCAGTCTGTCTGTCTGTCTGTCTGTCTGTCTGTCTGTCTGTCTGTCAGTCTGTCTGTCTGTCTGTCTGTCTGTCTGTCTGTCTGTCTGTCTGTGCCAGTCTGTCTGTCTGTGCCAGTCTGTCTGTCTGTCTGTCTGTCTGTCTGTCTGTGCCAGTCTGTCTGTCTGTGCCAGTCTGTCTGTCTGTCTGTCTGTCTGTCTGTCTGTCTGTCTGTGCCAGTCTGTCTGTCTGTGCCAGTCTGTCTGTCTGTGCCAGTCTGTCTGTCTGTCTGTGCCAGTCTGTCTGTCTGTCTGTCTGTCTGTCTGTCTGTCTGTCAGTCTGTCTGTGCCAGTCTGTCTGTCTGTCTCTGTCTCTGTCTGTCTGTCTGTCTGTCTGTCAGTCTGTCTGTGCCAGTCTGTCTGTCTGTCTCTGTCTCTGTCTGTCTGTCTGTCTGTCTGTCTGTCTGTCAGTCTGTCTGTGCCAGTCTGTCTGTCTGTCTCTGTCTGTCTGTCTGTCTGTCTGTCTGTCTGTCTGTCAGTCTGTCTGTGCCAGTCTGTCTGTCTGTCTCTGTCTCTGTCTGTCTGTCTGTCTGTCTGTCTGTCTGTCTGTCAGTCTGTCTGTGCCAGTCTGTCTGTCTGTCTCTGTCTCTGTCTGTCTGTCTGTCTGTGCCAGTCTGTCTGTCTGTCTCTGTCTCTGTCTGTCTGTCTGTCTGTCTGAACCCATCCGCCCTGCATTCTCACCTGCAACCGGCAGCGCCCGTCGTCCCGACCAACCAGGCTGGAGATTTCTGAATCGCCGAGCGCGTTAAGCAGGCGCAGCTTGGCGGAGTCAACGGCGGCGCGGCAGCCGAGCAGGCGGGCAATGCTGAGGTACATGCGCTCCTTGCCCAGGGTGTAGGAGCCGCACACGATCAGATAATTGGGATTCTCGGCTACGAACTCTTTCACCAAGCGCAGCACGGAGTCGATAATATCGGACTGTGGCGGGAAGTCGTACTGCGGACTGCAATAGGTGGTGTCCAAGTACAGGCTGTCAATCTCAGGCGACTCGCCTAGCCAGCCTCGAATACTCTGAATGAGGCTTGGCGAGGCGCGGAAATCGCCAGTGTGCAGAATCTGCCGGCCGCTTGGCTGCAGGCGGAATAGGAAAATAGCGGAGCCGGGGCAGTGGTTCGCGTCCAGCAGTAGCACCTTGGCGCCGGGCACGTCGTACCAGGTCTGCGGCGGAGAAATATTGGACTACTGCCATTGTCCTTGCAGCTGATCTTGAAGTTTCAACACCCCCCCTCCCCCCTACATTTACCTGCAGCTCCAAGGGACGCAGGTATTTAGGCTGAACGCCCAGCCGCAGGCGGACCAATTCGGCAGTGGGCCGACTAGCTAACAACTGGCCGTCGAACTTGCGACCCAGGCCGCAGTAGTGATCGTAGTGAAAGTGGCTCAGAAAGTAGCCGCGGCTGCGAGCCTGGGCGCCATAGTTGAAAGCGTCCACAGTCAGGTCGGTGCCGTCGACCCATTTCACTGGCGGGCAGCTGGTGCGACGGCTGGCGCTCGGCCAGGTGCCGCATGCGGCTCTCGGCTGATCAGTTTCCGGCTGCCGCTCTGGCTGCTGTTGCCGTTTGGCGCTTTCATCAACATTGGAAGCAAAAAATTGCAGCAAACTTGCCTGCTTAGCCGTCTTTGAAGGTGGAGGCGGAGGCAGCGTCAGCGGCGGCGGCTTCGGAGGCGACCCTGGCTGACTATCTGATCGGGCTTCAGCCTGGCGGCATGATCAAAGGCGCGCAATTAGTTTATTGAACAATTGTTTCATAAATTACATGTTTACAGTGACGTAACCTAACTGGCGGCACGATCAAAGAGAATCTCCACCAACTGATTTAACCATTTTAATTGTGTCCAACCCCTTTCTACGGACACTAATTTGGTGTGAAAATAATTGGCGGCACGATCAAAGCAATCGCCGCCAAGCTGATTTTTAACCAACTGATTTGACCCCCGAAATTATGTGCAGCTAATTAGCGGTACGATAAAAAATAATTACCACTAACTGATTTAACCATCTAAATTGTGTCCGGGCTTCAGAAACTTATTTTTGTGCAGCATGAACCCATTGTCGGCACAATCAAAGAGAATCCACACTAACCGATTTTTAACCAAATAAATGATGTCCAGCCTATCTCGGGAAACATTTTTGTGTGATATAATTGAGAGCACGGATCAAAGAAATGGCCGCCAGCTGATTTTTAAACAAATTTGTGTACAGCGCGTATTTAGAAACACGATTTTTTAATGAAATCAATGGCGGCACGATCAAAGAGAAATGGCACTAACAGATTTAACTATCCGAATTGTTTCAAGTCGAAGCGAGTGGGAAAAAGCTACTAAAAAATGAGGATTAACTACGCTAAGAGGGATTACCTTGGCAGGGGGTGTAACAGCCGTCACTTCAACTTCATTCTCGGCATCTTCTTCGTCATCCGATATCAAAATTTCCTGCTGTAAAGTCGAAGCCTCAACCGACAGCTTCGCCGAGCTTTCCTTCGAATCTTCAGTTTTCACTGCCGGAATCAGGAAGCTGAGGATGGAGCTTTGATTAGTGAAGCCCCTAGAGGACACAGCCGCCTGAGCAGCCGGCCTCCTCTTAGCTGGCTGATTTGCCAGTCGCGACGACTGAGGCTGGCGTCGTTTGTTGCTATTAGCAACGCTACTGGTTGCTACGCGACTACTAGGTGGCATCGCATGCGAATTTCTAACCGGCTGCAATATTCAAGTCGATCGCCCTTGTATTATGGGTCCCATAAGACTAACTCCACGCTTCCAGATGCTTTACATTAAAGTGGCAATAAATTTCATAGATAAGCGCATTAATTAGTGTGTAGTAATAAAAGTACATATGTACTCATATGTAATATAACGTGTATATTTGTAAACTCCAAACATAATATAATGTTAAGTCGAAATAAAATCTAGCTATTAGATATCAGCATTATCTAAATGATCGTTGGGCGTAGGAGCAAAGGAGGTTAGACAAGTTTTTGGTTAGTATAGGCGCATTTATAACAAAATTGGGTATACTATAAAAAGGTGAGGAAATTTCAAATTTTACAATTAAAATTAAAAAAATGGGTGAGAGCGCCGAAAATGGGTGAAAATGATACGGCAATAATAAGCATCCAAGTTAACTGTAAGTTTAAATAAATACAAAATCAATAGTCTATTTGTACTACTACTAGTAGTTTCGGTGGCAGTAGTAGTAGTGTGCGTCGAAAACCACTATTATAATAATTGATTTTGTAAAGCTAAAAAAATAAACGAAAACAGACGCCCTTGTTCTAGGAAGCGATTTGAAAAATCAGAGAAAAAATTTAATATAACATATCCGAGTCGAGACCGTCACTCGATATCCATCAATCAATCATCGTCATCGTCCGGCACGAAAATGTCGTTCTCTTCTAGAAAAGCGGCGCCCTCTTTACTGAGCGTGGCGCCGAATAGAAGCGACGGCACGATAACGATGATAGCGCGCAGGGCGCCGAATCGCATGCGCAGCGGCCTGTCGTGCAGGGCGCCGGTGTCCATGTAGGCGCCGGCCGTGCCGTCGTAGCAGCGAACTGGTCCGGTCTGCGAGTAGCCTTGCGACTGCTGGCGCGGCGCGTGCACAGCGAATGCCCGGCGCAGCAGCAGAAACAGCGGGCGCATTGAGGCGGCGCGCGACTGCGGATTGGTTGATTTGAGCAGCTCGAAATGAAGTCAGCCTATCCTGTCTCTACCCTGCTCCTATATATCTGGTCACTCTACCCTGCTCCTATTTATCTGGTCACTCTACCCTGCTCCTATCTATCCCGTCTCTACCCTGCTCCTATCTATCTGGTCACTCTACCCTGCTCCTATCTATCCCGTCACTCTACCCTGCTCCTATCTATCCCGTCACTCTACCCTGCTCCTATCTATCCCGTCACTCTACCCTGCTCCTATCTATCCCGTCACTCTACCCTGCTCCTATCTATCCCGTCACTCTACCCTTTTGCTATCTATCTAGTCACTCTACCCTGCTCCTATCTATCCCGTCACTCTACCCTGCTCCTATCTAGTCACTCTACCCTGCTCCCATCTATCTGGTAACTCTACCCTGCTCCCATCTATCTGGTAACTCTACCCTGCTCCTATCTATCTGGTCACTCAGCCCTGCTCCAATCTATCTGGTCACTCAGCCCTGCTCCAATCTATCTGGTCACTCTACCCTGCTCCAATCTATCTGGTCACTCTACCCTGCTCCCATCTAGTCACTCTACCCTGCTCCTATCTAGTCACTCTACCCTGCTCCAATCTATCTGGCCACTCTACCCTGCTCCCATCTATCTGGTCACTCTACCCTGCTCCCATCTATCTAGTCACTCTACCCTGCTCCTATCTAGTCACTCTACACTCTACCCTGCTCCTATCTAGTCACTCTACACTCTACTCTGCTCCCATCTATCTATTCACTCTACCCTGCTCCTATCTAGTCACTCTACCCTGCTCCCATCTATCTGGTCACTCTACCCTGCTCCCATCTATCTGGTCACTCTACCCTGCTCCCATCTATCTGGTCACTCTACCCTGCTCCCATCTATCTGGTCACTCTACCCTGCTCCCATCTATCTGGTCACTCTAGGAAAAGGAAAGACAGCAAAAAGTAACACAACATATCAACAGGTTCAATACTTGAAAGAAATCTACTTTTTAGAATCTCTAATAATTAATTTGAAAGAATTCAATTGAAAATAGCATATTGCGATAAATTTAATCACACATTATGCATTTACAGTACATATGTATGTAATACTGCCAGTTAGTAGTCAGTAGGGCGAAAGAGCAAAATTGTACAGCGAGCACGCGATAGCAGCAATGAAGGTCAACATGCACGAATGCACGATTGATGTGAGAAAAAAATCGATTGTGCTGTTTTTTGGCCGTTCCTGTGAATCCTCTGAATTTCAGCATGAGGAAGGAGCAGCAGGAATCTAAGGAGAGGAGAGGAGCTAAACAGAACCGTCAGTAAAATGCAAGAAAATAGAAACAACAACTGTATTTAAATTCAGCTAGCATCGGTTCAAAAGAAAGACACAAATAAGGGAGGTTGGTGACTACCGATATGTATCGACATGAATTCAATTAGCAATATTTAGCATCAAAGCGGCAGACCGCAGCTGCCGCCGGCCTCGCCAGAGCAGGGGCAGGCGAGCAGGTCGGGCAGGTTGGCTCGGGGCTGCGACTCCGACTCAGGAAACAGTCGGCACAGGCGGCTAAACAGGCGCCGGCGCTGCTCGACGAGGCTGCCTGCGTTGGCTAGGGCGGCTCGCCCTTCATCATCATCGTCGCTGGCGCTAAATACGTCGTCCCGATCGTCGTTGTCAATGCCAACAGCATCAATACCGCCGCCGCTGCAGTCGCTGCCGCAGACAAGCTGTTGAGCTAGGCGACGCAGCAGGCGAGCATCGTCCGGACTGCTCGGATCAGCCAATCTGGCAACCCGCTGACGTAGGTGGCTCAGCGCCAAAGCCGGCTGGCCGGATTGAAGCAGCTCCAGGCAGAGCTGGCGACGCAGTTGAAGGCGGCAGCGGCGAGCTAGGTCGTTGGGCGTGTCGCGAACAAGACGCAACGACCAGAAATCGTCGAGACGGCTGCCAGCATCGGCAGAGCGGGCGTCGCTAACGCCTGTGGATTTGTGTACGGAGATCAGCCCATGAGAACCATTAGATAATTAAGAGACAGCTAGAAGACACCCCTAAACTAGAAACTATGGAGCTCTTCTTCAGCTTTAATCTAAATGGAGGAATCAATTTTGGGATCTCATGTACAAAGACTTCGGCTCTATTGATCTAGAGACCTCGGCTCTGTTGATCTAGAGACCTTAGATCTTTTAATCTAGAGACATCAGCTCTTTTGATCTAGACATCTTGACTTTTTTATATAGAGAAGTCGCAATATTGATCTAACAAAGTCATCTAATCTTTAAATCTAGGGACTCCGCCCTGGCTGTTTTGATTCAGAGACTTTAGTAAACCCAGAAATATTGGTACTTTTTGCAAAGCAGAAAATAGTTAAGAGGCTCAATCAGTTGAAATAGGTAATTATGTAAAGCGTGTTGACTTACCGCCCGAAGACGGTTGCTGCTGCCTCATCAGCTGCTGATGCTGGGTGCCAGTTTTACCACCAAACAGATAGTGAACCTTGGCTGCAGGATCGTATAACAGTTGGTGCGCGTACCTCGGTTCGGGCTGGGGGGGCTGCAGATGTTGCAGATGCTGCTGCTGTTGCTGCTGCACTCCGCCGACAGCTCGGCGATAGACGCAGGTCCAACTGTCTCGTTTGATTGAATACACCCAGAGTGAATTCTCGTCGGCCGCGGCTCTGTCGCGGTGCGGACCTGAAAATTAGGGAAAGTTAAGGTAACAAATCATAATCGACTTTAGGATAGAAAAAAATTAAAGGGAGGTTAAATTGGAGTTTAACTGAGGTGAAAGTCAGAGGTTAACTGAGACGAAACTCGGGGTTAACTGAGGTGAAACTCGGGGGTTAACTGAGGTGAAACTCGGGGTTAACTGAGGTGAAACTCGGGGTTAACTGAGCTGAAACTCGGAGGTCAACTGAGGGGAAAGTCGGGGTTCAACTAAGGTGAAAGTCGGGGTTAACTGATGTGAAAGTCGGGGTTAACTGAGGTGAAAGTCGGGGTTAACTGAGACGAAACTCGGGGGTCAACTGAGGTGAAACTCGGGGGTTAACTGAGCTGAAACTCGGGGTTAACTGAGGTGAAACTCGGGGGTTAACTGAGGTGAAACTCGGGGGTCAATTAAGGTGAAACTCGGGGGTCAATTAAGGTGAAACTCGGGGGTCAACTGAGGTGAAACTCGGGGGTCAACTAAGGTGAAAGTCAGGGGTTAACTGAGGGGAAAGTGGGAGGTTAACTGAGGGGAAGCTTGGAGGTTAACTGAGGTGAAAGTAAGAGAAACTGAGGTGAAAGTAAGAGAAACTGAGGTGAAAGTAAGAGAAACTGAGGTGAAAGTAAGAGAAACTGAGGTGAAAGTAAGAGAAACTGAGGTGAAAGTAAGAGAAACTGAGGTGAAAGTAAGAGAAACTGAGGTGAAAGTCGGAGTTAACTCATGCTAAAACTGTAGATTGAAGAAAACAAAGACCAACTAAGGTCAAAGTCACAGGTTAATAACGCTATAAGAAGGGATAAATGGGAACAGAAATCCGATCCCTATGAGAGACGGTAAGTTTTAAGCGGCAAAGCGGCTCACCCGTCAACACGTAGATCTCGTCCAACTCCGGATCAAGAGTAGCCCGTTGTGTCAGGCCGCACCCCGAAGGTTTGCAGGCGTGATCGGCTAAACAGACGGCCCGGCCGCTAGTCAAATCGAAGCGTACAAAATCGGTGAGCTGCTCTTTGATCCGCTGGCCGGCTAGCACGTAGAGACAGTCGGCAGTTGGGTGCAGCAGCATTGAATGGCCCATTCGTGGCGCTAGCATGCGGCCGTCGCAGCGCAACAGAGTCCACGTGTTGGTGGCAATGTGGTAGGAGTGCAGACCGGAGTAGGTATGCGCCGGCAGCAAACGCCTGTGAGACGACGATAACGGAATAGAAGAAGATGAGGACAGGCCGCCGTGCTGCACCTGATAATAATAGGAATCGGCGCCGTCTAGGCCTACCGCGTTTCCGCCGCTGCCTCCGCCGTGCGTGTCCGACCGGTGCAACTCTCTGCCGCCGAATACGTAGATTACCTGCAAGGATGTTGATACCGCGTGTTTAAGTACAGCGATTAGCGCACTAATGAGCAAACATATATTTAGTCTAGGTTAAGAAGTCCCCATGCACCAGTCCCCTACCTGTCACCGGTCCTCTACCTGTCCCATGCACCGGTCCTCTACCTGTCACCAGTCTTCTACCTGTCCCATGCACCGGTCCTCTACCTGTCACCAGTCTTCTACCTGTCCCATGCACCGGTCCTCTACCTGTCCCATGCACCGGTCCTCTACCTGTCACCAGTCTTCTACCTGTCCCATGCACCGGTCCTCTACCTGTCACCAGTCTTCTACCTGTCCCATGCACCGGTCCTCTACCTGTCACCAGTCTTCTACCTGTCCCATGCACCGGTCCTCTACCTGTCACCAGTCTTCTACCTGTCCCATGCACCGGTCCTCTACCTGTCCCATGCACCGGTCCTCTACCTGTCACCAGTCTTCTACCTGTCCCATGCACCGGTCCTCTACCTGTCCCATGCACCGGTCCTCTACCTGTCCCATGCACCGGTCCTCTACCTGTCCCATGCACCGGTCCCCCAACCTCACTATACTAATCAAACAAATGAAGTCCGCCTACCTGCCGGGCCACGTGAATGCACATCTGATGATCGAACAGCAGGCAGGGGCCGCCAGCCTGACAGGCGGTATCCTCGCTAATCAGTAGCCAAGCGTTAGCCTCGGCGTCCCATACGTAAAAATCGTTTCGCATACTGTCTGGACAGTCGCGCAACGAGCTATCAACGTAGCGGCCGAGCGTGTACAGGCGTTTCCGTTCGTAGTCGAAGCAAACTTTGTGACAGGATCGCGGCGTTGGCCCGCCGTCAGAACTGGTATCGACCGAAATGCAGCGCCACCGATTAGCCTCGATGTCGTAGGCCCAGAAGTCTGCCAGGTCGCGATAGCCGTCCCAGCCGCCGAACAGGTAGATCCGCTTGGCAAGGTGGTCCAACGCCATCTGGTGGCCACCACGCATGCCCGGCTTTTGCACCTGGCCAGTTTGCTTGTCTGGAGCCGGTTCGATTGGGCGCCAGACCGCCTTGCAAGGGCGGCTGCTGACAGAGTTGGTTGGTTGGTTGGAACAATTCGGATTTGGTTGGTTTGGAAGAACAGACGATACGCGGAAGCTTAAGCTGTCAGACATGGATATCCCAAGCTGTCAGACACGGACATCCTAAGCTGTCAGACATGGATATCCCAAGCTGTCAGACATGGACATCCCAAGCTGTCAGACATGGATATCCCAAGCTGTCAGATATGGATATCCCAACCTGTCAGACATGGATATCCCAAGCTGTAAGACATGGACATCTCAAGCTGTCAGACATGGACATCCCAAGCTGTCAGACATGGATATCCCAAGCTGTCAGACACGGTTATCCCAAGCTGTCAGACATGGACATCCCAAGCTGTCAGACATGGATATCCCAAGCTGTCAGATATGAAATCCCAACCTGTCAGACATGGATATCCCAAGCTGTAAGACATTGACATCCCAAGCTGTAAGACATGGACATCCCAAGCTGTCAGACACGGTTATCCCAAGCTGTCAGATATAGATATCTCAAGCTGTCAGACACGGACATCCTAAGCTGTCAGATATAGATATCTCAAGCTGTCAGACACGGACATCCCAAACTGTCAGATATAGATATCTCAAGCTGTCAGACATGGACATCCCAAGCTGTCAGACACGGTTATTCCAAGCTGTCAGACATGGACATCCCAAGCTGTCAGACATGGATATCCCAAGCTGTCAGATATGGATATCCCAACCTGTCAGACATGGATATCCCAAGCTGTAAGACATGGACATCCCAAGCTGTAAGACATGGACATCCCAAGCTGTCAGACATGGATATCCCAAGCTGTCAGACATGGATATCCCAAGCTGTCAGACATGGATATCCCAAGCTGTAAGACATGGACATCCCAAGCTGTAAGACATGGACATCCCAAGCTGTCAGACATGGATATCCCAAGCTGTCAGACATGGACAACCCAAGCTGTCAGATTCAATATAATACTTCATATTTCTACATACCTGGCTGACCGATCAAACAGCTTGGCTTCGTAAGCCATCTGGACAAGCTCCTCGCAGCGATCAAAGTCGCCCCGTTCAACCAGAGATTCGTACAGCTCGGTCAGTATCGGGTGCTCCAGCCTGACCCCGCTCTCAGCGGCCAGAGCACGGAACGCCTGGACGTGTCCGCGCCGCCTCAGGTGCTTCATGCACAGGCGGATGCTTTCTTGCTCGCGAAATTCACGCAACCAGTTGAGGCTGCGATCGATGATACTGGAGTCGGCGATTCCTGATAGATTGTGTGCATTAGGTTGAAGGTTTGCAATTTTCGCCAATTGAGATTGACCTACCTTTGCAATCAGGTAGATATGTTGATTAAATCGGTAGATTTATGATGAAGGCAGGAGACAGGCAGATATCAAGGCATACAGAGGAAAACAGAGAGACACAGACGTACAAACACAGACACAAGCAGACAGGGTTAGGGTTATCCTGTCTTTACAGGATAAAGACAGACACTCTGACAGACAGATACAGACAATAGAGCCAGGCAGACGGACAGATAGACAGACAGACACAGACAGACACTCTGACAGACAGACAGACACCAACCAACAAAGCCTCACCCTCAAGCTGGACAAACCAGATGCTAAAGTTGAAGGTGCCGCCCCAGGTAATTAGCGGCTCCAATCGTACAAATTGGCAAGGAATTTCTCTGCCTCGCAATTGCAAACTAAGGCCGAATGATTCGGCATTGGCGTCGTTAGCCAGCTGACAGGTGGCCAGGGTGTAGAGGCGGCCAGGGCAAAGGCCGGCGGAGATTCGCATCCGCTTGGGATTGCAGACGTGCGGCTTCTCGAATTTGCCGAAGCTGACGCGGCGAAGCAGGGCCGGGCGGACCAGTTTGAGCAGGAGGTACTGCGGCGGCGCGTTGGTTTCAGACGACCAGCGACTAGTCTAATGAGTGAGTAGTAGGGAATGCGTTTTATATGCGTAAATTATCGTTGCTAAAATAATTGTATAAATTAGACGAATCAAAGTTTCTGTTGGAATAATTTAACACACAAGCCTTGCTGTCTTCACTGCAAAATCTATTATCTTAATCTTAACGTAATAAATCTAGCCCCTTAATATTTGACCTCGGAAATCTCACCCCTAGAAAAATTTGACCTAGGAAATCTCACTCCTAGATAATGTGACGTCAGAAATCTCACCCCTAGATAATGTGACCTTAGATATCTCACCACCTCGGAAATCTCACCCCTAGATAATGCGACCTCGGAAATCTTACCCCTAGATAATGCGACCTCGGAAATCACACCCCTAGATAATTTGACCTCAGAAATCTCACTACTGTAGGATGTGACCTCGGAAATCTCACCCCTAGATAATGAGACATCGGAAATCTCACCCTTAGATAATGTGACCTCGGAAATCTCACCCCTAGATAATGTGACCTCGGAAGTCTCACCCCTAGATAATGCGACCTCGGAAATCTTACCCCTAGATAATGTGACCTCGGAAATCACACCCCTAGATAATTTGACCTCGGAAATCTCACCCCTAGATAATGCGACCTCGGAAATCTCACCCCTAGATAATGTGACCTCGGAAATCTCACCCCTAAATAATGTGACCTCGGAAATCTCACCCCTAGATAATGCGACCTCGGAAATCTCACCCCTAGATAATTAGACCTCGGAAATCTCACCCCTAGATAATGAAACCTGGGAAATCCCCCCTAGATAATGTTACCTCGAAAAACCTAACTTGAAAGAATATTAACTTCAGAATCTCGACTCTACCCGTGTACAAGTTTGAGCGAGTGAATACTTAAAGGTAGCGAGGATTCAGCGGGGAAAGTACCGAGCAAATCATCGTTTTTTACGCGGTAGCGCGTTTTTGTCAATTTTTTGACCCGCTTCCAGAAAACGCGCTTGTGCATGGTCAAATACGCGGTGGTTTTCACGGTGGAAGCTAGCACGCTGCTTGACTCGGTGGCCAACTCGCTCGCTCGCTGCTTGACTCGGTGGTCAACTCGCTCGCTCGCTCGCTGCTTGACTCGGTGGTCAACTCGCTCGCTCGCTCGCTGCTTGACTCGGTGGTCAACTCGCTCGCTCGCTCGCTGCTTGACTCGGTGGTCAACTCGCTCGCTTGTTATAAGAATGGCTTTTAGGTTTATAGGATATATATATGTTTATATATATACTTATATAGGTTCTTATACGTTATAAGAGTAGCTTATAGGTTTGTAGGTGATATATATATATATTTATTTATATATTAATATAAATAAGATCGGCTTTAGCCGATCGGTGTCGGCGACCATGTCGATACTTCTTCCTTTTCTTCTCCGATTTGGATTTCCTCGCTTTCTGATGCTTGCTTATGATGCTTATATATATATATATATATAATGTTAACATTAGTGGTAGAAAGTTACATTTATAAATATTCTTATCGATTCCTCAAGAACCGCTCTCCATTCATGCTGCGCAACTCTGCACACTTCCAGCGCACTACTACTGCACGTACAGAGCATGCAGTCGACGGGCTGGATGTCAAAGAAAACGCCCACGAGTGCCTGCAAAGTCGCACCACCACAGGTTGTTGACCCTAACCGGATGGGAGTTACCCGACGAACCAAGTATGGGCCAGAATTGAGGGACCCGCTGTATAGAATCACCGCGCGGCACACAGTTGTCCAGACTGAGGATATCCCGTGGCTTACAACTGGACTTCAGGTGCATGTTGCCGTTCAGACTGACACCTCGGCGCCACCTGGCGATGTCGAGTTGAGCGCCGCCAAGGACGGTCCGGACGAAGAGGGTCGTCTACGTAACGTATTCACCGCGGCAATGGAAGTGGCGGAGAAGGCGGTCTCAGCAGCAAAAGATGCCGCTGACGCTCTACTGCAGTACCAGGGGGCCCATGGAAGTGAGCCGCATGTCTCGCCGACCGCCTCCGCTCCGCCATCGCTGATCGGGATCGCCTCCGCTCCGCCATCGCTGATCGGGATCGCCTCCGCTCCGCCATCGCTGATCGGGATCGCCTCCGCTCCGCCATCGCTGATCGGGATCGCCTCCGCTCCGCCATCGCCGATCGCCTCCGCTCCGCCATCGCCGATCGCCTCCGCTCCGCCATCGCCGATCGCCTCCGCTCCGCCATCGCCGATCGCCTCCGCTCCGCCATCGCCGATCGCCTCCGCTCCGCCATCGCCGATCGCCTCCGCTCCGCCATCGCCGATCGCCTCCGCTCCGCCATCGCCACCGTCGCCCGTGTACAATCGCAGCATCAACGTGTGCACTCGTCGAGCCTGGGTTGAGGGGCGCGATTGGGCTGATGACGGGGCGGACGAGCTCCTCGTGCAGGCGCTGGAGGCAGCTGAGGACCAGCTGAGGGGCACCATGAACACTTGCGACTATTGATCATTGTCTGTCTGTCTGTCAATTCGACTACTCAATTTAGTCAAAGGATCCCAGAACCTCATGCTGGGGCGATACCCTCCCAGATGCTCATTAGGGCAGCATAAAAATGCCCCACTTTCGCTCCCGCCAATCATGGAGGACGCCATGCCAATGTACAAGTGAAGCTTCTGTTTCTAAAGAATATAATGTTCCATTTGATCTTTTTTATAACTTCTGGCAGTCGTTCATACCTGTTTCTGCAGTTTCTGAAGCTAGGTTTCAAGGGGACACCCTACGCAGATCCCATTGCTCCCGTTTAATAGAAACAGAATCATTTAATACCCCGTTAATAGCCTTGAATTTAAGTAGCGCATAAGTGATTTCAACTGCACAAGAATTAATTAAACAGGAATTAATAGATCGAAGCATCCACCGGCTAGCTATTCCAGAGTTAATGCGTCCAGAATTAAGACGCCTGCGCCTGCTACAACAGCGAGCAATGCGCTCCCTGGCTCAGCTCGCTGTAGCCGAGCAACAAGCGGAGCAGCAGCCAAGGGCCCGGCGGGTCAGAAGAAGGGCCCCTGCTCCTCAGCAAGCTGCAGCAGCCGAAGCTGCCCCTGCTCCTCAGCAAGCTGCAGCAGCCGAAGCTGCCCCTGCTCCTCAGCAAGCTGCAGCAGCCGAAGCTGCCCCTGCTCCTCAGCAAGCTGCAGCAGCCGAAGCTGCCCCTGCTCCTCAGCAAGCTGCAGCAGCCGAAGCTGCCCCTGCTCCTCAGCAAGCTGCAGCAGCCGAAGCTGCCCCTGCTCCTCAGCAAGCTGCAGCAGCCGAAGCTGCCCCTGCTCCTCAGCAAGCTGCAGCAGCCGAAGCTGCCCCTGCCGCCAACTTTTCAGACGACGACACTATCTACGAAGAAGATGGCGACGAAACGCGCTCTTTTCCTGATGTGTTTCAAGATGCTGCTGTCGACGCCGCTGCCCTCGATGATCAGGAGTATGCCCCCTACCAGCCTGCAGACGCAGTGGAGGACGATCTTTTTTTAGACGGCTTCGCCATTGATCCAGAGGCCCTGCCGGAGCTTAATCCCGCCGAATTGGAAGAAGACATCTTTGGTCCGCGACCCACGACTGATAGTAACGATGAGAGAGCAGGCTGCGGAGTGGAAGGTCGGGAGCCTATCAGGTAATAAAATTGTTATGACTGGTCACTACGTACACCTTGCATTAATAATTCTGTATCATGTACTACTAACGCTACTATGTACGATCGAACCACCTATCACGTACAGGTTGCGTGCGGACGCCGTCGCGTATCCCGGCGCCAAGTACACACACAATGGCATTGCGGTCCTGGCCTCCATTTTGCTGGACCGATACACTCTGCCGGTAACTTTCTTAAAGGACCTGCTGGTATACACAGGCGAGATTCTGCCCGCGGGAAGCGTGTATCCCCAGAGTACATTCGTCTGTCTGAACGTCTTCCGCCAAGCATCCGCTCAACGGCAGCAGTTCTGCCCCCGCTGTAGTGTCGAGGTGTCCAAGGCAGAAGTCGACGGCGGGACAGAATGCAGAAACTGCGCACTAACGCTCTCAGCTGGCATCGTCAGCAACTTCTGGTGCTTCGACATCAGGCGCCAGATTCGTCAGCTGATTGAGCACTCGCATCTGCTGGACCATGTCACCTTTCCGGTGGACCAACCCGCAACGCCTGGTTGCCTGCAGCTAGGATCCAGTACGGAGTATATGCACTTCAAGCGCAGCATACCGCTACACGATAGGCAGGATCTATCATACACCATAAATATCGACGGATTTCCTCTGTACGTCAATTCGAGGGGAGAAATGTGCCCAGTGTATTTGGTAATCAACGAAATTAGTGAAGCGCGGAAGCCGAAGCTAATTGTCATCTGCGGCCTCTGGGCAGCTTGCAAAAAGGTAAAGGCCGTTGCTTTCCTTCCGTGGCTCGTTGCGGAGTTGAACAATTTGCGCCGCGACGGTGTGAAGTACAGCACTGGAGGTGGTCTTGCGGGTACCACGCCGGGTGTCCTGCGCCTACATCCGCTCCTCTTCGTTATGGACGCCCCACAGCGAGCTGGGGTGCTTTGCTTGAAGCGTCATAACTCTGTGCACGGTTGTGACAACTGTTACAGCGTCGCTCAGTTCCGCCGCGGCGCGCCCCGGTTTCTAGATGACGATGGAGGCGAGGGTGTTGCCAGGGCCACGGAGGCGGGATGCACCCAGACCAGTGTGCGAAACCTAAGCGACACGCTGATGCTCGCCGATGCCGTCCCAAGAGGACGGGACAACTTGCTGGGCGTGATGGACGTGTCCAAACTATTGGTCTTAAACGGATTCGACTACATGCACGGCTGTCCACCCTGTTTGCTGCACCAGGCCTACCTGGGTGTGGCGAAATGGAAGTGGACCCAGCTGTTCCACCCGCTGAAGAAACCTGACCCGATGGCACGTAGCCCGGATCTGTCGCGAAGGGTCGCGGACATTGATGCGGCGGCGTCGCGACTTTATGTTCCGCATGACCACCAGCGTGCACCCCGCACGTTGCGGGAGGTCCTAATGTTTCGTGGCCACGAGTTCCAGGCCTGGCTACTTGTCTACGGTCCAATGACGCTGGAGAATGTATTTACTGAGGCGGACGCACTGAGGTACTATCATCACCTCCTACTCCTATCGGCACCGCTCTTCTGGCTGACATTCGAGGGTGCGCCGCTTACCGAGGTCCACGCAGCTGAGGTGTCTCTGCATCACTACCATCGGCTTCTCAGGGAGATGTACTCCGATGCGGCGATGACCTACAACGCACATCAAGTGTGCAGGCACCTAGGTAGTCAGGGGGCTATCTTCTGTGTGTGTGTTTCGTTTGGCCAGTATATTTTAAGCAAGTTTATCAGCATTTTAAATATCAATTTCTATAGAACAACACTCCACAGTTACGCGAATGTAAAGTATTAAAAAAGTACCGTCAATTAGTACAATATTAATATTACTCGTTGACTGTACTGACGCACATATTTGCTTTCGACCTCCTTAACTCTTTCATAGGAGTGTACGCCGAGCTGTACGGGCCGCTGTGGAGACTCTCCGCCGGGCTCTTCGAGTCGGCGCACTGCGCCATGCGACGGCGCATTCACGGAACTCGGCGTGTCGACGTAGAACTCGCTGGGATTCTGCAACGCCAGTTTGAGCGCCGTGACATGCAGGACCGCCTAAGAATTAGCAACCCGTTTTCTGCAGACTTCGAGAGAGAAACCGACTTTCGCACTGTGGACGGGTGTGTGCTCCGCAAATTTCGGACCACTATGGAATTCACCAGCGCCACCCTGAGCAGCGGTACGCGAATTGCCGTGTATCGGCCGGGTATGCGGAATCAGAAAATAATTTCCTGCTTTGTTGCCTATTGCGTCGCTGAGGACCGCCGCGACTTGTTCGAATTCGGTCGAGTGGAGGGAATTTATATCCGTGATTCGAGCACCGTCGTACAGTTGCGCCGTCTACCGACAGGACCTTTGGTGCAGAATGAGCATCTGCTCCACTTGTTGGGGATCCAATCCAATGGTGGCTGTCATTTCTCGCACGTGCGCCGAATCTACGTGGATCCGTTCGGACCACTATCACCGTTTTATTTCGAAGTACCTGCAGCAAGCATCATCGCAGCCTGCTGCGTGGGCGATATGAAAGTGGGCTTTCTGCCTCATCGACAATACTCATTCGCAGCTTGAACTCAATTCTCTCTTCGACGTGTCTTCTCTTCTTCTCTCTCCTGACTGAAAACCATGCATGAATACGCCGTATGTGAATTAATTATGGGTACTTGTGTCCTCAATGTAATATGGGAGTAGACTGTTGACTCGTGCATAAAATGGACATTAATTCTAGCTTATCACACCTGGATAATCAAACCTCCTTATTTTATATGATTTGGCTATTTGAACTCTTCCTAACTGTAATTCTCATTGAGAATATAATTTTACTACGGATTGTAACGCCCGTGCCCCGTGTTATATGTATAAATCTTAATATAAGTGTCAACTTTTTCATTTTTCAACATTTATGCCGCAACTGCCTAATACTTTGGTTTCGTTTTCGTTTCAATAAGTTAATTAATTAATTAATGTACACAGTTACTCAACAACCTCATCATCCTAAATACTATTACCTGTATAGTAGTTAAGTAACGTTACTAGCTCCCGAACAAAGCGTACCTTCAAGTAGTAGTAGTAGTACTGGTAGTAGTAGAACTTCGCAGGATTACGTAAAATATGTCCTATCTATGATACCCTACCTTCAGACGTTGGCCCTTCACACTACTGCGCCAATAGTAACCGCAAATTTACGTTTCAAATTTTTCAGTCAACCCAGAGCTCCGAATGTCTTCAGTAGCTAACGTACGCAACTCGCGAAAGCGAGTTTTGGCGACCATCAACAAGGAAGCCGAAAAGAAGACAACCAGAGGACCTGCCCACTCTGCAAGTAAAAAAGGCAAAAGATTAAAAACTATCGCCGCCGCTCGGGTAGCCGACACGCTAACCGATGCGCTTGCCGCAGGTGTGGAGAGCGAGGCACCGGTTGCAGATGTGGAGAGCGAGGCACCGGTCGCAGATGTGCAGAGCGAGGCACCGGTCGCAGATGTGCAGAGCGAGGCACCGGTCGCAGATGTGGAGAGCGAGGCTTCCGTCGACGACGATGACGACGACGACGAAGACGGTGGTCCTCGAAGCAAGCGGTCAGGCTCCAGCCGGCCTCGCGGCCCGACGGCACCAAAGACGGGCCCAGGCGCCTATCTAATCTTCCGGTATAGAGACCGGAAGCAGGAGCTGCAGGTCTGGCCGCAGTCAAATATTGTGGAGCCACAACCTCCGCCTTGCCACATCGGTGCCATTGTGCAAGTGGCCGCAGTCCGTGTTGTGAAACCGGGCTCGAAGAAATACGCCGCTACGATAATTGCTGGCCCCTACGAGACCATGCGCCTCGCCAAAGATGCAATGGCGGCCATCTCCGGACGCGAGGCCGCGGCGGCGAGCACCACTCAACCGGTGCTCCTGCACCACCTGCCCGAAAAATGCCCTCGCTGCACAAGCCTCCTCTCGGAGGCGGCGCAGCTGCGCCGCACTATCAGTGAGTGCGAGGGGCGCATCGAGCAACTTTCGGCGGCTTCAAAAACGGCCAGATCCGACCACCAGGCGCGCAGTGACGAGGTTCAGTTGCTCAAAGATGAGCTAGTCGCGGAGCGGCGCAATAGCGAGCGACTAAAGAAGAGCAACCACATATTGCAGGAGACGGTCCGCTCGAACATCGACCAGTTGCGCACTGTCAGCAACTACCTCGTTGAGATTGACAAGGAAGCCAAAGTAACAGCCGTCAGCGGCAGCAAAATTTGCTCCCTTGTCAAACAAGTCGGGCTTTGGGCGGCACAGCAACTAATACCATCTGCGCATTTTGTAGATGCTGCCGAGGTTGCACAAGTTGTTGAGTCTGCGGATCCGGAGACTGCGTTGTCAGCCGGCTCTGACGATGAGTCAGATTCTAATATTGGACGTCTTGCGTCGGGAAGCGGCGTGACGCGGAACGAGCTTCAAACGGCTATCTCCGCGGCTATGGCCGCGTCAGCGCTCTTCCCGGCCGCCGTTGCAAGCAGCAGCCTCCCCCCGAATCCGTGCGCCATCACGGCGCCTAGGTCGTCTTCGTCCAGAACCACGGATGTAAGGCAAGTCGAGCTGCCCTTTATCGAGGGGTACAATGACATAGTCACGACCAAGGCAAACCTTGACACCATAGCGGAGCTCGTTGACGCCTGCACAGCGAAGCCGGATTCGTTGAAAGAGGTGAAGAAACTGTATCGAGCGATCATTCGCGCCGTTTTCACTACCAAGGAACTGACGGAAACCTCGTGGTCCGGTAGGTCTACTGAGAACGGCCAAAACCGACCTGAAACTGATCCGCGTAAAAAGAAAGCCGTTGTGGCGTTTCTTAAGGACAATGGCTTTGCAGTCATTGACCACGGCGAACTGGCCACCTGCTACCGTGGGGTCACTCGTTTGGCGCGCAATAAAGTCGACTCGAATAACAACGCGAAGTCGGCCAACGCAAAATCCAACGCGAAGTCCACGTCAGGCAGCGCTGCTGCCGATGGTCACGGCCCTGGCAACACGGAGACGTCCACGCCAGGCAGCGCTGCTGCCGATGGTCACGGCCCTGGCAACACGGAGACGTCCACGCCAGGCAGCGCTGCTGCCGATGGTCACGGCCCTGGCAACACGGAGACGTCCACGCCAGGCAGCGCTGCTGCCGATGGTCACGGCCCTGGCAACACGGAGACGTCCACGCCAGGCCGCGCCGAATAAGTACTTTCTGATCTTACGGAAACTTATGTGTAATTAATACAGCCCGCAATTAAATATGACATTCGCACCCTCAAATTCGCTCTCTCATATCCCCTCAACAACATCGCGTGCCCTCAGAATATTTTCAATTTATTCAGGGTGACCGCCGTCTCCTTCTTGATCTCCATAAGGAGCACTGTTCCAGGAGGCTCTGTTCTGTGGGACGCTGTTCTTGGGGGCGCAATACTTAGGGGGCGCTGTTTTTGGGCGGGGCGCTTTTCTTGGGAGGCATTGTTCTGGGAGACTGGAAAAGAGTAATTCCAGTCTCACCACTTCCGGTCGATGTCTAATGCAGCAGTAATATTTCTTTGTTAATTGAAAACGTACTCCCATGTCACCTGCAGATCCCATGTCACTGCAGATCCCCTATTCACTGCAGGTGCAGATCCCAGCCACTGCAGATCTCTGCCACTTTCAGTGGACTTTCTCTCTCCAAATTCATTTGAAAGTGGCCCTTTTTGTATTTGCTATTCGCATTTCCGCGAGGAATCTATTAAAATGCACTTTGAATTTTCTAAACTCTGTTCAATTTCCTCCGTTTGTTAATGCAACTCTGTTTCAATTTTTAGGCCGGTTTGGCCTGTTTCTATAGCGTCCGTTTCGTGCGCCCGTTTTTATCTTGTTGTGTGACTTGCGTAGGATATAAAACGCAGACTGTTATTAATTTCTGTCAATTTAATATACTTTACCTTTCTGTACATGTACAACAGTTAAACTCTGTTCGAATTAACAAATGTACCCCACCGTTGTTTGTATGCAGCCAACTTTAAATAATTTAGTGCTTACGTCTTTAAATAAACTGTTTCAATATTTTCATATAGCCTCAAATTATCTTTAAAACGAGAGTACTTTAAGCGCGAAACTAATCGCACTTTAATGAGCCCGGAATTGAGCGCGTTTTTCAGCGAGAGAGCGGGGGATTGAGCGCGTTTTTCAGCGAGAGAGCGGGGGATTGAGCGCGTTTTTCAGCGAGAGAGCGGGGGTTGAGCGCGTTTTTTCAGCGAGAGAGCGGGGGATTGAGCGCGTTTTTCAGCGAGAGAGCGGGGGATTGAGCGCGTTTTTCAGCGAGAGAGCGGGGGTTGAGCGCGTTTTTCAGCGAGAGAGCGGGGGATTGAGCGCGTTTTTCAGCGAGAGAGCGGGGGTTGAGCGCGCTTTTCAGCGAGCGAGCGGGGGATTGAGCGCGCTTTTCAGCGAGCGAGCGGGGGATTGAGCGCGTTTTTCAGCGAGCGAGCGAGCGCGTTTTTCAGCGAGAGAGCGGGGGTTGAGCGCGTTTTTCAGCGAGAGAGCGGGGGATTGAGCGCGTTTTTCAGCGAGAGAGCGGGGGTTGAGCGCGCTTTTCAGCGAGCGAGCGGGGGATTGAGCGCGCTTTTCAGCGAGCGAGCGGGGGATTGAGCGCGTTTTTCAGCGAGCGAGCGAGCGCGTTTTTCAGCGAGAGAGTGGGGGTTGAGCGCGTTTTTCAGCGAGAGAGCGGGGGATTGAGCGCGTTTTTCAGCGAGAGAGCGGGGGTTGAGCGCGCTTTTCAGCGAGCGAGCGGGGGATTGAGCGCGCTTTTCAGCGAGCGAGCGGGGGATTGAGCGCGTTTTTCAGCGAGCGAGCGAGCGCGGTTTTCAGCGAGCCATGCCAGCGCGTTTTTATCGGTTTAGCGCGTCAATTCTCTCGCGAGTCGTGAGCGAGAGAATTTTTACAAAAAAGTGCTTTCAGCGAGTCAGGACCGTGCGAAAATGAGCGAGTGAGGGTACATAAACTCGGTGATTTTAGCACGCTGGTAGACTTTTTTTTGAGCGCGTTAACTCGCTCAAATTTGTACACGGGCTAATAACTAACGGCAATAAAAGCAGCAACAAAGACACCAACCTGATCAGCTGGCCGATTTTCCATAATTTTATCAGGCGGGTACTGCTCCAAAAACGAGCTGCTGTCGACAATGCTGTACTGCAGCACGTCGACGTTGCCGTCGCTCAGCTCGCAGCCTTCAGCCGCCGAGCCAACTGAAGCAGCTGCTAAGGACATTGGTGTACTTGTCGAAAGTTTGCTCTAGGCCAAGAATTGACAAAACAAACCAGAACAACGCACGAAGCCAGGGGTTGTGCGACAGGTTCAGCCCATTTATAAATGGCTGCTTGCAACACTGTCTGAAATTTGGCAGATTTTGCTTCTATTAACTGCTAATTATAGGGTTTTCTTTTGCCTGGGGCAGCCTTTTTACTGGAGTGCTAACAATAGACATTTGTATAAGGGTCACGAACTAATGGCACTCAGGATGGCGCTAAAGATGGCGCCAACAATAGGCGCTAAGGATGGCGCCAACAATAGGGGCTAAGGATGGCGCCAACAATAGGGGCTAAGGATGGCACCAACAAAAGGCGCTAAGGATGGCGCCAACAAAAGGCGCTAAGGATGGCACCAACAAAAGGCGCTAAGGATGGCGCCAACAATAGGGGCTAAGGATGGCGCCAACAAAAGGCGCTAAGGATGGCGCCACTAATAGGGGCTAAGGATGGCGCCAACAATAGGGGCTAAGGATGGCGCCAACAATAGGGGCTAAGGATGGCGCCAACAATAGGGGCTAAGGATGGCGCCAACAATAGGCGCTAAGGATGGCGTCAAAAATAGGCCCTAAATGTGGCGCCAACAATAGGGGCTAAGGATGGCGCCAACAAAAGGCGCTAAGGATGGCGCCAACAAAAGGCGCTAAGGATGGCGCCAACAATAGGCGCTAAGGATGGCGTCAAAAATAGGGCCTAATGATGGCGCCAACAATAGGGGCTAAGGATGGCGCCAACAATAGGCGCTAAGGATGGCGCCAACAAAAGGCGCTAAGGATGGCACCAACAAAAGGCGCTAAGGATGGCGCCAACAATAGGGGCTAAGGATGGCGCCAACAATAGGGGCTAAGGATGGCGCCAACAATAGGGGCTAAGGATGGCGCCAACAAAAGGCGCTAAGGATGGCGCCAACAATAGGGGCTAAGGATGGCGCCAACAATAGGGGCTAAGGATGGCGCCAACAATAGGCGCTAAGGATGGCGTCAACAAATAGGCCCTAAATGATGGCGCCAACAATAGGGGCTAAGGATGGCGCCAACAAAAGGCGCTAAGGATGGCGCCAACAAATAGGCGCTAAGGATGGCACCAACAATAGGCGCTAAGGATGGCGCCACTAATAGGGGCTAAGGATGGCGCCAACAATAGGGGCTAAGGATGGCGCCAACAATAGGGGCTAAGGATGGCGCCAACAATAGGGGCTAAGGATGGCGCCAACAATAGGGGCTAAGGATGGCGCCAACAATAGGCGCTAAGGATGGCGCCAACAATAGGGGCTAAGGATGGCGCCAACAATAGGGGCTAAGGATGGCGCCAACAATAGGGGCTAAGGATGGCGCCAACAAAAGGCGCTAAGGATGGCGCCAACAATAGGGGCTAAGGATGGCGCCAACAATAGGCGCTAAGGATGGCGTCAAAAATAGGCCCTAAATGTGGCGCCAACAATAGGCGCTAAGGATGGCGCCAACAATACAAGGTGCAACTAGAGGTTTAAATGGAAGCACATCTTTTATTAAGCAAGCAGCAAGCGCAACAAATAACGGAAAGCTCATAAAACCGACACACGTGCTGAACGAATACTACAACTAACTAGCTGAATAGATGCGCGTTTTATTTATTAATAATCCGATACCGCAAAAAATGAATAAATTTTATTTTCGAAGTAAAAATATAGAATCGAGCCTAGGTTTATCGGGGCAAGAGAATTAGAGTCGGCGCGTTGTTAATAGTAGTTAGAAAATAAAGCATAAAAAATAGCAAAATAATAATTGAATTAATTTTTGAACTACAAAGCCATTCGATAGATTGAAAATGCGCGAGACTTGAAATATTGCAATATTTTTGTTACGAATTTATTCACTAATATTTTTCAATCCAGCTACTAATAAGTAGCATAATAAGAGTAATAGCAAAGTGCGAAATACTAGAGTAAATAAAATATAAAAACGTCGAGTTTCAGCTTGAATATTTAATACTAGAATTAATATTTTTATTGCCCTCGGTATGGCGAAAATATACTAGACTATAAAAATATTTTGTTGAATACTTAAGAATAGACGATTAAGCGAATAAGAATCGATTGCGCAACAAGTCCACGCCATCCCATTAACTGTTAATATTTGTATTTGTTAGGCCTCTTCTTCTTCGCCTTCGAGCTCGCCTTCCTCCTCGGCGGTGGCGTCCTGGTACTGCTGGTACTCGGACACCAGGTCGTTCATGTTGCTCTCAGCCTCCGTGAACTCCATCTCGTCCATGCCCTCGCCGGTGTACCAGTGCAAGAAGGCCTTCCTGCGGAACATGGCCGTGAACTGTTCGGAGATGCGTTTGAACAGTTCCTGGATGGCGGTGGAGTTGCCAATGAAGGTCACGGACATCTTCAATCCCCTGGGCGGGATGTCGCAAACGGCCGTCTTCACATTGTTGGGAATCCATTCGACAAAATAGGCGCTGTTCTTGTTCTGCACGTTCAGAATCTGCTCGTCGACCTCTTTCATGGACATGCGACCGCGGAAGATGGCGGCGACGGTCAGGTAGCGGCCGTGGCGGGGGTCGCAGGCGGCCATCATGTTCTTGGCGTCGAACATCTGCTGGGTGAGCTCCGGCACGGTGAGGGCGCGGTACTGCTGGGAGCCGCGGCTGGTCAGCGGGGCGAAGCCGGGCATGAAGAAGTGCAGGCGGGGGAACGGCACCATGTTGACCGCCAGCTTCCTCAGGTCGGCGTTCAGCTGGCCGGGGAAGCGCAGGCAGGTGGTGACGCCGGACATGGTGGCGCTGACCAGGTGGTTCAGGTCGCCGTAGGTCGGCGTCGTCAGCTTCAGCGTGCGGAAGCATATGTCGTACAGAGCCTCATTGTCGATGCAGAATGTCTCGTCGGTGTTCTCAACCAACTGGTGCACCGACAGGGTGGCGTTGTAGGGCTCCACCACAGTGTCGGACACCTGCATGGTATTTTGTGAAGGGTGCTCTTGAGTTTATGGTCGTTTAAAAAACCTCTATAAATACTTGTTCGCTACTCTAATATCTCACTTAATCGATCTCTTGAATTTTTTTTCGCCTTAAAACATATTATCTCTTCTAATCTCCAGTCTTGCCTCTTATAATCTTCCTCTTGTCTATTCTAATCTCCAGTCTTGTCTCTTCTAATCTCCCCTCTTGTCTCTTCTAATCTCCAGTCTTGTCTCTTCTAATCTCCCCTCTTGTCTCTTCTAATCTCCCCCTTTTCTCTTCTAATCTCCCCCCTTTTCTCTTCTAATCTCCAGTCTTGTCTCTTCAAATCTCCCCTCTTGTCTCTTCTAATCTCCCCTCTTGTCTCTTCTAATCTCCCCTCTTGTCTCTTCTAATCTCCCCTCTTGTCTCTTCTAATCTCCCCTCTTGTCTCTTCTAATCTCCCCTCTTGTCTCTTCTAATCTCCCCTCTTGTCTCTTCTAATCTCCCCTCTTGTCTCTTCTAATCTCCCCTCTTGTCTCTTCTAATCTCCCCTCTTGTCTCTTCTAATCTCCCCTCTTGTCTCTTCTAATCTCCCCTCTTGTCTCTTCTAATCTCCCCTCTTGTCTCTTCTAATCTCCTCTCTTGTCTCTTCTAATCTCCCCTCTTGTCTCTTCTAAACTCCCCTCTTGTCTCTTCTAATCTCCACTCGTCTTTTAATCTCTCTTCGTGGCTCTTCTTATCTCCACTCTCGCCTCTTCGAATCTTTACTTCCATATGTTTGAATCTTCTTTCTAATCCTGTCTCGTCTAATTTGTCATTTTAATTTCCTAATCTCTTCCCACAAACACTATTGAAAATTGTTGTCAAACAGCAACAAGCAGCAATCAATAACCTTAGGCGAGGGCACAACACTGTAGGTGTTCATAATCCGATCGGGATACTCCTCCCTGATCTTGGAGATTAGCAGGGTGCCCATGCCGCTGCCGGTGCCGCCGCCAAGCGAGTGAGTCAGCTGGAAGCCCTGCAGACAGTCGCAATTTTCGGCCTCTTTGCGCACAACGTCCAGCACCGAATCGACAAGCTCGGCGCCCTCGGTATAGTGACCCTTGGCCCAGTTGTTGCCGGCGCCGCTCTGGCCGAACACGAAATTGTCCGGCCGGAACAGCTGGCCGAATGGGCCGGCCCGCACCGAGTCCATGGTGCCGGGCTCCAGGTCCACCAGGACAGCTCGGGGCACGTACTTGCCGCCGGAGGCTTCGTTATAATAGACATTGATTCGTTCGAGCTGTAGGTCCGAGTCGCCGTGATAACTTCCAGTGGGATCAATGCCGTGCTCGTCGGAGATCACCTCCCAGAACTTGGAGCCGATCTGGTTGCCGCACTGGCCAGCTTGTAGGTGAACGATTTCGCGCATTGTCAGTAGCTTTTATTGATTGGTATTGCTCAGGTATTTGATTTGAGGACGGTCTGTCACGAATGCAGCTGAAATTGTTAAAAGTTTACAGTTCTAGTGCTTTGTATAAATAGTAGACTCACTACAGTAGTACCACAGAGGTGAGCTAGA
This sequence comes from Macrostomum cliftonense, assembly GCA_950096795.1. Lineage (NCBI taxonomy): Eukaryota > Metazoa > Platyhelminthes > Macrostomidae > Macrostomum > Macrostomum cliftonense. The sequence continues at coordinate 353,676 of CATNEM010000181.1, forward strand.
ATAATTTAGGCCTGACACATGAGGTGTGTGCTAGTGCCAGGGGTGTGTGCTAGTGCAAGGGGTGTGTGCTAGTTCCAGGGGTGTGTGTGCTAGTGCCAGGGGTGTGTGTCTGCTAGTCAGGGGTGTGTCTGCTAGTCAGGGGTGTGTGTGCAAGTGCCAGGGGTGTGTGCTAGTTCCAGGGGTGTGTGTGCTAGTGCCAGGGGTGTGTGTCTGCTAGTCAGGGGTGTGTCTGCTAGTCAGGGGTGTGTGTGCTAGTGCCAGGGGTGTGTGCTAGTGCAAGGGGTGTGTGTGCTAGTGCCAGGGGTGTGTGTGCAAGTGCCAGGGATGTGTGCTAGTGCCAGGGGTGTGTGCTAGTTCCAGGGGTGTGTGTGCTAGTGCCAGGGGTGTGTGTCTGCTAGTCAGGGGTGTGTCTGCTAGTCAGGGGTGTGTGTGCTAGTGCCAGGGGTGTGTGCTAGTGCAAGGGGTGTGTGTGCTAGTGCCAGGGGTGTGTGTGCAAGTGCCAGGGATGTGTGCTAGTGCCAGGGGTGTGTGCTAGTGCCAGGGGTGTGTGTCTGCTAGTGCCAGGGGTATGTGCTAGTGCAAAGGGTGTGTGCTACTGCCAGGGGTGTGTGTGTGTGTGTGTGTGTGCTAGTCAGGGGTGGATGTGCAAGGGTAAAGAGATAGAAGTGCGTGCGGAAGCCTTAACGGGGTGTAATTTGGACTGGGTTGCTGGGCGGTGAATAGGCCGCTATGGCTAATGTATTTCGGTGAGAATCGAAAAGAACCAAACCTGTTTTAGAATTCATAAAACTTACTTTTCGGTTTTTAAATGGTTTATTTACAACTCAATATAACGCATAAATACTCAAGAAAAATGATTCAATCATCTTTAGTTTTACTCCGTAATACCCATCTGCTAAAGTTTCTTATCACAAAAAATTAGCAAAGTCACGCTAACACAACATAAAGACAACAAGACAAAAAACACACCGAAAACACCACAAAAAAGTTTCTATTGCGCACACGGCACAGACTGAAAAGAAGCGGATAAATAGATTGTAACTGTTTGAATTACATTGATTAGCATATTAATGAAAGGAATGGATCAAAGTTAAATATGGGATTAATACGGGACCCAGACTGTATCTCTAAAGTGCATTCACGTCGAACTGCTTCTCTACAGAGTGCATTCTAATCCACTTCTGCATTCATTAAAAAGTTATCAAACTTAATCCGATCAGCCTGGTCACTTCTTAGCGGCCGCGGATTTCCAGGCCTTGCCCAGTTCAACAATGCGCGGATAAGTTGCCTCAATGTCGCCAGCTGCCGAACTGTCCCGTTTAGCCCGACGAACGACCAGTTCCTGAGCTGATTGCAACAATTCGTAAGCGGCCGGATCGCGTAATTTGTTATTGGATTTTAGATAGCCGATTAGCTGGGGCACCGCTCTGCCCGGAGCGTGTATTGGCAGGCCGGTGCAAGCTTGGACTAGCAAGGAGACGGTCACCAGCAGGGCCAGTTCCAGCTCCGAGGAGTCCAGGGAATCAACTAGGCGAGCGGCGGTCTCGGCGCACAGAGTTTTCTCAGCTTTCTTGTCGGCCGGTTTGAGCATGATGCCAAGGCGGTTGCACATGCCCTCGACGTGCGAGTGAATCTGCCGAGTAATTGTAAGAGAGGTGACTTGAGACGCATTGAGCTGGAGAGGCTGATTCAAGGAGAGAGAGGGAGCGGAGAGGCTGATTCAAGGAGAGAGAGGGAGCGGAGAGGCTGATTCAAGGAGAGAGGGGGCGGAGAGGCTGATTCAAGGAGAGAGAGGGAGCGGAGAGGCTGATTCAAGGAGAGAGAGGGAGCGGAGAGGCTGATTCAAGGAGAGAGAGGGAGCGGAGAGGCTGATTCAAGGAGAGAGAGGGAGCGGAGAGGCTGATTCAAGGAGAGAGAGGGAGCGGAGAGGCTGATTCAAGGAGAGAGAGGGAGCGGAGAGGCTGATTCAAGGAGAGAGAGGGGGCGGAGAGGCTGATTCAAGGAGAGAGAGGGAGCGGAGAGGCTGATTCAAGGAGAGAGAGGGAGCGGAGAGGCTGATTTAAGGAGAGAGAGAGAGCGGAGAGGCTGATTCAAGGAGAGAGAGAGAGCGGAGAGGCTGATTCAAGGACAGAGAGGGGGCGGAGAGGCTGATTTAAGGAGAGAGAGGGGGCGGAGAGGCTGATTCAAGGAGAGGGAGCGGAGAGGCTGATTCAAGGAGAGAGAGAGGGAGCGGAGAGGCTGATTCAAGGAGAGAGAGAGAGAGAGAGAACGGAGAGGCTGATTCAAGGACAGAGAGGGGGCGGAGAGGCTGATTCAAGGAGAGGGAGCGGAGAGGCTGATTCAAGGAGAGAGAGGGAGCGGAGAGGCTGATTCAAGGAGAGAGAGAGAGAGAGAGAACGGAGAGGCTGATTCAAGGAGAGAGAGGGAGCGGAGAGGCTGATTCAAGGAGAGAGAGGGAGCGGAGAGGCTGATTCAAGGAGAGAGAGGGAGCGGAGAGGCTGATTCAAGGAGAGAGAGAGAGCGGAGAGGCTGATTCAAGGACAGAGAGGGGGCGGAGAGGCTGATTCAAGGAGAGAGAGGGAGCGGAGAGGCTGATTCAAGGAGAGAGAGGGAGCGGAGAGGCTGATTCAAGGAGAGAGAGGGAGCGGAGAGGCTGATTCAAGGAGAGAGAGAGAGCGGAGAGGCTGATTCAAGGACAGAGAGGGGGCGGAGAGGCTGATTCAAGGAGAGAGAGGGAGCGGAGAGGCTGATTCAAGGAGAGAGAGGGAGCGGAGAGGCTGATTCAAGGAGAGAGAGGGAGCGGAGAGGCTGATTCAAGCCAAATCTAAAGCAGCCTACCTTCTCCATAGAGTCGCCATTGAGCGCCAGATTAATGAGGGTCAGCCAGTCCCTATCCTCGCCAGGCGGCAATTGTTCAACAAGTTTTTGCCGCTGATCGGCGGGTAATCCGGCGGCGGCGGCAGCCCGACTAGCGCAGTCGTCGAGGCCGCAGGTGAGGGCGGCGTATTCCAACAAGGTGCACATTAGAGAGGCGCCCAAAGACTTAGCTAGGTGTTTATTTAGCGTAGCTTGCAAATCGGCGTCGCCAAGAGCGGCCGCTCCGCGTTCGAACAGTCGCATCTGTCTGACCAAAGCGGCGGCGCGGGCCTGACAAGCGCCAGTAGCCTGACGCTTATTGGCGGAATCGGCTGTGAGGACGCTGCCTAGGCGGCTGTGCAGATTGGAATTCAGAGTGGGCGCCAGCAGCTCGTACACTGATGCAATTAGCTCGTCCGTAACCGACGAATCGCCGCAGCCGACACCGCCGGCGGCTTCCTCCTGTTTTTCTAACGCTTCGCGCAACCTGCTAGACACGTCCGACAGGCTAATTGTGGCGGCGTCGCGGTCTTTGTTATCGTTAGACTCTTTGTTACCGCCGGCAGATGCGGCCGCTTTATTAGCGGCTCGACCTGCGGCGTATTTTTTTTTAGTGTTTTTTAATTTTATTTCGCGACCCTGGGTGCCGCCGCCGGATTTGATCTTGCCGATCGGTCCGCCGCCGCCGCCGCCGCCGCCGGCTCCGGCAGACGCGTCATCTTCGGCGTCAGCGCCGGCAAGCCGATGTTGGCTCTTTTGTTGCAACAGGCTGGGATCGGATTTGACAAGGCATTCGGCTCGTTCGTTAAGAAACTGATCGAACGATTGGCAGAGTTCGGCCAGCCATTTCCGGCTGATCACGTAGTGACCGGCCAGCTGCACCAGGTCGGGCCGGGTCGCTGGAGGAGAAAAAGGAGGAAAAATTCTCATACATTTTTTTGGAGGGACGGAAGTGTCTGGCTCGTGTTTTATTCTTATCCCGATTTTGAAACTCTACGTAGCAATTTTAAGTCTAAATGATATATAAGAATCTGCCCGTCCAGAGAATCTATCTATTAGATTAGTACCTACCTATACGAGCATTCTTTTAACTATGGGGCATATTAAGCTATCTGACTATATAAATGTCTAAAATTTTATTCTTCTTTTTAATCTACTTACTACCGTCAAATTCGTCAATCTATCGTGAAACTGAAAACCCTGAATCTACAAACTCCGAATCTGTCTATAACGAATCTATCAACCCTGAATCTACCTACCAAGAATCTACTAACAATGAATCTACCTGCCAATAATCTACCAACCCTTAATCTACCAACCCTGAATCTACCTACCACGAATCTACCAACCCTGAATCTACCTACCACGAATCTACCAACCCTGAATCTACCTACCACGAATCTACCAACCCTGAATCTACCTACCACGAATCTACCAACCCCAAATCTACCTACCACGAATCTACCAACCCCAAATCTACCTACCACGAATCTACCAACCCTGAATCTACCTACCACGAATCTACCAACCCTGAATCTACCTACCACGAATCTACCAACCCCAAATCTACCTACCACGAATCTACCAACCCCAAATCTACCTACCACGAATCTACCAACCCTGAATCTACCGTACCACGAATCTACCAACCCTGAATCTACCTACCACGAATCTACCAACCCTGAATCTACCTACCACGAATCTACCAACCCTGAATCTACGTACCACGAATCTACCAACCCTGAATCTACCTACCACGAATCTACCAACCCTGAATCTACCTACCACGAATCTACCAACCCTAAATCTACCTACCACGAATCTACCAACCCTGAATCTACCTACCACGAATCTACCAACCCTAAATCTACCTACCACGAATCTACCAACCCTGAATCTACCTACCACGAATCTACCAACCCTGAATCTACGTACCACGAATCTACAAACTAGTCCCAATCTATGAAGCTCTGCAATAATGTTCAAAATCATTACACACCCCCCACCTACCAAGCATGGGGCTTAGCAGGGCGTCAACGTCCGCGTCCGTAAGCGGCACAATCAACGCCTGGCCAACATCTAGCCAACGAACTCCGCCGTCTAGTGCGGCCTCCAACCCGGCCGCCACGTCAGGACTGACAATGCAGGTTTTCAATACTAGCGGCTGCTGCTGCTGGTGCTGATTGCCCCCCGGCTGATCCGCATTAGACAGCAGGCGCTTCAAATAGGCCTTGGGCTCCGGCACTAAACCGCAGCGTCGGACAGCCTCCAGCTCCATGTACTGATTCTGGGCGTAGAAACGGCGCACCCAATCGTCGTGGGCGGAGTTAAACGCGGACGGGACGTAGGTGGATTTGCCGCCCTGCGTTTAAGATATTAAGTAGAAGACAACAATACTGTGCGTTAGTTCTGATTCAACACGTGAGCCATAAGTTTAGTGACGCGATTAGCTTAGGTTGGTTGGTTTGGGAAAAACTGTGCTTAATTGATTATAACGTGTCTAAAAATAGAAGCTACTCCTCAGCCAATCAATTCCAAGGTTGGTCACGTGATTAGCTTAGGTGGGTTTAATAAAACTGTGCTTACTCTAACGTGTCTAAAAATAGAAACAATTCACAGCCAATCAACTTCTAGGTGGTCACGTGATTAGCTTAGGTGGGTTTGAGAAAAACTGTGCTTACTCTAACGTGTCTAAAAATAAAAACTACTCCTCAGCCAATCAACTTCTAGGTTGGTCACGTGATTAGCATAGGTGGGGTTTGAGAAAAACTGTGCTTACTCTAACGTGTCTAAAAATAAACTACTCTTCAGCCAATCAACTTTCAGGTTGGTCACGTGATTAGCATAGGTGGGGTTTGAGAAAAACTGTGCTTACTCTAACGTGTCTAACAATAGAAACTACTCCTCAGCCAATCACCTTCTAGATTGATCACGTGATAAGCTTAGATGGGTTTGAGAAAAACTGTGCTTACTCTAACGTGTCTAAAAATAGAAACTACTTCACAGCCAATCAACTTCTAGGCTGGTCACGTGATAAGCTTAGGTGGGTTAAAAAACTGTGCTTACTCTGTCTAAAAATCGAATATCCTCCTTAGCCTATCAACTTCTAGATTGATCACGTGATTAGCTCAGGTGAATTTGAAAAAAACGTTGCATCATATCCTTGAAAATAACAAACCTGAAAGATGCCTTTCAATTCACCGGCCGAATACAGCTCGTCAAGCACGCTGCGCAGCAATCGTTCCTGCATTCGCAACTGGCTGGCAGCCTGTTGAACGGTGAGTGGTTTAATAGCCGCATTGAAGCAGCCGCGCACCCGGGCTCGATGCCGGCGCAAATACCGATCGGTAAACAGCGCGTCGTCATCCAGACTGCCCTGAATGACCGTGCCAGTGTATTGGCGAATAATCGACATCAGAGTCTGGGTTGGCAGGCCGTGCGTTTTGGTCAACTCCCCCAGAGTCACGTGACCCCGTTCGTAAAGCGTCTCGTTAATTTCGTGAGCCACCCGACGAAAATAGGCTTCGTGCATTAGTTCGCCATTGACCAGGTGCAGCTCGGGATCGGATTTGACTAATTCACGGACCCGCTGCTCAACGGTGCCCAGATCGATGTTCAATGCCTCCTGCAGGGCGACAACATTGACCCGATGCTGATGAAGCTCTAATTCTTCGCGAATCTCTTTAGCTAATTCGGCCTCGGTTAAAAATGCTTTACCGTCGCAGGTGTACACTAGTTTAATTAGGCCCATCTGGGTCAGGCGTTGTACAATCTCGATGCAATTGCGCTCAGTTAGACGCTGTTTAGCGCTGGCCAGCTGGACTCGCTGCAGATCGGCGGCCAGGCCTCGAATTTCGTCCCACGTGGCCGACATTCTTGGCTAGTAAAATTTTTTAGATCTGCTTCTAGTAGAAGACAATATCTGGAAGAAGAATTAGAAAGAATATTAACTAATTACACGCGATACTGCTAAACACGACATACTACTACCTATTAGTTACGTAATAAGTAGTAAGCCAGCTACACTGCTACACAAATATATTTTTTTATTTTTTCCAAATTAACTAAATGATTTATAATTCAGGATTTTTCTAAATAAAAAATTCATTCTGAAGACTGGCTCACCAAAGCTTCTAAAAACATGTTTTCAGGCAGACTGTGATAAGTCTGTGATTAAGTAAATAGCTACAAAAAAGCAACCTTCTACCTTTAAGTAAATAATTTTGCTATTTTCAGCGACAAAGCCGCGCTCGTGACTTCGACGAGAGGGTAGAAAAAACTTTGACAGCTTTTTTCTCGAAATTCGAGAAGCTTTGCAGCCTGTCAATCTATTATAATATAAGCGCTCGTCTTTCACTATTCTCTGCTAATGAGGCAATTGTGCTTCTTTCAGCCCTAAAAGTCATGCTCCTATTTATTAGGAGAAAAAACCTGCTAGCTAAGCATAATAAACCCGCTCCTAACTCTTTGTCAAGTAAATGTTATTATTAAAAAAACCAAAACGACGTAAACAATAATTCCAAACGAGGGCAAACGCCAGTGCACTTAATCGACTTAATCGGCGTTAAATTATATTTATATTTTGGCGGTCAAATTCGATCACAAAGTACACTCATTAGGTTTATTAACCAAAGTACACACATGCAACACACACGATGATTCAACTCCAGCCAGTAGACACAAATTTGCAAACGAAATTTCCAAGCCAAAACTATTATAATGTAAAGAAACGCGTCATTCCAGCTTAGCAAAGCTAGTCACCAGGGCAACTAAGCTTTGGCGTCGATTTATAGTAGCAACTGGCTGTAAAGATCACCTTGGCTAGAACTCGTGACCACATGTCGTCAGCTCACAGTGTCCAGCCGCGGTCATTAAGGCGTCTTTACTTGCTCCTTTCCCTCATCTTCCTGCGCTTGCGCTTCAACCGCCTCATACGCTTCTTGCGCCACTTAGCTCGCATGGCGTATTAGCTTGAGCTTAATAAAGCTGTAATGTGAAACAAAAGCAGCTCGCATAATTACAGAACAGGTGCAAAATGATCATCAATTTGAACAAAGCTAGTTAAAAAACTGTGAAAAGTATAGACTGGGACAACGAAAGATTGTCTACTTTAGACTTTTCTTCTTAAACAATTCAATCATTTTAAAACTGCAAAGCAAGGTGTTATACCTTTAGCTGATGATTACGCAGAGTGATCATAAATCTCGGTAAGGCAGCGAACAAGTTAAAACTATAAACGCCCACAATTCTTTCTTTCCTCAATTATTCAAAATGTGCCCCGGCTTTCTATTTGACCTGTTTATAAGATTTGATAGCCGCATTGATTTAGAAAAAAAATTTCTGACGAAGACAGCGAGCGGGTTGTGCCCATGTAAGCAGATTAAAACCGGTATGAAAGACTGTCTGGCCTGGAACGACGACTAGCGACGCTAGAAAGGCTAGAAATTTTCATTTTTTGCGCAAAATAGTAAAGATACTAAAAGCGTCTCTTAATTTATAATTGGTACTCATTATCAATACCAGTTAGTTTAAGGGAGTAGCAATATGCAATTTTAACTCAAGCCCAGGCTTAATTTAGTCGTGCTCGCCTCCACATGGGTAGGAAAGAAATGAGAATGGCTGAACCAACCCGAGCGCGCAAGTGAGCAGGGAGCACGGTGTACAGCAATAATGATATGACCAAGCGTTGAATAGAGATAACGAATTAGACTCGAGGACAATCTCTTCAGCTCAGATAAAGTCAGATGTCATGCGCTAAACTCCTTATTCGAACCGCCAAGCTAACCTAACGCAAGCGATTTTTGTGGCCAGAACTCAAAGACATGTGGCTTCGTCTCGTAGTGTTAATGTTATGCCTAAAGGCTGCGCTGCCAGCAGAAAACGTAAATGGTCTGCGACCCCTGGACGACGCGAGATGCTGGTGCGATTTTGACAGGATGGCAGCAGAGCTTCAAGATTTGAATAAGCCGGATAGCAACCACGCGGAAAAAGTCTTCAGCTTTGTGCACACATTGATTTCGCTTAATTTTAAGCTAACAAATTACTTCACAGATTTTCGACAATGCGTAAGGCACTGGCTCGATAGTGTTGGACAGTGTCAAGTTAAATGCTCTTGCAAAAAGGACATTGTCTGCTGTCGGGACAACGTATTTGAAACTTTAGACAGAGGAGTTTCGACGCTAAAGAAGCAGGTAAAGCAGTCGTTTACAGCTTACTCGAACATACCATTTTTGAACGACTATTACAGTGCAACATTCGATGTTTTGAACGTCTACTCTGGAGCTTTCTTTGAATTCTTGACGGCGCTAAGAACTGGAAAGGTCAAGGCCGAGAATGAGGTGGCGCATTTTTCTGCGTTCTACAAGCGCATGGAACAAGGGAAACCTTTGGATGCTATATTTGCTGCTACAATGCCTGGCGAGAATAGGTCCAAGTCAATTGTGACCAGAATGGCTGACTACTATAAATGCGATACCACGAAAGTGCTGCCATTCTATCTGAACGTTTATGGAGTAGTGTTGCAATTCCTAATGATGCGCGAGCTACACTCAGAGTTAAACGCACCGCAAGGCAGCAGTTCAATAAGTCAGTTTAGTACCGAGCCCGAATGGAAGGACTACTTAAGACTGTCCGACAACATGACGAAGCAGATTGTTTTATGCAGTGGCAAGGAAATTTACGCCATAAGATCTCAAGAAATAAAAGAGAAGGACTTGGCGATGCGCAATGCAGCAATCGTGTTCAGCTGCTTTATACTGGCACTCGTAATAATAATAGCTCTGATAGTATTCTTCGCCTGCAAATCGAAATCGGAGCCGACCGTAACAATTCGGGAAGAACCAATCGGTAGATCTTATGATCGACAAGGTTACAGTCCAGATTCACTTATGAAGCGTTACTACGAAGCGGAAGCATAATTTGTTAAACTCTTTCAACCTATCTGTAAAAAATTATAACCCAACTTTTAGTATGGCACAAAAAATCCATGGCAAATGAAATTTATCCTGTAAAGCAGTGGAGGGTTTTGCTTTCACTTTCCTTGATTAGTGCAACAGAGCTTACAGCATTGATTTTTTAATCCGCAAATAAAGTTGAATTTCTTTGCTCTTCAAGACGCCCTACAATATCACAAGACTTTTTGTTTCACGGAGTCTTTGGTTATTCGTTTAGGATAATATAATTAACTATAGAGGGATGTTTTAATAATAATAATAATAATAAAAAGTTGTTTTTTTCAACGTATTCGACTTAAGATACTAAAAACACAATGACAACTCATACGATGGACTGAATCGCTACTTAGGATTTAAGCATTTTTTATCTGGTTCAACAAGAAGCCCACATAAGGCTGACCTCATACTGAAATTGAAAGACTTCATCAAAACAGACAAAAATCTAAACAGAAACTTTCCTATAACATGAAAACATTATGACTAAACACCGAGCAGAAAATCAACAATTCAAATGAAATGAAAACGTACAGCGTACTAAGAAAGTTTATACGCTAGCAGATTGGTTCGTTTACACAGAATTTCTGAAGAACTTCCTGCCAAAAGGCAAAGTACGATTGCCCAACTAACAGAGGGGTAGAGCCAACACTAGTAAAATAAGCACTGCGAAAGTTTTCACTTACAGAAAGTGACAAATTAATTCCTAAGCCGAAGCTTATAAAGTATCGAAGCATGGCAAATAATTTTCAAGACTGAGTGAAAACTACACCTGCCTGAACAAGCGAAAATGAGCGCCTAGGAAAACTTGACTGTGGGCAAACATGAGGCTCGACTATTTGAAAATATGCGCTGCAATTCTGCTAGCAAGTTGCACCAGTCTACAAGCAGACTGCAGGTGCAAATTCGCGCTACTAAAACATCAACTAAAAGACATGTACACAGATAAATTCTCCGATTTTCAAAATGTCGCCAGCTTCGTTGAAGGCCTAAAGACACTAGACGATTTGCTGTTTGAGAACGAAGAAAATTTTGCTGGACAATGCCGCACAATAAAACGTTGCAATTCTTCAATACTGCACGACCTGCTGGCGGTTAACCTGCTATTGCAAACCTCAGCAGGCAGGTCGGCACTGGCGCCATTGCCGCGACTTAGCTCGGCCGTGAAAATTATTGAGACCAACTTCTATTACTTTGACAACTACATAAAAGAATTGGCCAAGCTGCGACCTGGTCACGCCGAGTTCGAATTTGAATTCAGACAGGATCGGGAGAGACTGTCCGACGCTATGAAATCAGTATGCTTTGTGAGCGAACAAACGGACAATGCCACAAGGTAATTAAGCTAAACTCAGTGAGTTGAGGCTTACAATAAAAACAATAAAATAGAAAATAAAATATGAATGGACAAAAGTCATGAAGACAAGAAATTAAGATTAGGAATGAATATTTTTTCGGGGTAAACCTACGACATCATTCGCCAAGCTCGAAAAAATTGGACGCTGACCTTGCCTCATAACCCCTAAAAGTACAGAAATCTTTAGCCGCGATTTGCTTTTTTGCTTTTGCTTGAAATCAAACTATTTTCGCTAAAGCAAATATCGATAATCATTTTTACGAAAATACCTCTACATTGCAGATTACCATCATTCACCCTGAAGCAGATGATGAGATGGAACAGATGCAGTCCGATGGACTACCTACCGATGTGCTTTAAGCTGCATAGTGCATCAATGCAATACCTAATGATGCTGCAATTTTACACCTATTTATCAGACACCGGTTCTATCAGACAGTTAAGAAATCAAAAAGAGTTTGCCTACTATAGAAGATTCCAAGGCCAGCTAATCGAAGCAATCGAGCTTTGCAGAGTTAAAAGTGTGAAAAATGTGGAGAAAAGTGAAAAACAATACAAGATTGAATATTTAGCCACAGGCATATCTGGTGTTTTAGTTGTCCTGTTAATCATCATATTGGCCGTTATTTTAGCAATTTGGATGTCAACAAGGGGCCCATCTAGAGCAACTTTTGATCGAGTTGTAACCAATTCGGACGGCTACGAATATGAGACTGGTTATGTGTGACTTGAAATTGAAACTGAATAGCATTGCCTCACTGACGATCTTATTGTACCCCTTCAATTTACCTCAAACAATAAAAATGGATCTCAAATATACTATAAAAATTTACAAACTGAACCTACGCTTAAGCTTTTATAGTTATTATTTACATACTACTAAAAAAGCTACGAAAGTAGTATAAACCTTACTTTTCAGACTTTAGATTCACGGGCTAAAAACTCGTTAAAGAAGCAACTAACCGGAATAGAGATGGAACTAAGACACATAACTAAAGCTAGACAAGACCTAAATGGGCCTAAAATTGGCAAAAATAAAAAAGACACGGAACAGCGAAGTTTTAAGTCCAAGCACTCTGCAACAATTTACTTTATGATCAAACACAACGTCACTACAGATAGATATACATAATGATGCAGTGCGCAAAGATTTGCACCCATGAAACAATCCCTGGCGCGCAATATTACAGAAACGAGTAACACTCCAAAAATCCAAGATGGAAGCAATCATTTTAGTACACATCGCCGGTTATGATACACTCTGGCTGCTCTGCTGTTTAATAAAAGCAGCGTACGAGCGCTCATCAATCAATCTACTTGCTCCTTTCTCTCATCTTCCTGCGCTTGCGCTTTAGCCTGCGCATCCTCTTCTTACGCCACTTTGCACGCATTTTGCTGAAATATTAAAAATAAAAAGATTAATAACAATGATAACATTATAATAGCAAAAATAACATTTGAAATAAACACATTAAACCAATCGAGCAGCATGGACGAAATTGATTGGATTTGACACTTACTAAGTATGGAACATTAAAACACTGAAAAATTATCCTAAGCAGCAATAAATTCAATGTATTTAGTTTATTTAATATTATTGTAGACTTTCAATATTTTCATGACAGATAGGGTTGCTAAAATAGGGTTTAATTTTATGGGAGCAAAAACAAAAATGATATAGTAATGAGAAAATAGAAACAAAAATATGCTTTTTGTTACAGGTGGCATTTAATTGCTTAAATAATTGCTTAAAGAGCAAAGGTGCTAAAGTTTCTCTTGAGAATTCATATTCAAAATTTAATTTACTGCATACTTAAATTTTTTTATTTTATTAATTAATATAAAATTTATTATTAAAAGGTATACATTTACTTTAATACTTTCTTTTACCTTTATTTTAAAGGTAACTTAGTAAATAGTAACAGTGTACAATATTCCAGCCAAGGATCATTTTTGCTGACACTGTCCAGCACAGTTGCAGAATTATCTGGCATTTTGGCATGCCAAAGCCTTGGCGTCCTTGCTTTGAGTAAATGGCAAGATTAACTATGACTGCCTACATATTAAAATAGCTTGTCATCTAATCATTTAACATCATGATGTTTTACTAGTGCAATTAACCTAAGAGGTGCCATGTTTGATAGGGTCATCTGGCATACTTAAAACCTTGGCTGCAATAGGGACAGTGCAATTGCCAAACTTTTTAGTCTAGCATAGAAATATTTAGCCAGCAACCCTATTACAATAAGTATAGAAAATGACACATGAAACATTTAAAATCATAGAGGTGATAAAATGACCACTTTTCTAATAAGATACTATTATAATCAATTTTTATTAATGCGATGTAACCTGCAAAGTATGCTTTAGATTAAAATATTCAGCATATTTATAAGCTTAATTGCTTAGAAATATGATCTGATATAAAATTATAAATTTGAATCAATCCCAAAGAGATTATATCCAGCCACACTATTGTCACAATACACTATAACATAGATGTGCAAGCAATATCTAGCCAACCCAGCCAATCTAATCTGGCTAGGTAAAAAGGTAGCCAGCCAAGGTAAGTTGCAAAATTGGCAATGTAAATTGCATAATTGGGGAGGCAATTACAAAAATTTGAGAAGGAAAATTGCAAAATTGGCTGTGTAGATCACAAAATTAGGGAAGAATAATGTGAATTTGCAGAAAAATATATTGCAAAAAATAAGGTATTGCTAAGAGGTGGCTAGTGGGACCTTTTTTGATTCTTTTAAAATTTACCAATGTAAGTAGCAAATATTATTAAAACTAAGTCACACTGGCCAGGTGACTTCAGGTTGCACATGCATGCACTGCAATATATGGCACAGCACTATCCAATGTGTTGGATAATGAATAGTTAGGCACAATTGATACTTACTTATTTAAATAGGGACTAGCAATATTAATACTCTAGATAAATTATGAAAATGCTGACTTGTCTTGATAAAGGTTTAAGAAAATCATAGATAGAGGAAATAAAATGTTATCCAAGAAGATGCTATTATGATCACATTTCATTAATGCCATATACCCTGAAATTTGTGCTTTAGATTAAAATATTCAGTATTTTTAAGCTTCAATGAACCATGATTATAATTTATTTAAAATTAGTTGCCTATTTGATTTATATAAAAGGCCTATTTTTATTGAGTTTTTATTTCTTGGAAATCACAAATTTGAAATTATGGAAAAATGTGTAAAAATATGCAAAATGTTGTTTTAAATGTTTTAATAAAATTTTATTTGTGCGATTTTAACAAAGGCTGTGTCAAGCATGAATAGATGCAAGTAGAGACTGCAGAAAACCAACCCAACCCCTCCTTGGGAATCCAGAATAACATCTTTGTGAGTTTTTCAACTAGAAATATCTAAGCTTTAAGTCTTTGATTTTATTATTTATCTACTTAAGCAGAAAAAATCCACTGCTATAAGCAAATACTAGAAAATATTTGCAGAAAGCAGAGAAACTGCCTAGATGGCAAGATAAAAGGGGAAATAATTGCCAAAGACAGAAAAACTGCCCAAACATCAAGATAAAACTAGCAAAAGCAGAGAATCCACCTTAGGGTGAGAAAATACTTCTGAGAGAGCAAGATAAACTATTATTGTGCAAGAATAGGCATAGGGAATTAGATATAGCAATAGGGAATTTCTAGGTAATTAAGGCTATGACCCTCTAATCTGGGTACTGCCCTGATTTCAGACTGGGTTTAACACTTGGCCTAGTAAATGCTATTAGCTAGCCTAGTAAACACTGCCAGGCAATTGAGTAACTAAGTAATTTTCTAGGAAATAGGTTAAAGCTTGAATAAGGACAGAAGAAAGCCCTAGAACAACTTTGGTATCAGCGATAGGATAATAGAAAACCCCTAGAATATTAATATCAAATGGTTTTTATATAGTGTCTTTGTCTAATCATTCAAAACTGTTTTGTTATTTGTTTTCTATAAATTAAAATTTTGGGGGGACAAGTTGTGAAATTGACAGGATAAATTAAAAAATTAAGGTATAGCTTAGAAGTGGTTTGCAGGACCATTTTTTGCTCCTTTGAAAGTTTTTTTACATAAGTGGCCAATTTTATTTTAAATAAGGCATACTGGCTAACAAAATTTTTGAAGTTGCACATAATGTGAATTTATTTCAAATATAATACACTTTATAGAAGCATCAAGTATATTTTAATACTTGGCTACTATAGGACCTAAATTTGCCATTTTATTGAGATAGCTATTATATTTTCTTTAATTATTTATCACCTTGGAATTTCCAACTGCTTAGAAGATTTTCTTTTTCCTTGAGGGATCCTTTGTCTGCTTCAAAGGGAATTTTCTATTTGCTGGAGGATTTTTACTTGCTTAGAGAGATTTATTAACCCAAGATTTTTCTTTTCTGGGGATTTTTTGGTCTATTTAGGGGATTTTTATTTGCCCACGGAAAGTTTCTATTTGATTAGGGGATTTCTGACTATTCAAAAGGGATTTTCTAATTGCTGGGAGGGTTTCCTACTTTACTACCAGGGAAGAAATTTTTTTGATTGCTCTAAAAAATTTTCTAGCTACTTAAAAAGATTATCTAGTTGGTGGAAAGATTTTACAAGTGCTTGGAGTAATTGTCTAACTGCTCAAAGAGACTTTGAGCAGATTTTTTTTAATATACGGAAGGATTTTATGCTTCTTAGGTGCTAAAGCTAAATCTGCAGGAGGGCTACAGGCACTTTGATGCTTAAAGCAACATTGTCCTATAACCAGCAACTGGGCATAACTATCCATTGTGCTAACTCCTGAAATGCATACAATCACACTAAATATAGTATACAAATATAAGCTGGTATCCAGGCACGCACTCACATAGGGCCTACAAGTGGTGGTTCCAACAATGTATACTTTCAATGCCTTGGGAGGTTGCCCTCATGGGCATAAATAGCACAACTGATCTATAGCCTAACTAATTTATGCACAAGGCCCTAAATTATGACCTTGCTCACAAAACTGCGCTAGGGACCAGGATGGAATTCTTGCATTTGGCACGCAAAATAGAAAAATGCAACTTTCAAATCATGCGCAAAATAATTGCATTTGTCACAATCTATACTCAGGAATAGGGGCATAGCGAGGGGGGTATCGGTGTATTGGCTGATACCCCCAAAATTCCACTGCCCAAATTTTTTCAACTTATTTTTAGTTGCAAGTCAGTCATCGTTAATCAGAGAAAGCTTCAAATCAATAGAAAAACTAATAGTGATTATATACAGTAGAAATAGATGAAGTGGATTTCCAGACCTTACTTTTGTATAACTTGGTCACTCACCAAATTCACCAAATTAACTTACCAAATTAACAAATTTAATGTGCACTTTAAATTTGAATAAATAAAATAAATATGGAAGGTTGGTTGTTTGCTTAGAAAAGTGTTGCTGCTTGGATAGATGTCTAGTTTTGATTTGCTTTCTTGCATGTATGAGTACAATACGAATGCAATTATAAAAGTTACATTCTAGGAATTAAGCCAAGCTGGAAAAACGAACATGTTTACCATATATAATAATGAGTGAGAGTAGACTGACTGACAACAACTAACCGATACCCCCAAAAAAATTCCTGGCTACGCCCCTTCTCAGGAACTTAGGAAGGTGATACAGTGTGCATCATTTGTGCGCTTATTAGGGGCAAAAGTTTGAAGGACTAAAAAAAGGTCCCGCCAACAATAATTTTGTCCCAAAACCCTCTGTGTGTGCCATACTTGTGCACCAAAATGCACCAAGACCCTTGGTATTATGCGCATTTTTTCTGGACTTTTGTTGCATTATCACATTTTTTGCTGAAATGCAAAAACACGTTGCGATTTTTCTGCATCCTGGGCTAGGGGAAATAACCAACCTTTAATGTGGGGTTGAACCTGGACCAGTGGCACACAAGGCAGACGCACTAGACTACTGAGCCACTTGCCCCTATGTTTCTTGGGAGACTTGTCTTTAATTTTGCTACTGAGATCTTCTAGCTGCTTAGGGTGATTTCTATTGAGTACATAAGTGATTTAGAATGCCTATCTGCATCCCCCTGGGGAGCATCGAAGTGCTAGTTTTTCCTAATATCTTAAAAAAACATAGTAGAATTAGGCAAAACATTGATTAATGATTGTTAAAAGTACATATTTTTATAAAATCTAAAAATATCAAATGACAGAAATTGCTCTTACGCTAAAGCTTAAATATATAATTTCAATAGATAAAATTTCAATGTTCTAGATACATGCACTATTTTATACTAATGATTAATAATTAATGGTTTTTAGATCCCTTCTTTAGTTGACGATCATTGATTTACTCTACCATTACTTTATTACTTATTATAATCAAATTATATTAACCCTAAAGATTATTCGAGGCAAATAAAGAATAGTTGGATACAAGTGTTTCTTAAGCTTATTTCGACTGCACTTGGTCTGAATTAGTAATTGAAGACTCATCTATGCCTCGAACTGAGCTGTGAGGTTTGTGCAAGACGACAGCGTATTCCTGTTTAAATTGGCGCCAAAATGCCAGTTTGAGCAATCTGCAGATTTTTGTTAACATCAGTCGTAGTGGGTAACGCTTTGCAGAAATTTAACTTCAGAAATTTGGCTCAATTTTGGCACCATGGCTACCATTGACCTAACCGATATAACAGCAAATTTGCCCTCTGTTCAGTTCGAAAGTGCTTTAACTGAGGAACAACATGCCGAAAACTATTTGCGAAATAAATGCCACGGTCTTTTATACTATGCATGTGCACAATCATTGTATTTTGTATCCTCACTTAATGAATTCAGGTAAATGCAAGGCAATTTTTATTTGCATTCGCAGTGCATTTTTATTTAACTAAAGACCGAGATTAATTATGTTATAAGTAAGACCGATGCTTGAATTAAAAATACGTAGTCGCTTGTAGCACAACAGTTCTAAGAGTTTTTAAATGCTCTTTATATTTCGCTTTTAGGGTCATAACAATTACATTCTGTTAAACAGCGCCCAGCGGTAGTTTAACTTTATCTGCATGTATGAAATTTAATTTTTTAGTGTTTGGAAAAAAGCAACTCTAACTTGTCAGTTACATTTTTTATCGGTTTCAATTCTGCGGATTCGCTTACTATGAAGCTAAAAGTAAAACATCCATAATGGAGCTTATATTATGGTATTTTTTCATTTTCTTCTTGTTAGGTGCACAAATTCTAAATCCTTAACTTAATTAGATCACTAGCACTGAGTAGTTGCATAAAAAAGATGCTTCAGTTTTCTAGCTAGATTATTTATACATATTTTACATGACTGATGCTTAACTAGTCATTAATATAAAGTCACTAATAGCTTTATTTTTCATTTAATTGCATATTGTAGCTTATGATAAACTTTTTTGTATTTATTTTGATCCAAATTTTCTAGAAATTACACTTAATTCAGGTTTTTAGCTCAGATTTACCATGATCTGTAGCTATGTCATTAGACCTTTTATTATTTTATGTTCTCTTACTCAGAAAATTTTTGGTAAAAGATACTTCCCTGTGGTGAAAGTGCTCTCAATTAATTATAGCATAATTTAGAATAATGGAAAGTTTTAATTGATAGTAATATGAATTTACATGCCGAAAGCTGCTCTTTATTGAATGTCAATCAATCCCACGCTGATTCTTTGCACAGGGAAAACCGCCAATTGGTGCTCCACCCGAACGACAAAAAGCTCTCAAATAAACTACTGAGAGACATGCAGGCCAAGGAGCCTCTTCTAGTTGGCATCATCGGTTTCGGCCGGCTCGGCTCGCGTCTGGCAAATTTTCTTGTCCGCGGCTCCGGCCTGCTGCCGCAGGAGTTGAAAATCTCAACAAGGCGACCGGAGCTGGCTTGTAAGTGAGAATGGCTTCGAGTCATTCGATCTCTTAAATTTTCCCTTAAATCTAATGCATTCTCTGTCCCCGACCGAACCAGCGGACCTCACTGCCAGAGGCTCCCTGTGCGTTTTCGACAACGCCAAAGTGGCGTCATCAGTTCACCTGCTGTTTCTCTGCTGCCCGCCAGCCGCTCTGCCGGGCGTGGCCGATGAAATCCGGGATCACCTGTCGCCTAGGACTATCGTGTATTCGTATGTCACCGGCTATCGGTGAGTCAAAAATGAGACATTTAAAGTCATAAAATTCTCTCAGATTTTTTTCGAAAAGCTTCTTGGATTTTGTCAGCCGATGCTCTCTGCATTGGTAACGATCTGTTATTTTTAGTTTGATGGCAATGATACAGAAACAGCTGAGGAAATGCTACCTCGTAATTACGACTATTGAAGAACTGGGAGTTTAGAAGCATGTCCGATTATGAGGATTAGGAATGAGGATAATTTAAGTTAGCCTTGAATTGCGATTAATGACTAATGTGAATCATGATATTAATGAGAGTTGAAATTCTTGCGATTATTGAAAGTTGAGAATCATGAGATTAGACTTGGGAATCAATGGGATTACTTAGACTTAACAATCACTGGGATTAATTCGACTTGAGAATCATTGGGATTACTTAGACTTGACAATCACTGGGATTAATTTGACTTGAGAATCACTGGGATTAATTCGACTTGAGAATCACTGGATTAATTTGACTTGAGAATCACTGGGATTAATTCGACTTAAGAATTACTGGGATTAATTAGACTTGAGAATCACTGGATTAATTTGACTTGAGAATCACGGGATTAATCAGACTTGAGAATCACTGGGATTAATTAGACTTGAGAATCTCTGGGATTAATCAGACTTGAGAATCACGGGATTAATCAGACTCGAGAATCACTGGGATTAATTCGACTTGAGAATCAATGGGATTAATTCGACTTGAGAATCACTAGGATTAATCAGACTTGAGAATCACTGGGATTAATTAGACTTGACAATCACTGGGATTAATTTGACTTGAGAATCACTGGGATTAATTCGACTTAAGAATTACTGGGATTAATTAGACTTGAGAATCACTGGATTAATTTGACTTGAGAATCACGGGATTAATCAGACTTGAGAATCACTGGGATTAATTAGACTTGAGAATCACTGGGATTAATCAGACTTGAGAATCACGGGATTAATCAGACTCGAGAATCACTGGGATTAATTAGACTTGAGAATCACGGGATTAATCAGACTCGAGAATCACTGGGATTAATTCGACTTGAGAATCAATAAGATTAATTGGACTTGAGAATCACTGGGATTAATTAGACTTGAGAATCACTGGGATTAATTAGACTTGAGAATTAATAAGATTAATTCGACTTGAGAATCACTGGGATTAATTAGACTTGAGAATCCATGGGATTAATTAGACTTGAGAATTACTGGGATTAATTACTCGTAGACTTGAGAATCACTGGTATTAGTAAGGAGCTGGAAATCATTGGGATTCTTAATCCATTAATTCCTATAGATTCCCTCTAGATTGCTGTTTCTAGCTCCCTGATATCCAACGTTCGTATTGAAATAATTCTGGGGTTAAAATCCCAATTATTCCCAAATCTGAGATTTTTTAACCTATAGGATTTATAAAGTAAGAAAGATTTAAGCTTAAAAGCCATGAGGATCTAAAAAAATTACTTATGAGTAATTACCAGTCGATGAAATTTCAAATTTTATTTTCAAAACGCGTTTACTCCACTGTCAGTACTATGCTACGCACGACTACAAAATTTTTTTCTTCGTGAATTATTCAACCAGGGAGAAAAAGCTTCGTCAGCTGCTGGACCACGAGGCCCTGATCTGTCCGGCATTCAGCTGCCAGCCCCGCCTGGCCTCCGTCTGGCCCCTGACCGCCGACCTGATCGACCTGATGCTCCGGCCGGGCACCGCCGAGGCGGCCTGTCCGGTGCGGACGCGACACCCGGCGGCGGGCAAGTCCGGGGAGGCTGAGGACTCCGAGGAGGCGACTGACGATCATGAGGTTAGCGCGTGGCTGCTCCTGACAGTTCTGCTTGTCTATATTCTGTGTATCTACACCATTCCAAATACTCAGCTATACCCTGTGTCCATCTGTCCGTCTGCCTGTCTGTCTGTCTGTCTGTCTGTCTGTCTGTCTGTCTGTCTGTCTGTCTGTCTGTCTGTCTGTCTGTGTGTCTGTCTGTCTGTCTGTCTGTCTGTCTGTGTGTCTGTCTGTCTGTCTGTTTGTCTGTCTGTCTGTCTGTCTGTCTGTCTGTCTGTGTGTCTGTCTGTCTGTCTGTCTGTCTGTCTGTGTGTCTGTCTGTCTGTCTGTTTGTCTGTCTGTCTGTCTGTCTGTTTGTCTGTCTGTCTGTCTGTCTGTCTGTCTGTCTGTCTGTCTGTCTGTCTGTGTGTCTGTCTGTCTGTCTGTGTGTCTGTCTGTCTGTCTGTTTGTCTGTCTGTGTGTCTGTCTGTCTGTCTGTCTGTGTGTCTGTCTGTGTGTCTGTCTGTCTGTCTGTCTGTCTAAACAGTAGCAGCAAAGTCATTTGCTTCACTACGGACATCCAGCTAAATTGCAAGTGCTTATATTAAGCATTGCATAAATAAAATTATAATTTATCAATCTCAGCTTTTCCCTGCGAGGAAAACACAGGGAGAAGACCATTAACCTCAACACCCTAATTTAGCGGTTGCAGTAAAAAAATTTCCTCCCCATTTTTAGCCGGGCGCTTTTCTCCTCACGGACGCAAAGCTGGCGACACTGTGGATCTACTCCCTGGCCAATCTGTGCACGCTGAAGCGGCACACCGTGAACGAAACTCTGGCTATTCTGAATCACATCTGCGTCCGCAGCGCCATCAAACCGGCCAAGCAGCCAGGCGATGATGATGAAGAAGAACAGCAGCAACTAGAAGGCTCTTCGGCTGCTGAGGCTGAGGCGCTTCTGCTGCAGCCTCGGGATCTCATCCGAGGATTGGACGCCTCTGACGAGTGAGTCAATTCGTCAATACTACTACTACTACTACTACTACTACTACTACTACTACTACTACTACTACTACTACTACTACTACTACTACTACTACTACTACTACTACTACTACTACTACTACTACTACTACTACTACTACTACTACTACTACTACTACTACTACTACTACTACTACTACTACTACTACTACTACTACTACTACTTCTACTACTATTTAAGATAGTAATAATTACACCCATAATTCACGCAGGTATCTGCCAATTTTCGACCTCACCGAGATCGCTCAGCAGGCTACGTTCTTGGACGATCGGCTGCGTCGGGACGTCGAGCTGAGGCGATCATTTTCTAACAGATTCTGTCAGCGCCTTGGCGTAGCCTGTACCAAGCTAAAATTCCATTCCGGCTGACTGTGTGCTACTAACAGTAGCGCTGAAGTGTTAAACTTGGCCTATAGTTGTTAGGAATCTGAAAATATCAAGTGTTTTATTTGTTTAGGGTTAAGATAGGACTCTGCGTCCATTCTAGAGAATGACGACCCAATGAAACAAGAAAACTTTCGTAAAATTAATTGGCCCCTTAGTTAAGAACTTCAAAATTTTCTTAGTTTGCTCATCGATGTATAATGTTCCTTGTATTTAATTTTTTTATTCCGTGTATTTGTTGATAAGTAGGTCAATTTTTTGCTTTATTTAAGATATTTTTAATCTAAAAAGCGTCGTTGATTGAAAAAAATAAGCGGCTGCAACATTTTGTCAGTTTCAATTTTCGTAAAACCGTTTTTTAGCATTAAAAAAATAGCGAATCACGGTTCCTAATTTGATTCCCGAATCCCATCCAAGAATCCCATCCAGAAATCCCATCCAAGAATCCCATCCAGAAATCCCATCCAAGAATCCCATACTAGAATCCTATTCAAGAATCCCATATAAGAATCCCATTCAAGAATCCAATCCGAGAATCCCATCAAAGAATCCAATCCAAGAATCGCATCCAAGAATCCCATCCAAGAATCCCATCCAAAAATCACATCAAGAAATCCCATACAAGAACCCCATCCAAAAATCCCTTCCAAGAATCCCATCCAAGAATCCCATCCAAAAATCCCATCAAGAAATCCCATCCAAGAATCCCATCCAAGAATCCCATCCAAGAGTCCCATCTAAAAATCCCTTCCAAGAATCCCATCCAAGAGTCCCATCCAAGAATCCCATCAAGAAATCCCATCCAAGAATCCCATCAAGAAATCCCATACAAGAACCCCATCCAAAAATCCCTTCCAAGAATCCCTTCCAAGAATCCCTTCCAAGAATCCCATCCAAGAATCCCATCCAAGAATCCCATCCAAGAATCCCATCCAAGAATCCCATCCAAGAGTCCCATCCAAGAATCCCATCAAGAAATCCCATCCAAGAATCCCATCAAGAAATCCCATACAAGAACCCCATCCAAAAATCCCTTCCAAGAATCCCTTCCAAGAATCCCATCCAGAAATCCCATCCAAGAATCCCATCCAGAAATCCCATCCAAGAATCCCATACTAGAATCCTATTCAAGAATCGCATCCAAGAATCCCATCCAAGAGTCCCATCCAAGAATCCCATCCAAGAATCCCATCCAAAAATCCCATCCAAGAGTCCCATCCAAGAATCCCATCCAAGAATCCCATCCAAGAATCCCATCCAAGAATCCCATCCAAGAGTCCCATCCAAGAATCCCATCCAAGAATCCCATCCAAGAGTCCCATCCAAGAGTCCCATCCAAGAATCCCATCCAAGAATCCCATCCAAGAATCCCATCCAAAAATCCCATCAAGAAATGCAATCAAGAAATTTCATCAAAGAATATCATTAAAGATCCTAGTCCCAGATTCAATCGAAGAATCCCAGTCCCATGGTTACGAATCCCATGCTCTCATTTTCAGTGATGTCCGCCGACCCCTTGAACAGCGGCGCCGGCGGCGGCGGCGCGCCCCGGATGAATCTGAACCGGCGCCAGCGCATGGAGATTGACCGCGACTGGCGCGACGTGAACTGGCGCGGCCGCAGCGCCATCCTGGCCGACCGGGTTGGGCGCGTGCGCCGCGCCGACCTCATGGCCGACATCGAGCGCAAGCTGGCCCCCGACTACACCCCGCCAAAGAAGCCTCGCCAGCAGCAGCAGCAGAAGCTGCAAAAGCCGGGAAATCTGCAGGTCCTGCTAACTGGCAAGTCGGCCATGTCGCCCAGAGCCCAGGCGCCACCAGAATCGGCGCCATCGGTGGCGGCCAGCATCGCCGCACTGGCCGAGGCCAACCGAACTCTGCAGGATCCTGTCGACAGCGAAGCGGCCAGCCCTGACGGAGCCGCCAAGCCGGAACCGCCGCGGGCCGCCTCTCCTTCGCCGACGCCGCCGCCGCCTCGCCCGCCGGCCATCATCGCCAGCCAGGGCGCCGTACGGCAGGCGCCAGTGGCGATCAAAGCCGAACGGCCGGCCCTGCCGCCGCCCAGCTTCGAAACGAAGAAAACGAAGAAGAAAAAGACGGATGGCAGCAAGAGGAACGCGCTGACGTCGAAATCGATGTCGGCTGTTGACGCTGTCGGAGCGGCGGATTCGGCGGAGCCTCAGACGGAGCAGGCGCTGCTAGACGAGGCTCGCTCTCTGGCCCAGCTGACGCGCCGCGATCCGCCTCCGCCGCCGTCTCTCCAATCGCCGGAAGAGGCCGACTCACAGCCGGGGCCGCAGCCGCAGTTGGAATCCAAGCCGGCACTGCTGGCTCCGAGAAACATCAACCAGATTCTGGGCAGCATGAAGGAGTCGGGCGGCAAGCTGCCACCAACGGCGGCGGACCGCCAAATTGAACAGCTGATGCGCCGGTTTGCCGAACGTCGCGGCGAACAGTTTCAAGGCTTCGAAGACGACGAATTGGCGCAGGAGGAGGCGGCTGAGGTGGCTGAGGCGGAGGCCGCGGCTGAGGCGGCGGCAGTCGCGGAGGCGGAAGCTGCAGCAGAAGCAGCTGAACGGCAAGCGGAAGAGGAAAAAGCCGCCGCCATTGCAGCCGGACCTAAGTCAATGCAGGCTGAGCAGCAGCTGGCCGAACTAATGGAGGTAAATCGTTTTTGCTGCTTTTTTCTACGTTCAATTTTATTTTGAAAGAATTTTACAGTTTACTTTAGCTTAAAAGTGGACCGCCAATAATCATTTTTCAGTCATCGTTTTTTATGAATTTAAGCCAATTTAAATAGAACATGTCTATATTTTTACTGTCAGTAGTATGGTGCGGGGCATATTTTCACAAGACCGAAACGTCACAACGCCGAAAACTACTGCATGAAACTTCACAGGACCGAAACTTCATAACGCCAAAAACTTAAAAAGCACGCTCCTTCACAGTTTTTTTAAGAATTACAGAGCGGGGCCGTTTTGCCTTTATTCAAATTTACAACTTTAGCTTTCGGCGTTTTGAAGTTTCGGTCTTGTGAGAGAAAGTTGTGGCGTCGCTTACGCTATTGATTGATTAATGATGTGCGCTAACTCTGACTGACACATTGAGTCTAATTTTCTCTGCCCAATAAAGTACGCGTAATGTACATTGCGCACGTGGCCGCCTACAGCCAAAAGTTAACATATTTATATGACAGTGCTTCAGCGTTAAAATATACGAGAGACTTTTTCCTACTATCATACAAGCCAAATCAATTGACCTTTACTGAGTTATTTTCACGGCACGACAATGGCGTCGCGAGCAGACGACCTGCCTCTGAACGACCCCGCCATGACAGAAGCTTGGCTGCGAAGCTTCGCTGCCCTCAGCCGCAGCAAGAAGCTCCAAGACACGGCGGAGGAGCGTCAGGTCACCGACCTTTTCCTAGCAAAGGCAGGCGTGAATGCGGTACGTGTCGTCAGTGTGATGGCCAAGCCGAAGGAGCTGGAAACTATGAATTTCGCCGACATCAGAAATCTCATCATGGACAAAGTGCGTCCGAAGAAAAAGCTGGTCATTGCTGAAAGATCAAAATTCATGTCAATGCGCCAGGAGACTACCGAGTCAGTGCAGGCATTCGCCCAGAGGCTTCGAGACGCTGCCTGTTTCTGCGAGTTTGACAAGCTAAACGAACAAGGCTGTCACCAAACAGCCGAGGATGAGCTCATTCAGACGATGCTGGTCAGCGGTCTGCACAGTGGCCAGCACCGTAACCGAATCCTTGAGCACATTCAGGGCTCATCCCATCCGGTGACGCTTGAGAGCACCGTCGAGTTTGTACAGCAACTCGAGATGATTCAGCAGTACAGCGGCGCAGGTGTGCAGAAGTCGTTGGAAGCTCAAGAACCAGCGTCCATAGCCAGCATTGATAAGAACAGACGCGATGCCCGGTCAGCGTGCGGCTACTGCGGCCTGCAGCATCAGCAGGGCCGCTGCCCAGCCCGGGGAAAGATTTGTAGCAAGTGTCAGAAGCGCAACCACTTCGCGTCGGTATGCAGGTCGGCTTCTAAGACAGCCCATGAGGTAGAGGCAACTGACACGGCGGATGAAGGGCCCGTGTTCTCGGTCAGCAGCACTCGCCAGGACAAGACGAGCAGCCTGAAAGTGGTGCTGATTGATGGCCATAAGCTCGACATGCAACTGGACTCCGGGTCAGACGCTAGCATCATTCCGCGAAACTTTTGGCAGCAGCTGGGTGAGCCTAAACTACGGAAGTGTGGCCGAAGCCTGCGTCAGTTCGACGGCTCCATCATCAAAACTCTCGGATGATTCACGGCAGCCGTCGAGTTGGACGATCGCATCGCGTGCGTGGAGGTCACTGTGGCCGCTTGCAACAAGACGCACGGGTTGCTGGGCACCGATCTGCTGCGATTCGACCTGGATGCTGTGTCGCTCAATCACTTAGGAGAAGCTCCTGAGGTGCCCGGAAGACTGCACGGCTTCAAGGCGCGCATCCTATTGAAGGCCAACGCTCAGCCAAGTTACTTCGAAGCGCGTCCTGTGCCCATTCATCTGAAGCCGCTGGTCATCACAAAGCTCCGAAAGCTGATCGACAGCGGGATTCTGGAGCCGGTCCCACCAGGAGGCAGCCAGTGGGCTTCACCAATCGTCGTCGTCAGAAAGCCGGATGGGGACATTCGCATCTGCGCTGATTACAAAATTGGAGTCAATCCCAAGATCTGCGCCGACTCCTACCCGCTGCCAAACATTGAGACAGCATTCTGCGAACTGTCCGGTATGAGCCACTTCGCCACCATCGACCTTGCGAACGCGTACAACCAGCTAGAGTTGGACGAGGCATCGCGTGAGATCCTTACCATCAACACGCCCATTGGACTGCTACGCTGGTCGAGGTTGCCGTACGGCGTGAAGACAGCGAGTGCGCAGTTCCAGTCAGCCATAGAAGCGACGATCGGCGGCCTCGTCACCAACATGGTCATCTACCAGGACGACGTCTGCGTTGGAGCTCGGAGTCAGGCTGAACTGGACGAAAAGGTTGCAAAGCTTATCAACAAGCTGAACGAGTCGGGAATGCAGATCAATCAGAAGAAGTGCGTCTTCAGAAGTACAGCGCTCTCCTTTCTAGGCTACCAGATCTCTGCAGACGGTGTCCGTCCAGATGCTAAACTGGTGGAAAAGGTTCAACAGACACGAGCACCGACTAACCGCAAAGAGCTGGAGTCCTTCTTGGGGCTCACCAACTATTATGCGCGCTACTTGCATGCGTATTCTGAGCGGGTTGAGCCACTGACACGGCTGAGAAGCAAGCAGACGCCTTTCCAGTGGGGCCCAGCACAGCAGAAAGCGTTCGACGACCTCAAGCGGGCGCTCGCAGCGTATCCAGTAGTGCGAATCTTCGACTCGACGAAACGGTCAACACTTACAACCGACGCTAGCGAGAAGGCTATCTCAGCCATCCTCACGCAGGACGATCATCCAGTGATCTATCTGTCAAGGCGCCTCACACCGGCCGAGCAGAACTACTCAAATATTGAGCGTGAAGCCCTAGCAATCGTGTGGGCAACTCAACGAGCACGCCACTTTCTCCTAGGGGCAAAATTTACGCTCAACTGCGATCATCAGCCGCTGGAGTTTATATTCAGCCCGTCCAAGGAGATCCCGAAGGTCACTTCAGCTCGAATCATGCGGTGGGCCATCCAGCTTGCAGCATTTGACTACGACATCGCTTACGTCAGAGGGAAGAGCATCCCGCATGTCGATGCGATGTCCAGGCTCGAGTTCGAGGAGAAGCCTGATCAACGGCAAGAAGCGGCCGAAGGCGTCGTTCACTGGGCGGAGTCGGACGTGCTGAGGCTGGAGGACATCCAACGAGCTACAGAAGCCGATTCGGTGCTGCAGGGCATCAAGCGCAGGATTCGCGACAACGTCTGGAGCAACTGCTCAGCGGCAGAGCGGCCATTCAAGAGTGTTCGGCAGCAGCTGTCTGTCGAGCGAGGCATCATCTGCAAAGGCGACTTGGTGGTTCCACCGGTGGCCTTGCGCTCGGCCATCCTAGAAGCAGCTCATGGTGATACGCACTGTGGAGCGCTAGCGACGCGAAACCGGCTGAAACGCGAAGCCTGGTGGCCTGGCCATTGCGAGGATGTGGAGCGGCACGTGAGGCAGTGTGCGAAGTGCACGGAAACTCGTAAGCCACCCGCACGAACGACTCATACCTGGCCGGCAGAGATGGCAGCCTGGCAGCGTGTTCACATTGATCACGCGCATGTCCCTGGTGTTGGAACACTTCTCGTGGCGGTAGATGCGTTCTCTGGTTGGCCTGAGGCAGTGCCAGACAAGACTGCAAAGACAACGATTCGAATTCTACGAGTGATCTTCTCGAGACTCGGCGTCCCGCGGACACTGGTGGCCGACAACGCGCCTGAATTCTGCGATGGCGAGCTTCAGGGATGGCTGCAGCGCATCGGCTGTTCAATGCTGCACTCGCCACCGTACCATCCTCAGTCCAACGGCTGCGCTGAGCGCATGGTCCAAACGGTCAAGCGAGGTCTCAAGGCATTTTCGGCACACCGCGGCTCGTTCGAAGCCTACCTGGCGAAGCTGCTACTTAACTACCGATCAACGGCCAGAGGCGACGGCAGAGGCAGCCCATCGGCTCTGATGGGGAGACAGCTGAGAAGCCCTCTGACGATGACGTTTAAGATCGACGCGCCGGTGATCTACCAACCGAGGGTCACGGCGGCGCCAGAATCAGCTCGGTTCGTGGTCCAGGCGGGCAGCAACACGGCAGTGGTCATCCGCAGCAACGAGCGGCCAGTGCTAGCCCACCGAGATCAAATTCGGCCGTTGGAAACCGACGGGCCACATCCACCTGACCCAATACCGGAGCGCTGCATGGGTCCTGACGAGCCTCTCGAGGAGACACCGGCGCCAGGACCGGCAAGTCCAGAAGCGGCAGCCGAACAGGCGACAGTAGAGCAGCGGCACCCAACGCCGCGACGCAGCCAGCGCAGCAACCTGGGAGTTCCACCCGAAAGGCTCGCTCCCCGTTGGTGAGGGGATGTGGCGTCGCTTACGCTATTGATTGATTAATGATGTGCGCTAACTCTGACTGACACATTGAGTATAATTTTCTCTGCCCAATAAAGTACGCGTAATGTACATTGTGCACGTGGCCGCCTACAGCCAAAAGTTAACATATTTATATGACAGTGCTTCAGCGTTAAAATATACGAGAGACTTTTTCCTACTATCATACAAGCCAAATCAATTGACCTTTACTGAGTTATTTTCACGGCACGACAAAAGTGCTTTTAAAGTTTTCGGCGTTATGAAATTTCGGTCTTGTGAAGTTTCGGTCTTATGAAGTGTCATGCAGTAGTTTTCGGCGTTGTGAAATTTCGGTCTTGTGAAACCAAACCTGGTGCGGACTAAGTTAGCTTACTTATAACTCGCATTAACACATGCAGGATTCGCGTCAAACAGACGAGTTGGCAGACGAGCTAAAGCTGGAGAGCCTGGAGGAGCGTCTGTCAACTGCGAGGTCAGCCATGCGGTCCGGCCGGTCCACGGCAACGACATGCAGAACTCCCTTCATGACTGACAGAGAGGTGAGTAGTCCCATGGGAGCGTGTATTCATTCTAAAAAAAGTACAAGCCGCGTGGACTTTTGCGCCGGGATTTTATCGGATCGGTTGGCCGCGAGAGAAATGTACTATTATTGCATTTCTTATGTTGCATGTCTTTATCTAAAAAAGTATTCCTTATTTAGTCTGGTACGTCTTATCAATAATAAAATAATAGCCTGTCATTATCTGCTTTCAAGGTTTCAATAGCTAATTTGTCCTTACAAGACCTTGAAATTGTTGAGACGGCACGATCATGCAACGTGCTGGGGGGGAGAAGCACGCTTTCACAGTGTGACACTTTTGACTCGCGTCTGTGTGTCTAGCATATGAATGCAATGGTTAGAGTCTTGATTATAATATCAGCTACTTAGTAAAGACTCAACAAGTGGACCCTATTTTGCTGTAAAGAGGTAATCCTGCAAATCCCGTTGAGTGGGGATTACTTGCGCTGTAAAATAACTGTGAATTCTGTCTTCATTTAAGTAGCATCGTGAGTTCGAAGCCCAATTCTATGCTCGAAAAAATGTGCTAATGGGCAAAGCACTTAGTATTATGCATTGTTTCAGATCATCCATCAAGGAGGTCAAAAGGTCAGCTGACCCCCTCCCGTGGATTGAAAATAAAAATAATATTTTCTATTATAAAGTATAAACCACTTTAGCTGAGCTCAATAATTTAGCTTAGCATTTATCAACGATGTATAGTATTTTTCCTTCTATGTTGCACTTTTGTGTTGAAATCGAGATATCAATCGCATATAGCTGTACTTTTAGACCTCCTGTATTTAACAAGGCAAGAGTAAGTAAATTATTCGGGGAAAAATTGATTCGCACATTTGGCTTAAAATCATAGCAATATATTTGCAGTATCAAACAGAAAATTTTTTACAATGGAAGACGCGCATTGGAAAGTACATATCGGGTATTGGACTAATGAGTATGAGTTAATGAGTATTAATAAGACGCCAATCAATAAAATAGTCGCAATAATTCGCCTAGAACATTTTATTTAATGACAGAGCACTGCAAAAAATACGAGTCTCACTTATTTTGGCCTATTAATATTTAAATAAGTGCCGCCCGTTTCTAAGAACTCATTGCACAACAGGTTGAAAACAAATTAAATAAACAAATAAATGCGCAAATTTAAATTGTCATCAAAGAAAATCAGGTAATTAATAAATTAATTGGATAAAGAGTCACTACCAGAGCTCATCGAGAAGCTGCGAGCGGCGCGGGTTGTGGAGCCGACGGACGATATCGACGAGCCGCGACTGCGCGACGACGGTGTCGCGGGCGAGGCGGCGGTCAGGCGGCCGATGACGGGCAAACTGGACAGCAGCATCAGCGGCAGGCTGAACAGCAGTAGGCCGGCCAGAGTGGCCATTCCAGGACAAGAATTTGGCTGCTCCGGCAACGACTTGCGTTGTCGCTTTTTTGTTGAATTTTGCGCCTGCGGCAGCGGCTGTGTCTGCAAAAATGATTTTAAGAATTTAATTTAGATCATTTAAACAAATAAAATTATCCCCTCTTTTAAATACGTTGTTTCTTAGAAACATTTGCTTACCGTAGGCGAAGTAGTAGAACCGAAGCAAACTCTTAATATGAGCAGCGGCAGATAGCTGATAAATTGGTACAGACAGCAGACCGAATAAACCGCCGTAATTAGATTATTGTACTCGTAGCCGCCTGAAGAAGATCGTTTCTTTCTTATTCTAGGTTCTTCTTGTGCATTATCTTCATTAGTCTTGTTACTGTCTTCTTTTCTGGCCTCGCCTCGATAGAAGACGGTGAAAGCTGCCGGCGGCGGTGGCAGAAGCGCTTCCGCTGTATCAGTTGAAGGCACAGAACTCACTAGGGTTATAGTGGCGGCCATGAAGGGGTCTCCTAAGCCTTGCAATTCGCGAAGAAAAACAAAGTTTCACGCAGTATTGTGGCGCAGTGAATTGAATTGTGGTTTGGATCAGCCATTTTGCCAGTTTATATATGTGCCAAATGTGAGCTCCTTCCCTCTCTGTCCCCCTCCTTACCCTCGGTATAACGTTATGTCATGCAAAGGCCTCGTGTGGCGTGGCCCATCTGCGTCCTACGTGCCAAGCACGTTTGGGGTGAAGGGGGACCGGGAGGGAGAAGGAAGGGCCAAAGCGCCCGGAGGGTCAAGGGAGTCATGGATTTCCCTCGTGAACATCGGGGGAATCCCCGGCCTTCCTGGCCCCCCCTTCGTGTCTAACGCATTTTCTCTGTCATCATGAATTCATACCGCCTCCTCGTGGCCGACGTCAGCCAATGAGAGAGCGGCAGACCTTGAATGGATAGGGCGGTGGGGACACTATGTTGGAGCCCCTAGTGTCTTCACTGTTTACCACGACGCATTTGCATGCACTTTTTTCGCTAGTCTAAAAATACTCCCTCGCTAACTTAAGGCGAAATCGCTTTTGCCACTATTTAGTAAAATAATATAATAAACACCCTGTTTACCACAATGAATTTTATTTGGTTCAATCAAATGCAAGTTAATAAGCTTATTGAACTATTTATTGGGCTCTCGACACTTCTTGTTGTTATTGAATTGAACCTGGGTACGCGCGTACTGATTTTCGGTGCTTGTTGGGTTGTTGCCTAATTAACTGCCATTCTTGAGTACCGATTAGATTACGAAATGCCCATTCACTTGTCAATCATAATTCACCTCAAGGTCTTCGAACTAAGCCGCCTACCCGCCGAAGTGTCCGTCACGGATGTTGTCAATGTCCAGGGCCGTCCGGCGGCGATATCGCAGAAGCCGACCACGCAACAGGCCAGCCGTCTCCACAGTCGCGTTGACTATCCCGCGGCCGACAGCATCGAGCCGATGATGCCGACGTCCAAGCCGGACATTCACTCGCTCTGCCTAGTTGACGATGCCGACTGGCGGCGCACCGATCCGGCCGAACGACGCGATCGGAAAGAGCGTCACCTGCTGATGCGCCTGCCAGCTGCGCCGTTGCAGCCGCCAGATCTGTCAGCCTCGTCATCGGAGAAGCCGTTCGCCGACAGCTCGGAATCTGGCGGCGTGGACCGGATAATGCGGGAAATTGAACAGTACGAGGCCTGGCAGAGGCGGGCAGTTGAAGCTCTCCGTCAGCTGCAGGCCGACGAAGCCGAAGAGGCTGCCAGCATCGATCTGACCACAGAGCGTCGTCGTCGAACGCCGCAACTTGAACTGGCTGGCAGCCGGGTGGAGTTCATCGGCCGGACAGCTCGCCGGGTGGACCTGCTGGGCCCGCCGCCGCCTCGGCTTCAAGCCGGTCCAGAGCGAGTCCGGGCGGCGCTGTTCAAGCAGTACGAGAGCGCCGCGCCGTTTGACGCCGATTTTGCCGCGACGGCGTTCGGCGACGGCGGTCTCGCCAGCCGAGCTCCGTCTGGCAGCGGCGTCGTCCGAGCCAACGACCGTAGACAACGCGACCGCACCCAGCTAACCCTGGCTGCCGCTGCCGGCGGCGGTTCCGCGTCAGGCGACGCAGTCGAAGGTATCTCCATGGGCGACGTCGTTGAAGTGGAAGAAGGAGCGCTGACACGGATGCGGTGAGGGCTTCCATAATCCCCTACATTACTTCCTTTCAACTCTATATCCTTTTGATCTTTTCCAATGCAAACCAACGCTCGTACTTATTAAATTTCAGCCTGCAAAATCGTCTTAGCCGAAGTATTGAAAGGCTTAGCGCGGAGTACAAAAACGAAGGCGGGGTTGAGAGCTTTTTCGGTGAGTTAGCGATAATTGGTACAAGCAGTTTGATTTTCGCCCTCTGTAAAATACCAATATCAGTGTGAAATAAAATGCTGTGACATCGAAACCGACACCCAGCAGACCTAAAGCACTTAGGAACTGACACCCAGCACACCTAAAGCACTTAGGAACTGACACCCAGCACACCTAAAGCACTTAGGAACTGACACCCAGCACACCTAAAGCACTTAGGAATTGACACCCAGCACACCTAAAGCACTTAGGAACTGACACCCAGCACACCTAAAGCACTTAGGAACTGACACCCAGCACACCTAAAGCACTTAGGAACTGACACCCAGCACACCTAAAGTACATCGGAACTGGTACCCTACATCGGAACGGAACTATTCACCAAAAATTCTGGGAATTCATACTTAGGTTTCCAAAAAAGAAGTATGAAAATTTTAATTTAAAGGAGAGAAAGCTAAATCAACGCATTCTATTTTCAAGGTCTCAGACCAAGCAGGTCCCTGCCAACGGTGCATTTGGACGAAGATGAAAATCTGGTGCTAAACTTGGACTACAATGCTATTGAGAAAGAGGTTAGTAATTATCTGAATTAGTTTTCATTGTCACGTTTTAGAATCTGATAAATTTCTAAGAAAGCTTTCCCTAGCCTTGAATTTCGCTTATGTGGCGGTTCCTTAATTGCGGTTCAGCACTTAACTCTTCATCAAGTTCGTCAGGCAGGTATTCCATATCTATCACTATTCCACTTCCTATATGCACTGATCTACCTTCATCTACCAGTAATCCCTTATACTATAAGCGAAACTGTCCTTTATTTAATTTCGCTGCAGCTTCAAGCCCAGACGCGTATGATGGCGGACGAGGAGAAGCGAGCCAAGCTGGTGGAATGTGACCAGACGGTTGAGCAGCAGGCCGAATCCGTCCAAGCAGCTCCTATGGAAGGCAAGCAGCCAGACAGTTCAACATCTGGCGGTCAAGAAGCTGCAGCAGTTCAGGCTGAAGAGCCGCGTTCAAAAGTTTTGAAGCAGTTGGCAATTAAAGGTGCGAAATTTACTTAATAAGTTAAATCGTTTGATATTCTATTAAATTAATTAATCGTGTTTTATTTTGCTATTTTTCTTCAGAGCACAAGCCGACTCCTGCAGAGCTGGCCCTGGCTGCTGGCAGGAAATACGTGATTCTGCCCAGACAGTAAGCAGAGAAGTACACAAATCTATTCCCCAGTCTGCTGCAAGAGTGTCATTTTAGCGCCAAGGGCTTTCACTTAGACACGAAACTGGCTGTACGAGTCAGTTTATCTGTGTCTGCCTCTGCATTTGCCATAAGTGAATTAGTGAGACGTCTGAAAGCAGCAGAGGTTCAAAGTTCGAAGGTTCCTTGCCGGCTGATTGTTAAGCAGTCATTATCAAAATGTGTATGGGTTGGCTTAATTTTAATTGCTGCCTTCATTTGCAGTGTTACGGAAATTCACAGCTGTTCATATCATAAGACTAATCGCAATGTTTAGTATTCGTTATTTCCTACGTGGTAAACAGGGGTGCTTTAGAATCAAATTGAGGTCGGAAAGGTCGCCAAACATTTTGGGGGTGTGGCATTGGCCTATCGTGCCAATAAGTTACACGAAAATGACCCAAGTTTGTCAACAATTTAAGTGTTTGAGTTCAAAGGTCTGAGGGTGTGGTCATGCTGCATGACATTTGGCAGAAATCAGCCTACAGTAAACAATTTTCATTGGCTTTTATAAATGGTCCGATATTTTTGTCTCAATGCCCCTCTGCTGTCTCCCAGTTCTCCCCTGTCCCTAGAAAACCTACTGTTAGTAATGCAACGCGATAATCAATATAATTAATACATTTCTGAGAGGGGTCATCAGAGGTGAGGGGTTGCAAGATCCGGACTAAACTGAACTGCGCAAACAATTTTTTTTGACGAGCGAACTTTGAACTTTTGCAAACCATTTTAGTCACGGCTGCGATAGGTTTGTGCCCGATAGGGAAGAAAAGCCAAGCATTCGCTGCGTGAATGGATTGTGGAAAAGTACTAGGCTTGGTTTTTTGAGTCAAATTTGAGGCAAACCAGATTTTTCATTAAAGATCTGCCTAACAGGTCATAGAGTGAGGTCAGTGTACAAGGTCGCTGACGAAGGTATGTATCCTCAGTCGTTCAGCGAGGTCATGCAGTATCCGAGGTCACTCAGAGAGGTCAATGCCCCCCAGTCATGGAGGTGGGTCAGTGTCCCAGGTCAATCAGAGAGGTCAATGCCCCCCCCGTCATGAAGGCGGGTCAGTGTCCCAGGTCGCTCAGAGAGGTCAATGCCCCCCAGTCATGACGGTGGGTCAGTGTCCCAGGTCACTCAGAGAGGTCAATGCCCCCCAGTCATGACGGTGGGTCAGTGTCCCAGGTCACTCAGAGAGGTCAATGCCCCCCAGTCATGACGGTGGGTCAGTGTCCCAGGTCGCTCAGAGAGGTCAATGCCCCCCAGTCATGACGGTGGGTCAGTGTCCCAGGTCACTCAGAGAGGTCAATGCCCCCCAGTCATGACGGTGGGTCAGTGTTCCAGGTCAATCAGAGAGGTCAATGCCCCCCAGTCATGACGGTGGGTCAGTGTCCCAGGTCGCTCAGAGAGGTCAATGCCCCCCAGTCATGACGGTGGGTCAGTGTCCCAGGTCACTCAGAGAGGTCAATGCCCCCCAGTCATGACGGTGGGTCAGTGTTCCAGGTCAATCAGAGAGGTCAATGCCCCCCAGTCATGACGGTGGGTCAGTGTTCCAGGTCGCTCAGAGAGGTCAATGCCCCCCAGTCATGACGGTGGGTCAGTGTCCCAGGTCACTCAGAGAGGTCAATGCCCCCCCCCAGTCATGAAGGCAGGTCAGTGTCCCAGGTCACTCAGAGAGGTCAATGCCCCCCCCAGTCATGACGGTGGGTCAGTGTTCCAGGTCGCTCAGAGAGGTCAATGCCCCCCCCCAGTCATGAAGGCGGGTCAGTGTCCCAGGTCACTCAGAGAGGTCAATGCCCCCCAGTCATGACGGTGGGTCAGTGTTCCAGGTCGCTCAGAGAGGTCAATGCCCCCCAGTCATGAAGGCGGGTCAGTGTCCCAGGTCACTCAGAGTGGTCAATGCAAGAGGTAGCAATTAATAGCAAAAAACGATTTAAAACATTTCTCCCGATCCCCAACAGAGTGCAGCAGGCCCAGCAGCAGCAGCAGCTGATGCGTCAGCGCCGCGGCCTTGTCAGCATGTCCCGGATCGACGCCATCGAACGGTTTCTCCAGGAGCCGGCCAATCGCCTGGCCCGCCGAGAGTCAATCGACTCGATCAAAAAGCCGCCCGAATGGCAGCTCCGAGTGCCGAAGTAAGGCATCTCAGTTTTTCGTTTAAAAAAACAATTTAGATAAAAATACTATTGTTGCTACTTTAAGTAGGCTACAGGAATTTTGTAGATATTCGAAATCATTTAAAAATCATTAAAAACTGAATTGCTTCAATCAGGCGGATTCGTACGAGGCGTCGACGAAGCCTGCCGTTGAACCTCAGGGAAGACTTTCCTGAATGGGCAGCCGAGCGTGGCTACCGGTAAATGATTTTTCATACATAGTCGTCAATGGGCTGTCATTCATAGAGCATGCGTGGAAAACTATCTAATCGATACAAGGAATAATGCAAGAAGAAAGGAAACGAGAGAGAGTTAAAGGGACTAAAAGTAGAGAATTAAGAGCAAAAATGAGATTAGATAAGAGAGGCCATAGAGGTGAGAGGTGAGAGGAGCAAAAGGGGTGTCTTTTTGGCGATGTGTCTTTTCGGCGATGTGTCTTTTCGGTGACATGTCTTTACGGCGGTGTCTTTTCGGCGATGTGTCTTTTCGGCAATGTGTCTTTTCGGCGATGTGTCTTTTCGGTGACATGTCTTTTCGGTGATGTGTCTTCGGCGATGTCTCTTTTCGGCGATGTGTCTTTTCGGCGATGTGTCTTTTCGGCGATGTGTCTTCTCGGCGATGTGTCTTTTCGGCGATGTGTCTTTTCGGCGATGTGTCTTTTCGGCGATGTGTCTTCTCGGCGATGTGTCTTTTCGGCGATGTGTCTTTTCGGCGATGTGTCTTTTCGGCGATGTGTCTTTTCGGCGATGTGTCTTTTCGGTGACATGTCTTTTCGGTGATGTGTCTTCGGCGGTGTCTCTTTTCGGCAATGTGTCTTTTCGGTGACATGTCTTTACGGCGGTGTCTTTTCGGCGATGTGTCTTTTCGGCGATGTGTCTTTTCGGCGATGTGTCTTTTCGGCGATGTGTCTTTTCGGTGACATGTCTTTTCGGTGATGTGTCTTCGGCGGTGTCTCTTTTCGGCAATGTGTCTTTTCGGTGACAATGGTCTTTTCGGTGATGTGTCTTCGGCAGTGTCTCTTTTCGGCAATGTGTCTTTTCGGTGACATGTCTTTTCGGTGATGTGTCTTCGGCGATGTCTCTTTTCGGCGATGTCTCTTTTCGGTGATGTGTCTTCGGCGATGTCTCTTTTCGGCGATGTGTCTTTTCGGCGATGTGTCTTCGGTGATGTGTCTTAAGCGATGTGTTTTTTTGGTGATTTGTCTTTTCGGTGATGTGTCTTTTCGGCAATAAGTCTTTTCGGTAATGTGTTTTTTCGGCAATGTGTCTTTTCGGCAATGTGTCTTTTCGGCAATGTGTCTTTTCGGCAATGTGTCTTTTCGGCAATGTGTCTTTTCGGTGATGTGTCTTCTCGGCGATGTGTCTTCTCGGCAATGTGTCTTCGGCGATGTGTCTTTTCGGTGATGTGTCTTTTCGGCGATGTGTCTTCTCGGCGATGTGACTTCGGTGATGTGTCTTAAGCGATGTGTTTTTTGGTGATGCGTCTTTTCGGTGATGTGTCTTTTCGGCGATGTGTCTTTTCTGCGATGTGTCTTTTCGGCAATGTGTCTTTTCGGCGATGTGTCTTCTCGGCGATGTGTCTTTTCGGCGATGTGTCTTTTCGGCCGATGTGTCTTTTCGGCGATGTGTCTTTTCAGCGATGTGTCTTTTCGGTGACATGTCTTTTCGGTGATGTGTCTTTTCAGCGATGTGTCTTTTCGGCGATTTGTCTTTTCACCTAAAAAGTTAGAGTAGATGAGAGAAGAGATGAAAAATGAGATAGAGGAAAGAGAAGACAGTGGGAGAGTAGAAGAGAGGAGAGGAGATTGTCCACATTTTGCCCCTCGCCTGTCCAGCGGCGACGCGGACCCGCGCGACTGGGTGACGGTCGTTTGGGACCGCTGGTTCGACGAAGTTTATCCGCCGACTCCTCGCGAAGAGGACGGAGAACGCAGCCAACTTGGCGGCCTACCGCAGCAGCAGGAGCAGCAGCAGAAGCAGACGCGGTCTCGCAGCGTCGTTGCCGGAGTCGTCGGAGCAAACGAATCGGCTAATCCCCCTGATGATGAAGCCGACACGGATTCTGCTGTCACGGACGAACGGGCGCTGCTGAAGGACCCGGAGTTTGCCCGGGTCCGTCGAGACTCCGACAGCAGCTCGGAGGCGCCGTCGGAGCATCCGGTTGAATTGCCGGAGCGGATTCCGCCGGCTCTGGACGAGATTCCCGAGGCTGACCGGGAGACGGCGGTGGCCATCCTTGAGCAGGAGGTGGCCAAACTGACGGCTGACATTGAGGCGACTGAGCGGAGTGAAAAACTGCCCAGCGCCTTCCAGCTTTGCCGAAGGGGAGCGCTCAGAAGAAAGGTGGGTGGCTGAATTGCGAATTTGAATAAAATGTGTGAAAAGGAACCTGTTAGACAACGGTGTGGAACCTATTAGACAGCGGTGTGGAACCTGTTAGAGAGCGGTGTGGAACCTGTTAGACAGCGGTGTGTAACCTGTTAGACAGGGGTTTGTAACCTGTTAGACAATGGTGTGGAACGTGTTAGACAGCGGTGTGTAACATGTTAGAGAGCGGTGTGGAACCTGTTAGACAAGTTACGACTAAAAAATCCTCACTCAGGGATTCAGTCTGTCGGAAGGTATTCCTAGCATTGCACGCACCCCTGTTCACAGCTTTTTCCGCATGAAGCTGTCAGTGCTAAAAAACTTTGTACTTACGTTATAAGGTTTTTCGCCTTTGTCGCTTGCCTCTCTTCTTATTTTTCTCTGAGTCCTGCGTCTCTAATCCTTCTTCCCTAGGGGTGGCTCAGAGAGCGAGCATTAATTAAAGCTCAGCTGCTTCTCCCGT
Source organism: Macrostomum cliftonense (assembly GCA_950096795.1). Classification (NCBI taxonomy): domain Eukaryota; kingdom Metazoa; phylum Platyhelminthes; family Macrostomidae; genus Macrostomum; species Macrostomum cliftonense. The sequence goes on from CATNEM010000181.1 coordinate 393,763, forward strand.
CAGCTTTTTGCCTCCCCAGTGGAAGGGGAAAGGTTGGGATAAAGCGGAAGGCCTCCCCCTCGTTTCTTTCTTGTTCTTTTTAGCCGCGATTTTCGCTTGAAAATTTTCTTCAGCTTGTAAGCCTGTAATCTGCGCAGCGCATAATCCCCACTTTAATCTCATTCGAAATTTGTCGAGCCTATTCAACAAGCGTGTCAGGTTAGGTAAAACTGATTAAGAACGAGAGAGGCCTTTTGCATCTGTCAGTGTCTGATGACTCTTATTTCATGGTTATTTAATCCGTATTTTATCCTCTCCCGGTAAAGTCGCAGTTAAGTACCTTTTATTTTAAAATCTGCAGAGCATAAGGGTGCAGACAGTGTCTAGATTTTACTAGGAAGCATCGAATCAACACTTTAAAAACTGGATGACAAATGAATGACACTTGACGCTTGCGATCTTAGCCCTTAGTATCTCGAATCGCTTCCTCTTGGGAATCCGAACGATTGATTAGAAATCTGTATTCACGAAAATCTCACCTTCTAATTAGGAATCTTAGGAATTTCATAGATTCCAATGAAGACGAATTTCTTAGCAAAGCGTCGCCAACCCTCCGCAGCTTGGCTACCTTCGCGGCGCCCGCGAAGACCTGGACCGCTGCATCAGCCAGGAGCCCCGCTACCTAGACGCCTACTGGCACCGACACCTGGTCAAGGTGCTGGAGAACCGACTAACCGAGGCTCTGGACGATCTCAACGTGCTGTTAAAACACACCAAAGACCACGCAAGCGCCTACAAAGCTCGAGCCGAAATCTATCGCAAGAAAAATGACATCACAATGGCCATCATAAACTACGGCCAAGCCATCAAATTGAGCCCAGGCGACGCTGATTGTTATTTCAAGAGGGCCGGACTGTACGAGAAGGTGCGAGCTTTATGATTGACAGCTTGAACGCTTTTTCATTGAAAAGCAAAAATGTTTGTATCGAAAAATTTCAGCGAGGCGAGATGCGCCTGGCGCTGGAGGACTACTCTATGGCCAGCAGGCTCAGCCCGGACAGAACCGACGCTCTGTTCAAGCACGGACTGTATTACTTCCAGAATGAGTAGGTGGCATGCTATTTCAATAACAGTATTTGGGTTCTGGGCTCTGGGCAAAGTTACGCAATGCTTTTGTTGAACCTCGTCCCTGCCAAGCAACCCTGCCCTAACTTTCTTATCGTTTAGACACTGTACACACTTAGAGCTTGGCTCTCATGCGCGTACAATGTACATAGCACAAAATGTTATAATAAATACAGATGCATTACCACTCTGCCCCTTACCTAGATTTTTATCAAGGGCTTAAGTCGGAGGCCGAGTGGCTTGACCCCACGTTGTGGCATGTTTATTTTCGCTAGAGTGTTTTCTTGTGCAGGGTCACTTAAATTTAGGGCTTTGTGTACGAATCAGGTCGGCTCTAGGTCAGTCGCATAATTTACGCGCAAGGCATAGATTAGTAGAGACTGTACATTCCTGGATATGCTGCTTGTACACCTTACTAGTATGTGAGTACCACACTATCTTAAAATAGATTATGGTGTAGATAATGACGTAGCTTACTTTTTACATCATAAAATTTCGTACAGCTAAAATAAGATTACACGCGTCACTCTTTACACATAGAAAGATGCAACGAGCTGATTAAGTCACACAATTCGAGTAGTTAATTAAAAAAAATCATTGCCTAACAAACATTATAGACAATGGCAATTCGCAATCAACGATTTCACCGAGTTACTCAGTCGCGATCCGAAAGACTCGCGCGCCTACACGTACATTGGCCGTTGCTATGCCAAGCTGCAGCAGATGATACCCGCTGTGCAGGCCTTCTCGTCGGCCATTCATCTCAACCCCTACAACTGGATTGCTTTCTATCACCGGGGCCGTCTGCTCAGGCGAGCTCAACCGGACAAGGCACTGCGCGACCTATCAATCTCCGTCATGCTCAACGAGGATGTTGAGAACGCTATGGCTTTCATGTATCGGGGTATACTCTATTGCGAGATGGACAGGTTAGTTAACTGTTCAAGAATGCAATATAGGGTAGCTTGTTCTAACAAACTAATTTTTATCTACGCTAATTTAACTGAACTTTTCAGACCCGAAGATGCAATACCGGACTTTGAGACTCTAGTCTGTCTAAGGCAGGACATACCCTGTGCACACGTCAACCTTGGACTTGTTTATCATCACACAGACAGGCCCAACTTGTACGCACTCACTTGACTAGACCTTAACACTTATTTCTAGGTCTGTTCAATTAAAAAAAAGTAATTTTCTCCCTTCCCTATAGAGCGATACGTCACTACACAGCTGCCATTAATGTGGATCCGACCTACATCAGAGCTGTGCGGTGTCGCGTGGACGCTTTTGTTGCGATGCGGGAGGTTAGGAAAGCAAAATTATTGTTGCTTAATATATCTGATTGCTAATTTGTCCACGTAATTTTGCAGTACCATAACGCACTGCTCGACATCACCCGATGCATCCACATGAACCCGATGGACCCGTCGTACTATATGGTCCGTGGAGAAATTCTCCTCAAGATGGGCAATTTAGACATGGCGGCTTTCTGCGTTCGGTGAGGCTGTGTTTGATTTCTGTCAAATCTCATAATTTATGTAGATTTGATTGTGTTTTAAGATCATTTGTTATAAAAATTTATTGCTTATTGCTAGCTGTGAAGTACTGTTGCAGAGCCAGTGACGTCATATTCACTCTGAAAATTTAACTTTACAGTTAATTCGGGCATTCTCTAACCACTTAAAATTTTGTGCTATTCACCCACTCCGCAGGCTCCAGTGTACACACAGTGCTCCCACTTAAGGATGTACATCGTCCCTTACTTTCTAACCCTCAGGCGGTGTACACTCTGCGTGCTTTAGGGGTTGGCACTCATGGGTGTACATTGACCCCCCACCTCCACGGCTTTCCCTCCGCGAAAAAGCCCCAAATTAATTTGTTCTCTATGGGGACTCATGAAAGCCCATCCACCGCGATTCACACGCTAAGCCGCCAAAACCCCGTACAATTCACTCTGTCTGCAGTCACTCGGCAGCAATGAACCGCGATCGCGGATCCGAGGCCGGCGCCAGTCCAACCCAACGAGCCCTGGTGCTGAGCTTCCTTGGCCAATTCGACGAAGCTATCAGCGTCCTAGCCGAGGAGGCCCGAGTCCGTCCAAGCCAGGACATCCTGTTTCTGCTTGGCCGCACGCAGATGAAAGCGAAACGCTTCGCCGACGCGGTTGACAGCTTCCGGGAGTGCCTAGAGATTCTGGTAAGTCAGGATTGCGTAGTTTTGATGCATAATTTTTCTTATTGTTAGATTAAAAAAATAGCGAAAAATGCGAATCGCGCTACTCACTAGCAATTGTGTTAAAGTTTCCTTGCAAGGCTGGGCCTCAGTTTTGATAGCCTTTTATGACAATGTTAATCTCATGAAGTTCAGTTATTACGCAACTTGATTACGCAATTCAGATTTTTTAGCTTCTTTGCATTTGCATGGATTTAAAACAATATTTCAGAAAAAATCTGCATATCATTTGGATCGGGTAACAAAATTATATCTTTTACGTCGTTTTCCTTTGAAAATTTTGCTCTATCCTTCTAACAGTGTCGTCCTTTTGACATTTGTCAATTCAACTTTCTGACTATTTTACATCATTTTAATTAAAATTCATGTGTAAGTGTGTTCATTTATTTATATCCTTGTGATATGAATGACGCCTTTGTAGAAGTCTGTTTATCTCTATAGTTTACAGCTGCAAGTTCATGTTTTATAAAGAAAATTTAACCTACAATTAATTAATTTCTCATAAATTTTTCTTTTAGAAGCCTTGGGGCGCCGACAAGAAGCTGGTATGGCCGAAGGAGGCAGCCCAAGTGCACTATCTTATCGGCGATTGTCACACTGCGCTGCAAAACTACGGGCCTGGATTGGAGTCTTACACTGCCGCTCTGTCTATTGATCCAGGGTTCGCCGACGTGAGTTGCTTTCGAGCGCTTGGGTGATGTAGCGATAAGAAGTGGTCAGGCTGCAGCCAGCCAATAAGAGACGAGGAAGGTGAGATAAGGAATAGTCAGGCTGCAGCCAGCCAATAAGAGACGAGGAAGGTGAGATAAGGAATAGTCAGGCTGTAGCCAATCAAAGATAAGGAAGATTAGCTAAAAAAATGGTCAGGCTGTAGCCAATCAGAGACGAGGGAGATGAGATAAGTAGCGGTTAGGCTGCAGCCAATCAGAAGTTAAGGAGAAAAATAAGAACTAGCTCTTATAAATAAAACAGTCAAACATAAATTAGTCTATTGAAAGCAGATTAGTAGATAAGGAGATAAGATGCTGAGATTCAAGTGAGGTATGCTTCTATGAAGGTTCACTAATAAAGGGGGAAAATATTAAATACAAAAAATCGAGGCGTTTATAATTACGGCTTTCGGGTTAGGATTTCAAAGAGTATTTGTTAGATGAATTAATTTGCTTCAGTACTGAGCGTCGCAAAACATTTTTTCTTAGTCATCTTATCCCCATAAATTTCTGACTGCTTGCATTCAGAAAGACCGAGACGAAGGGCACCTGATAGCCGCTCAGTTGATGCCCATTAATTAGACGCCAGGTGTCTGTTTTCAGGGTGTTGCCATTAGCGGAGGCGGAGGCAAAGCAGTTTGAAATGGAAATATTCGACTCGAGTGTCTTTTTTAATTTCCTTGAAATAAAATTCCTCCTTCCTCTCTCTTAGAGGCGGCGTTTGCTTGCAAAGGAATTTGTTGACTTCCATTTTGGGATTACGAAAGAATTTGTCTGTGCGGGGCAGGAAATTTAGCTGCACACAGGGCTCTCCGGTTGCCTGAGCTGGGATAAGGGGAGGCTGGCGCAAAGGGTTCGAGTTTCTGCTTTGTAAATAATCAAATTGAATATCCGCCTCGAATAGTTGCTGAGCGAAAGCTTGAAAAACGTTTTCAAGCAAGTCTCGAGATTCCTGAAGCAAAGCCATTTTCAGGGTTTCTTTCTGAATCTGGGATCCCCTGATTGAGCAGCCGCCCTCACAGATCCCCTGACTGAGCAACCGCCCACGCAAACACCCCGACCAAACAACGCAATTGCAGGGCTACTACCACCGAGGCCTCTGCCGCATCCTCATGAAGCAGGCCAAGGGTGTGCAAGACCTCAACCAGGCTCTGGCAATCAACCCGGGCATGTACCAGGTCTACCTGTCCAGAGCGGCCCACTACGCTAGCGAGGGCCGCTACAGCAAGGCCATATTGAACTGCAACGAAGCCCTCCGACTGCAGCCTCGGTGCGTTCGCGCCCTGCTCTACCGCGGCTCAATCAAGTGCCGGATTCGAGCCTACGGCCTAGCCGTCGACGATCTAACTCGCGCCATCGACATCGAGCCTGCCTGCGCGCTCGCCTATTTCAATCGGGCCGTCTGCCACGGCGAGAATCGCCAGCCGAAGCTCGCCCTGCGCGACTACGGCGTCGTGCTGATGCTGAACGATCGCCGGCTGCGCTACCGAACCCTGGTGAACCGCGGCCTGCTCTACCTGGCCTCGTGCGCCGATCCGGAGAACGCTCTCGCCGATTTTCTGCTGGCAGCGCGCGACAAACCCAAAGACGAACGACTTCTGCACGCAATTGGCACCTGCTATCATCGGTTGGGCCGCCTGCCGCAGGCTGTCCGCGCGTTCAGCCGCGCTCTGGACGCCAATCCGACTTTTCTCGACGCTTATATTGGTCGCGCCAACTGCTACCTGGACTTTGGCAGTCCGCGCGGCATTCTATTCGCCAGGCGCGACTACGAGCGAGTCCTGATGAGCGACCCGCGGCATCTGGCTGCCCGGATCAACCTGGCCTTCAGCCTCCAGATGGACGGCCGGATGCGCGCCGCCTGGGAGCAGCTCAGCGCCGCTATCCGCTTTCAGCCGGACGCGCCCAAGCCCTGGGAGTGCCGAGCCGTGGTGTCGCTGCAGATGTCCAATCTGGACGGCGCTCTTGCCGACGCCAACGAGGCTGTCCGTCTGCGTCCGAGCAGCGCCGAGAGTCTGGTAACGCGCGGAGTTGTCCATCAGTGCGCCGGCGATCGGGTCTCGGCGATGCGCGACTATCAGAAAGCGATTCTGGCCGATCCGGGATTCTCCCTGGCCTACTACAACTCCGCCAACGTCTACCTGCAGCAGCGCCAGTGCCAGCAGGCTTTGCGCTACTACGACGCCTGCATCCGGTTGAATCCGCTGGACGAAGGCGCGCACAATAATCGCGCCCTGACGCGCGGCCTGCTCGGTGATGTTGAAGGCGCCCTGGCCGACGCCAGCCGGGCTATTCAGCTCAGTCCGCACATGGCGCACGCTTATTTTAATAGGGCCAAGCTGGCGGTGCGGCTGGGGGATCTGGACTCGGCTGAGGCCGACTTCAACGCTGGTGAGGCTCCGCTAATGCGCTGCGTACTCTAATCATGTCTGAGTACTTGTGTCTGTGTGCTGGTTGTGTCTGCGTGCTGGTTGTGTCTGTGTGCTGGTTGTGTCTGTATACGGGTTGTGTCTGTGTGCTGGTTGTGTCTTTGTACGGGTTGTGTCTGTATACGGGTTGTGTCTGTGTGCTGGTTGTGTCTGTGTGCTGGTTGTGTCTGTGTGCTGGTTGTGTCTGTGTGCTGGTTGTGTCTGTGTCCTGGTTGTGTCTGTGTGCTGGTTGTGTCTGTGTGCTGGTTGTGTCTGTGTGCTGGTTTTGTCCGTGTACTGGTTTTGTCTGTGTGCTGGCTTTGTCCGTGTACTGGTTGTGTCTGTGTGCTGGTTGTGTCTGTGTGCTGGTTGTGTCTGTGTGCTGGTTACCTCTGTGTGCTGGTTGTGTCTGTGTGCTGGTTGTGTCTGTGTGCTGGTTGTGTCTGTGTACTGGTTGTGTCTGTGTGCTGGTTGTGTCTGTGTGCTGGTTGTGTCTGTGTACTGGTTGTGTCTGTGTGCTGGCTGCGTCTTTGTGCTGGTTGTGTCTGTGTACTGGTACTGGTTGCGTCTTTATGCTGGTTGTGTCAGTAAAAAGCCGTTATGTTATCTAATATAGCTCTCTTATAGCAATATTATATGGCAAAAAATCCTAGTGCTATAGGATTAGTATCTTACTGTTCATTCCACAGTAGAAATTCTGTTGAAATAGCTCTTGAAATAAGCTTGAAGCAAAGAAAATAATACGCCTGCAAGGCACTCGGGGACGCATCTATCGACAAGGAAAATTACAGTGAGGGAGGCGGATTCGAAGCAGTTTATAGGGTCGCAGCTGCAGCTCACAGCGATGCTGTAATAACAGACTGCTTGCTTTCCCCCTGCCCAGCGCAGCGTTTATCCCCATGTGGGCTAGGACACTCCCGCCTTGTTAGCTTTCCATCTAGCTTTGAATTTGTTCTGCGCTTCTGATCTCGAATCAGAGGAGAAAATCCGCAGGTCCCAATTAGTGTGAAAAGCATTTTTGCTGCTGTTGTTAAAGATGTTCCTCCTCTGTATGTGTGTGTGTTGATTGAGTCCCATTGCATTCGTTTCTTTTGCCTTCGTTGCTTTCTAAGCTTCTTTGAGCCTGACTGACTGACTGAAAAGGTAATGAGTGACTGGCAACATAGAAAGCCAGGTGTTGTAAATAAAGTCTAGAGGCAGTGTGCGTAACTCTCTGACGTCTTTCGAGGCGCTTGACAACAAAAAAGTGTATGGGTATGCTGCTTTAAGCTTCGCAGACAGCTCACCGACCGTCAAATGCGTCTTTGTCTTGCATGTAATGCTTGTCGATCTAAACTTATTTTTCCAACCCGTGGCATTGATTACCCGCGCCTTTCTAGCTCGAGCCGCAGAAGTTTTTATAACTTCCTTCCTGCGCCAACCCCAACCACCGATCAGCCCCTCCATTCCTACCCCAATACCAGCTGCAATAAAAACACTTCCTTCCTGTGCCAACCCCAACCACCGATCAACCCCCTCCATTCCTACCCCAACGCCAGCTGCGATAAAACACTTCCTTCCTGCGCCAACCCTAACCACCGTTCATCCCGCTCTATTCCTACCCCAACGCCAGCCGTAATAGAACAACCAATTTAAAGTAACTTGAAACCAATTTGAAGCATTTACAAGACAGCATAAATTTATTCCCAACTGCCAATCCGTTGCAGCTCTGCTCATTCAACCCGACGATCCGTTGGTGCTAAAATCGCGCGCCGATTGTCTCGGAAAGTTGGGCAAACGTCAAGCGGCTATTGAGGATTACAAACGGGCTGTTCAACTGACTGACCGATAGTTCAGCATTCTTTGAAATACTTGCTTCTAATTTTTCACTTCACGAAACATACGAATTGAGATAACAAACAGTTTTTTATTTGTTTTTTTTCGAAAACGTTCCGTTTTATCGTTAACAAGAACCCCAAATGGAGTTATAAGTTATTTTTATGAAATTTATTTCAGATTACCGTAATTTTAGACTATTTTTCCCTCATGTTAAATAATTTTTTTACCGCAAAGCTGTCAATTCTTTACCTTAGATACGATGTGCAGTGCCTTACAAGTTATTATGTTCAAGTTAGCGATTTATGATATACTTTTTCAGGATCCTTGGTCTTTTTAAAATTTTTACCTTGTTAATCAATAACTTCAATATTTCTTACATTATCAAATGAATAAAGAGAAAAACTTGGTTTCCTTAGTTGCGCCTCTTCGTATTTACCATTTAAAACTCGTAGAAATTACCTTAGTCAGCAGTGACACTCCCTCAATGACTCACTCAGATCAGCAGTGACACCCCCTCAATGACTGACTCAGATCAGCAGTGACACCCCCTCAATGACTGACTCAGATCAGCAGTGACACTCCCTCAATGACTCACTCAGATCAGCAGTGACACCCCCTCAATGACTCACTCAGATCAGCAATGACACTCCCTCAATGACTCACTCAGATCAGCAGTGACACCCCCTCAATGACTCACTCAGATCAGCAGTGACACCCCCTCAATGACTGACTCAGATCAGCAGTGCCACTCCCTCAATGACTCACTCAGATCAGCAGTGACACCCCCTCAATGACTGACTCAGATCAGCAGTGACACCCCCTCAATGACTCACTCAGATCAGCAGTGCCACTCCCTCAATGACTCACTCAGATCAGCAGTGACACCCCCTCAATGACTCACTCAGATCAGCAGTGACACCCCCTCAATGACTCACTCCGATCAGCAGTGACACTCCCTCAATGACTCACTCAGATCAGCAGTGCCACTCCCTCAATGACTGACTCAGATCAGCAGTGCCACTCCCTCAATGACTCACTCAGATCAGCAGTGACACCCCCTCAATGACTGACTCAGATCAGCAGTGCCACTCCCTCAATGACTCACTCAGATCAGCAGTGACACCCCCTCAATGACCGACTTAGATACCTTCTGACAATTAAGGAAGCACTTTTGGTTTCAAGCCTCCTTAACGTCTCGTTGTGCCAATCAACATTCCAGCTCGCAGCCAATCATGGAAATCGAAGAGGGCGAGCCCGTACAGCTGACTCAGCAGGCGCTGTTCGACCTGATCCAGCGCGGCAGCTACCGCGCCATGATCGACGCTCTGGACAATCCGAACGTGCATCCGCCCGAGGTAATTGCCGAGCTGATGTCCAGCCGCAGCGATCTGGGCAAGTCGCCTCTGGACACGGCGGTGTTCATGTGCCGCCACGAGATCGTCAAGGACCTCGTGTTGAACCGCGGCGCGGACGTGAACACCGCCAACGCCGAGGGCTACACGGCGATGCATCTGGCAGCGGCCTGGCGCAACGTCGAAGCTCTGAAGGTGATCTACGCTCAAGGCGGCGATATTCAACGCTGCAACCGTTTCGGCGAGCGTCCAATCGAAGTTGCTCAACGCTACGGCAACTCCGAGTGCGTGGACTTTCTGCAGTGGGCCGAGGCGAGGGACGCCTTCGCCGCCGCTATTCGCCAGATGCGGGAGACCCTGGCCGACCCTGAGAAGCTGCAGGGCCGGCTGAACAAGGAGGAAAGAAAACAGGCGGATTTGGCCTGCCAGGAGCGGGAGCAGTGGCTGCAGGGCGCGCACGATGCCACCACGCAGAATTTCATCGCCATGCGGCTGGAGTTGGAGGATCATTTCGCCCCGATCTACATTAAACTAAGCGAACCGCTGCCCGAGAAGGCCAAGTGAATTAGGAATGAATTAGACTAGTTTGGCCATAAGATAGCCTGATTCTAATGCGGGAAGCCAATGGCGTGTTAATAATGGCTTGGAGGTGGGCAAGCGATAAACAACATTAGCTATCTGGGGCGAGGTGTGATAATTGCTAGAGCCACTTAACGGTTTATGGGTGTTATTTTGGGAGGGAAAGGGTTATAAAACGGTGTTTATTGGCTTATTTTGCACACCTGTTAAACTCTCTGCTCACTCAATGTACATGTAATTTTTCTTAAACAAATGTTTTCTTACTAGAGATTTAAGTACATTAAAAAGGAATATTTTAGATTTTTTGTACATGAACGAAGTGCATTGAATCGTGTTTTAATTAACCTAAGTGTTCTAGAATCTTTTAGCGACGTCTGTCCGTAATTTGGAAAAAAATTAGCCCTAAATTAAGACAATTGACAAAGACATTGTCATTTCACTTTTCTTAAGGGAAATCAAATTGAAAAGCCCCAGAGGCAGCGAGAAAGAAAAAAACCCTTTCAGTTTGCGTTTTAGAAAGAAAATTGTCTCCCTTTAATGGTGGCGCAAAAAAAAAAAATTTCGTGAATTCAAAGAAAGCTTTTGCGTGTATTTTTGATAAATCTTTTCGAACCCTGATGATCACTTCCCTTTGTCATTTCTGTGTTATTTCCTGACGAAACTTTCGACCTTCTGACGCTCCATTCTCATTTAGTGGCACTCGATTCTCCTCAATTGCACTAAATTACACTCCATGGCACTAACTGACATTCCATTCCATTCTTCGCAGTGGCATCCATTCTCCCTTCCTGACAGTCGATTCTCCCCACCAACAGTTGATTCTCCCCCCACCAACAGTTGATTCTCCCCCCAAAGACAGTCGATTCTCCCCCCACATACAGTCGATTCTCCCCCCACAGACAGTCGATTCTCCCCCCACAGACAGTCGATTCTCCCCCACAGACAGTCGATTCCCCCCCCCACAGACAGTCGATTCTCCCCCACAGACAGTCGATTCTACTCCACTCACACTCGATTCTCTCTTTCTCTGAAGCTTAATTCTTCTCCTCTGACACTCAATTCTTCTTCCCCACTAAATCTGGATTCTCCCCCACTGACAGTCAAATTCCACTCACTGGCATGCACTTAAAGACTTTAATCTATAGAGAAGTTCCCTCCATAGATTTTCTCTATTTGAAGCATATCAGGCCTTACAAGCCTGCAAGAAAATTAGTCAATCCAGAGAGAGACCTAACAACTGACCTTCGGTGCATTTCAGCCGCAGCTGACTGCCTGCCCAAGCCGCCTTAGACCATGACAACCACAGCGGGCGCACCGGAAGTAGCTGGCAGCTTCCTAGTCAACACAGCCGGCCAAATTGAGAGCGTTGAAATACCGCACTACGACTACATCTTTGTCATGTACCAGTTCGTCCACGGCGAGGACTGGGAGCGCGTACTTGGCCTTGAGGAGGCCGTCTCCCAGCTATCTAGCAAGTCGGACGATGTCCGCGGCCTGCACAACTTCGCCATGCCGATCGACGTCACCTGGAAGGCGACGAATCCGCACGGCTGGCCGCAGCTGGTCATCACGGCGCTGGGCACCGACATCTGGGGCAAGCAGGTCGTCCGCGGCTACGCCGTTTGTCACCTGCCGATGCAGCCGGGCCGGTGCGTCAAACGCATCCCAATGTTTGCACCGAAATCCTCTTCCTTGTTCAGCGCCATCCAGGGCTTCCTGCAGAGCGACCAGCCGCACTACACCGATCCGAAGATTCTCGGCCAGGGCCAGGGTCGCCAGGTGACTCGGGTGCGCAGTCTCGGTCACGTGAACTTGTCGTTCAATACTTGTTTGAAAAACTTCCGCACTCTCGGCTATCAAACGGTTGCTAGCGAGCCCGGCTTCGCTGCTGGCTCGGCTGGGCTGGTCTGAGCGATGCTCCAACGATGCTCTGTGTGTCTTCGAAGAATGTTTGACACGACATTTGTAGCTTTATTTCCTATGCTGTAGTGGCATATACTTAAGTAATGTTGGAATCTCATTTACAAGCAAAAGTTTGCTTCCTTGACATACATTTTTTAATTATTTATTATCTCAATATTGAATTGTTTGTTCTTATCGTAGCTGTTTGCTCATTTTTTTAACAAAAAGGTACAATGTTTAACGTTAATCTTCCGCTCAAGTCTTCAGATATATAAGTTGTATTTTGATAAGGTCTTCCATTATTACTCAAATATATTGAACTTTTTCAAACACTAGTTTTCATTTATTTGACCGTTGCTATCCAAGATTTTTCAGTGAAATTAAGGCACGTTTTGCTTGTGCTTCTGTCACTATATACTAACTGAGAATGTAGAAAAAAGATGACTCAAGGTACTTCCAGACTGATGAGCAAGTCTATTAGAAGACTTCTCGTTTTGGGACAAAAAAGTCAAGAACATCAGTTTTTTTGATGAATTATTGTGTCCGCATAAATTAATCAATCTTAGAAAGAGTTCAAAGGCACTTGAGTCATTATCATTACGGAGAAATGAACTTCGGAGGGTCGACTAACCTGTTTTAAACTATAAAATACTTACTTCTTGGAGAAATTAGAACTTTAAAGCCTCAGAGACTCAGAGCCTGGCGCTCTAGAAATTTTGAATGGAGGAATGATTTAAGACCTTATAAGATGTACAGACTATGGCACAGCTGCAGCTAGCTGGGCTGCGCATCCTAGGGCTGTGTACAGCTTCAAAGAGTTGGGATTCGAAACCATGAACTTCGGGTCATAACGCTGGAGCCCCAACGACTTGGCTGAAGCTCCACTGGCTACAACTCCCGTGGCCACAGCTCCTGTGGCTACATATTATAAACTCCTTTGCCTACAACTCCTGTGACTACTACTCCTTTGGCTACAATTCGTGTGGCTACAAGTCCTGTGACAACAACTCCCGTGGCTACAACTAATGTGGCTAAAACTCTCCCGGGGCTACAACACTCGTGGTTACAACTCGTGTGGCTACAACTTCTCTGCTACAAATTATCTGGAAGAATATGGAATGACATTTTCTTCATGGCGAACAGGTATTTCTATTTTCTGCTAACCAAACGCGTCTGTATATCAAACGATATTACCCAGTGAAAAAATGCAATTCTAATTTCAGCCGGTCACGTGAGCCCCTCAATCGCTTATCCAGCTGGCTCCAGAGATGCAACCAATGGTTATCATTGGCTGATCTGATTGGCTGCGGCTGGACAAAGCACAGCAGGAGGGGCCGGCACAAGAAGATGAAGAATTGTGATCAGGCTAGAGTCTGCCTCCCCTCGTAGCTGTCACTCAGCTAATTTTTTTCAGTACCGAATATCAGAATCGTGTCGAAGCCAACAGTCCGGACGCATCAAGGATGGGCTGCGCCAACAGTGCCCCGGTAGATCAGAACCAGGACAACAAGAATCGCCAGATTGAGCGCCAGCTTCGGGCTGACGCCGAGAAAGCGATGAAGGAGGTCAAGCTGCTGCTACTAGGAGCCGGCGAGTGCGGCAAGAGCACCATATTGAAACAGATGACCATCATCCACGGCAAAGGTTATTCCGAGGACGAGCGCAAGGAGTTCGTAGCGATTGTGTACGCCAACACAGTGCAAAGCATGTCAACCATACTGCAGGCCCTGGACAGCCTGGGCATCGAGGCCAACGACGATGTCAAGGCCGATGCCAAAATCGTCAACAGCTATGTGAAATCGGCGGAGGAGGGCGAATTCCCGTCCGAGCTGGTCGCGGCCCTGCGCCGCCTGTGGCTCAACCCGATCATCCAGGAGTGCTTCTCCAGGGCCAAGGAGTACCAGCTCAACGACTCCGCCGGCTACTACCTGGACTCGCTGGACCGGCTGTCCGCCCCCGGCTACCTGCCGACAGAGCAGGACGTCCTGCGCAGCCGGGTGAAGACTACCGGCATTGTGGAGACCAACTTTCACTTCAAGGATCTGGACTTCAAGGTCTACGACGTTGGTAATCTAAAAAGAATTTTTATACAAAGTTAAAAGGCACATCTGCTTCTGTTCTGCTATACATTTATCTGCGTAGAAACACATATGTATGCATGTATGTATGTATGCATGTATGTATGTATGTATGCATCAATCTATCTATCTATCTATCTATCTATCTATCTATCTATCTATCTATCTATCTATCTATCTATCTATCAATCTATCTATCTATCTATCAATCTATCTATCTATCTATCTATCTATCTATCTATCTATCTATCTATCTATCTATCTATCTATCTATCCATCTATCTATCTATCTATCTATCTATCTATCTATCTATCTATCTATCTATCTATCTATCTATCTATCTATCTATCTATCTATCTATCTATCTATCTATCTATCTATCTATCTATCTATCTATCTATCTATCTATCTATCTATCTATCTATCTATCTATCTATCTATCTATCTATCTATCTATCTATCTATCTATCTATCTATCTATTTATCTATCTATCTATCTATCTATCTATCTATCTATCTATCTATCTATCCATCTATCTATCTATCTATCTATCTATCTATCTATCTATCTATCTATCTATCTATCTATCTATCTATCTATCTATCTATCTATCTATCTATCTATCTATCTATCTATCTATCTATCTATCTATCTATCTATCTATCTATCTATCTATCTATCTATCTATCTATCTATCTATCTATCTATCTATCTATCTATCTATCTATCTATCTATCTATCTATCTTTCTTTCATCCAATCCCCCTTCATTCAGGCGGCCAGCGCTCCGAGCGCAAGAAGTGGATGCACTGCTTTGAAGGCGTGACGGCTATTCTGTTCCTAGTAGCCATGTCCGAATACGACCTGAAGCTGGTGGAAGACCAGACCACCAACCGGATGCACGAGTCCATGCGCCTATTCGAGTCGATCTGCAACTCGCAGTGGTTCGTCAACACGTCAATCATCCTGTTCCTGAACAAGCGGGATCTGTTCGAGGAGAAGATCAATCGCAGCTCGCTGACCATCTGCTTTGACGAATACACAGGCGGAGACAACTACGAAGAGGCCAGTCAGTACATCCGTTTCAAGTTCGAAGATTTAAACAAACGCAAGGCCACGAAGACAATTTACACGCACTTCACCTGCGCCACGGACACGAACAACATCAAGGTGGTGTTTGACGCCGTTATTGACATCATCATCAAGAACAACCTGAAGGATTGCGGACTGTTCTAAGTGCGGCAGTGAATTTTCGCGAACACAATCTGTACGTTCAGAATGAGATCAATACTAGTAAATATCAATATTTTGGCCTAATTAATCAACTAGTAATTCACCTGATCAGCTGTTATCAACTAGTCATTATTCAGATCAATGATTATCAACTAGTCAATCAACTTTTCGGTTTAAGAAAAATGAAAAAAATCGGCTATTTATGATTGAAAGTTGGAAGAATATTCAAAAAGTTTAAAGTTAATTTATGTTTAGCATATAACATTTTTTGTCCCTTTTTTGTCTAAAATGAAAT
Organism: Macrostomum cliftonense; assembly: GCA_950096795.1. Lineage (NCBI taxonomy): Eukaryota > Metazoa > Platyhelminthes > Macrostomidae > Macrostomum > Macrostomum cliftonense. The sequence continues at coordinate 409,475 of CATNEM010000181.1, forward strand.
TTTTTTTATCAAATTCATGAAATTTCTGTCCTTACACAAATCAATACCCACCAATGTTAGACCTGCTTTTGCCGTGTTTCGATCAGAGCTTTTTTCTGACCTTTATAATATCGATTGCATCAAGGCCAGACTCTTCTGAGAACACTGAAATATTATTTTATATATCTCGTTGGAATGAACAATCAATTTTTCTATTAAGTAAATAAAAGTTACCCAAAATTAACAAACACTCGCAATACAAATACGCTTTGAAAAAAAGTTATAAAAAATATTTTTACAAAAAATTTGACTTTGCCATTTGTTTTAAACGTTGAGAGACCATCTCCAGCTCAGGCTGTGCTGAAAAACAACAAGACCAGATTCTAAATCTGCCGTTTCTCTCACGATATTTAAGAAGGCAAAAGCAGAAAAAATTAATCCAGGATAAATTTGCCTTCAGCTTACCGTCTGAATTGTCAACAAACAGAGACCTAGCCCTTAGTCAGCTGACATCGCTGATAGGACAAATATACATGTAATATTGTACGCACGCTCATCCTCATACACAGCTGTACATCTTCCCTGACTTTCTCATCGCCAAACAATGTACACTCTGTGTGCCATGGGGAGGGGGTTGGCCTAAATGAGCGTACCAGCGTACATTAAACACCAACCCACCCGCCGTGACCTGTACTCTGCTCTCCAATTTCATACTCCATGTCAGACTTGTTAGGATTCAGAAAGATGAAATAAGCAGAAGTTTTCAAGAATTTTTCAATTCTATTTGAATAAGTCAGTCAACTCGATGACCCCCTAGCAACAAGAGATGAAAAGCAAAAGAAGAAGACTATGACGGTGTTCAAACAAAAGCGTAGGAAAGGTAAAATAGGCAAGCAGAAGAGTTGTTGCAGCAAAAGTAGGCAAATAATTTTCTTTTAATACGCTTCTTCTAGTCGTAACTACCATGGCAAGTCATTCTTAGTTGAACTCCTGCACTCGCTGTAGACTTTCGGTCCATACTAGACCGGTCCATACTAGACACTATTGGCTGTGCATGTAGTAATCAGTTGTCATGGAAACGAAAGACGACGCAACGGAACGATCCAGGCCTATTAAAGTCCAATGGCAGCGCGGCGACATCCCGCAAGAGTATCGAGACAGCATCTTGGAGACAGTAACTCTGGTGGGTAACAGAAATTCCACTAATATGGCATGTAAAGACCACTGCTTTAGCTCATTTGATTGAATGATTTTATCATTGAACTGTCCTATCTTCGGTCACAGAAGCTGTCCTATCTTCGGTCATAGAAGCTGTCTTGTCTTCGGTCATAGAAGCTGTCTTGTCTTCGGTCATAGAAGCTGTCTTGTCTTCGGTCATAGAAGCTGTCTTGTCTTCGGTCATAGAAGCTGTCCTATCTTTGGTCATAGAAGCTGTCCTATCTTCGGTCATAGAAGCTGTCCTATCTTTGGTCATAGAAGCTGTCCTATCTTCGGTCATAGAAGCTGTCCTATCTTCAATCATAGAAGCTGTCCTATCTTCAGTCATAGAAGCTGTCCTATCTTCGGTCATAGAAGCTACCCTATCGTCAGTCATAGAAGCTGTCCTATCTTCGGTCATAGAAGCTGTCCTATCGTCAGTCATAGAAGCTGTCCTATCTTCGATCATAGAAGCTGTCCTATCTTCAGTCATAGAAGCTGTCCTATCTTCGGTCATAGAAGCTACCCTATCGTCAGTCATAGAAGCTGTCCTATCTTCGGTCATAGAAGCTGTCCTATCTTTGGTCATGGAAGCTGTCCTATCTTCGGTCATAGGAGCTGTCCTATCTTCGATCATAGAAGCTGTCCTATCTTCGGTCATAGAAGCTGTCTTGTCTTCGGTCATAGAAGCTGTCCTACTGTCCTATCTTTGGTCATAGAAGCTGCCCTATCTTCGATCATAGAAACTGTCCAATCTTCGGTCATAGAAACTGTCCAATCTTCGGTCATAGAAGCTGTCCTATCTTCGATCATAGAAACTGTCCAATCTTCGATCATAGAAACTGTCCAATCTTCGGTCATAGAAGCTGTCCTATCTTCGATCATAGAAACTGTCCTATCTTCGGTCATACAGACTGTCCAATCTTCGGTCATAGAAGCTGTCCTATCTTCGATCATAGAAACTGTCCTATCTTCGGTCATACAGACTGTCCTATCGTCGGTCATAGAGACTGTCCTATCTTCGATCATACATGCGTAGAAGCTGTCCTATCTTCGGTTATGGAAACTGTCCAATCTTCGGTCATACAGACTGTCCTATCTTCGGTCATAGAGACTGTCCTATCTTCGATCATACATGCGTAGAAGCTGTCCTATCTTCGGTTATGGAAACTGTCCAATCTTCGGTCATACAGACTGTCCTATCTTCGGTCATAGAGACTGTCCTATCTTCGATCATAGAAGCTGTCCTATCTTCGGTCATAGAGACTGTCCTATCTTCGGTCATAGAAGCTGTCCTATCTTCGGTCATAGAGACTGTCCTATCTTCGATCATAGAAGCTGTCCTATCTTCGGTCATAGAGACTGTCCTATCTTCGGTCATAGAAGCTGTATTGTCTCCGATCATACATGCGTGGAAGCTGTCCTATCTTCGGTCATAGAAGCTGTCCAATCTTCGGTCATAAAAGCTGTCCTATCTTCGGTCATAGAAGCTGTCCTATCTTCGGTCATAGAAGCTGTCCTATCTTCGGTCATAGAAGCTGTCCTATCTTCGGTCATAGAAGCTGTCCTATCTTCGGTCATAGAAGCTGTCCTATCTTCGGTCATAGAAGCTGTCCTATCTTCGGTCATAGAAGCTGTCTTGTCTTCGGCCATAGAAGCTGTCCTATCTTCGGTCATAGAAGCTGTCTTGTCTTCGGTCATTGAAGCTGTCCTACTGTCCTATCTTTGGTCATAGAAACTGTCTCCCAAAACAAAAATCTGCGCAGGTGGCTGAGACCCACTCCCAGCCGGACAGTTTCACCAGGGAATTAAAAAATCAGCTCGACGCGATCTACGCACCAACTTGGCAAGTCGTTGTGGGAAAATCGTTTTCCAGGTGAGCTTGGGATATGAAGGTTGAGTCATCTGGGGGATTATTCTATTGGTTTTCTAGTCTATATTATTGATTCGTACTGATCTATGCTTGCCCATTCCCTTGCAGTTACGTCACTCACGAGAAAGGCTCATTTGGCTACATCAAGTGCAATCAACTTGCAATTATGATATTTCGCGCTGGACTGTAGCTTTCTCTCTACTCGACCTAGAATAGGCTACTGTGCACTTAGAGATTTTTTAAAGAAAATAATACAAAAAACTTGTTTAACTTTAATATTTAGGTTATTTTTGTGTAGCTTAGATATCATTATAGAAAACGGATTTTAATAAATTTGTAATATTATGCTTGCTTACTATCAGTAGCTAATCCGAGTATTTTACAACAATTTTTTGCAAACTTACGGGCAAAGGAATTGCAAGAAATGTTACCATTTTTTCTCATTGTTCTAGCAGCAATTCTTGCATAAAAACTGGTGAGAAGACAAACTGGGAGAAAAAAGATAGACAAGAAATGTAGGGATAGAAGGTAAAAATAAGATTTTAAAAAACTTTCACGATCAAGAGCAGGGAAAATAAAAGAAATAGTGAGAGTGAGGAAAGTAGACGAATTAAATTGTATAAATTTGGTTTATTAACACAAGAACATTTTAGCATAGAAATTTCATAAATTAAAAATTTGTTCATTTAATTTGAAGTTGCGCACTTTAAACTGAAAGATTTTGGCGGCCAAAAAGTGAAACAATAAAGTATATAAAATTCTGTTTGTTTAAAATTTGAAATCAAAGTCAGATTTGATTTTGTCAGAGTCATTGAAATTTCCTTTTTTCAAAAAATAAAATCACAATTATCAAGTAAGATAAGTGATTTATTGTTACACTCCATTCTAAAAGTCGTCCCTAATCCGTTCTAAAAGTCGTCCTTACTCCACTCTAAGAGTCGTCCTAAATCCTTTCTAAGAGTCGTCCCTAATCCTTTCTAAGAGTCGTCCTTAATCCACTCTAAGAGTCGTCCTAAATCCTTTCTAAGAGTCGTCCCTAATCCTTTCGAAGAGTCGTCCTTAATCCGTTCTTAAAGTCATCGCTAATCCACTCTAAGAGTCATCGCTAATCCACTCTAAGAGTCATCGCTAATCCACTCTAAGAGTCCTCCCTAATCCACTCTAAGAGTCCTCCCTAATCCACTCTAAGAGTCCTCCCTAATCCACTCTAAGAGTCCTCCCTAATCCACTCTAAGAGTCCTCCCTAATCCACTCTAAGAGTCGTCCTTAATCCATTCTAAGAGTCGTCCCTAATCCATTCTAAGAGTCGTCCCTAATCCACTCTAAGAGTCGTCCCTAAACCGTTCTAAGAGTCGTCGTTAATCCATTCTAAGAGTCGTCCCTAATCCATTCTAAGATTCGTCCTAATCCACTCTAAGAGTTGCCCCTAATCCACTCTAAGAGTCGTCCTTAATCCACCCTAAGAGTCTTCCCTAATCCAATTTGGAATCCTCATTTATCCTATTGCGTCCCTAAGATCGCCAGAAATTATCGCCAAGAATCGCCCGATCACTGATCAAAAAAATTTCGCAATAGCCAAAACGATTGTCCTCAAAGGGTAACCGCCAATTATAAAGAAATCGAAGTGTCAAAAAAGCAAGTCCGATGTGGCCGATATGGACCACGTCTGTTGCTGCTGCTGCTGACTTTGCGACTGCTCCGATTGTTGCTGCTCTGGCTGCTTCTGCGCCGCATCTGCCGACTCTGTGGAGCTCGTCGCCCTGCTAGCGCCCCATTGAAATGCCGCCTCTCTGGCCAGTTTCGCTTGGTAGCTGCCGATGTCTGCCTGCGGTGGAGCTGCAAAAAAGGGGAATTAATTTCGTTGTCTCTGAGGTCATTGATAGACTCTGGCTCAGATGTGAATAACTTAGTTGCGGCAAGCTACCTGCACTTTTGCCACTCAGCTCCCCCTCGACTGACTCGGATTTCTGCTCCTGTAGTGACGGCGGCTCAGCCTGCATCGCCTTGCGCTGCTGCAGCAGCAAATTTCGCTGAATTAACGGCGGCACCGCGTCAACTGGCTCGGCCGGATAATCCGGGGTGATCTGCAGCTCGTCCATGAGGCTGCGCTCGCTCTGGTACTCGTACGTCTCCGCCAGAGATGAGTCTCGGGCGAAACAGATCTGCAAATAGGTGCGAGTCTCTGCTTGCTTATCTGTCTGTCTGTCTGTCTGTCTGTCTGTCTGTCTGTCTGTCTGTCTGTCTGTCTGTCTGTCTGTCTGTCTGTCTGCTTGTCTATCAATTATCTTGCTGTCTGTCTGTGTCTGTCTGTCTGTCTGTGCCTGTCTGCCAGTGTGTTTGTCTGCATGCCTATCAATTATCTATCTGTCTGTCTTTCTGTCTGTCCGTCCGTCTGTCTGCCTGTCTGTCCGTCCGTCTGTCTGCCTGTCTGTCTGTCTGTCTGTCTGCTTGTCTGTCTGTCTGTCTGTCTGTCTGTC